>CM053787.1:784861649-785334149 GCA_028749045.1 Cupressus sempervirens | reverse complement strand
ATGTATCTAATAGGACCTTGCAATCAAGACTCCTCATCTTGCATTCATGACTCCTTAAGTTGTACTTCGAGAAGAGAGGGGCAGGCGGGTTTGAGGGATTGATTAAGTAGTTTTATTTTACATCTAGTTAGGGTATCACCCTTCTAGGATTGAGCTACTCATACTGATTATAAGTTTAGTATTATTCATGATTTTGTCTCACTTCATGTGGTTGAGACATGTGTTCTCATTTTTTGAGACACCTAACTTGACATTTGAGACTTTCTCACACACTTATCGAGTGAACTCACAAGTGCTCCATCATTAGATGGTTAATATAGGTTCAATCCCACCTTTCCATCCCCTCATTCCCACTTATATATGCCAAGCTCTGATGGATATTTACACTCTTCGTATTATATGATAGACATGATTTTATGTTCATCCTTTCACTAAGTAGTAGTTTTTTTTTTTTGTTTATTAGTTTCTTGGCTTACTCAAATAGTTTAAACCAATGTCCCTTTGTAATGTTAGACTAAAAAATATCCCTATCAGTCACATTAAAGTGCACATTTTAATGAAGATCTTGACACACAAAAAAAGAAATGCCAAACTTTGTGAAAATGTTACAAAAGAGATGTCACATAATATAGCTGTTGATTCCAATCACAAAACTTCAATTGTAATTTAATAATGTTTGACAAGTTTGGAGTAATGTAAAGACAAACAAAAAATCTAGTTAATAAGAACTTATTTTTATATTTTGTATCATTAATAAATTAATCAATAACCTTAGCACCACTTTGAGTAGTAATTTTATCCAAAAATTTCAAAGGGAGTTCTACGAGAAAAACCCAAATAGAAACTAAGTTAACCTTTGTAACATTAAAACTAATAAAGTGTCCTATTTAAATATAAATTCTTTACCAATAAATCGTGGACCTTCTTAAAGAATATTGATACACTAATTAATGTATAAAAAATTGAATATGAGGGATCAATTTATATAAAACCATCATTTTTACCATACTTGGAACAAATCAACAATCATACACCCAATAATGAATAATATTGATGTTTGACTTGTGGCTAAAAATCTTCTAATATTTATAGATTACAAACCTGTACAACATAAACACAAGAATGTATTGGTACTAAGAATGATGGAAATAGACTACCTAGTTGTTGACACAAGGTAGGATGGAGAAAGGAACCCAAGGTCATTCACCAACCAACCTGTTAGAGTGTGCACATAGAAGGCAACATAAATATGGAAGAAAATAGAAGAAATATACTAATTCCAAATGTAGATATGATGAGACAATCTTCCTAGAACATGCTATGGATAAGGCCTACTTGGTTGCACCATATACAACTAAAATATAATTTGTGAGCTTAGAAGCTTGAGGTTACATAGCCAAACTTATGATATCTTTCTTCTACTATCCTCAATCATGCCTACTCTAATCCTAGATCTCAAATTATATATCCAACAAGACCACAAGTTAGTCTATCAGACAATTTATTACAAAACATAAGTCCTGCCCAAAGGAGAAATTAGAGACCAAATAGTTAGGCAAAATAAAATCCATGTGAATGACTATAGGTCCACACATGATCCAAGAAGAGATTCTCAAGGCCAAGGAAAGCCTTGACATCACAAAAACTTCACAAAATAAAATAACCACATGTTATTTGATATGCTAGGAAATAAGAACACCTTGAGTAAAGAGAAGGATACTCTCATGAGGGTGGAACTAACTTCTACAAACATATGATAAGGATCCACAATAGGTCTACATTAAGAATCCAAGTGTGCATAAAGAAAGAACACAAAAAACAAGGGGAATTCCACAAACAACATACATGAACAAATAATAGGAAATATTTTTGGTTGATGTAAGATTGCCAAAGTACCCAAGATCCTATTGGAAATCTGATTGAAAAAATCAAGGAAGACTACTTCCAAAGAGGGAGATTGTTGATAAAGAATGCTTTCAATCATTGTTTTGTCACTGGTGTCAAGCTTGCTATTTGTTGGAATGACAATTGCTTATAAGATCCAAGTACTATCACTTAGTTGATTAATGAAGAAGATTTAATCAATAAGATGTAACAAAAGTACCTAAGGGAAAGGTTGAGTTATGGTTTTGAAATGAAGTACAAGGATTCATTAAGACATTGATAAAATGATGTAATGACAATACACTTGAACATACAGAGGTTGGCTCTACTTAGAAAATTTAGAAGTGTAAGTTGTAACAAGGTTGTCTGCAAAGCTTGACTAAGTTCATTAGTAAGTGCCTAGCAAGCTAGTTCATGCCGAGCAAGTTTTCAGTAAGTGTCAAGCAGATGCAAAATCTAGTGTGTGCGGAGTGATACAGAAGGAGCTGAGCAAAGTAAATAGGTGTTGAGTATCAAAAAATTCAGTGGATGTTGATTGAATCAATAGTAGGTGTCGAGCACCAAAATTTCAATAGTGGCGAGCTGCTGTATTATTCAAAAAGTCAAAGATTTGCCAGATCTGAGCTAACAAGTTTGCTATCTTGAACTTTTTGAACTAGATGAAGGATAAGGATTATGAGCTAGAGGCACATAATTTTAAATAAACTATTTTTAGGTGAATTAAAGAGCATTCTTCATGATGTTTCTAGAAGGAACAAGATATGGGGCAGATTCATTGAATCTTACCTAATCCATTCAAACTAAAAGAAAGAGTGGGAAGATTTGAGAGGGAAAAGTATTCTAGACTTCTATTTAAGGAGTCACAGGCCAAGAAGCAAGAGTTGTTGGGTCAAAGTTGTTGAAGGGTGTCAAGGAGAAGGGATATAGAAGAAGGAAGAACAAAGCACAAAGACTTTGCTTTGATAAGTGGCCATATAGGAGATTTCACTGGTACATCAAGCATGAAGACTCAAGGAGACAAAGCTTGAAAGGAGGACAAGCTGTTAGAGCTTTAGAGACCAAAAGCCAGGCAATGTTGTGTGCTAAACTGAGATCTAAAATTTGCAAGTTAAGTTGTGAGTTGTATCAGGTCAAAAGCCCTTATTGTTACTCTTTGACAATTGTATCGATTAGGGTAAAATCCTATGGACTTAGGTTGGTTTAATAGCCATTTGTAAATCTTTTAATAGGGTGGTATTCCAAGTGAATGTTCTAGAGTCCTCTAACCAGGCCCACTTCTAACAGGGTGGTTAAATCCTTTAACTAGGTCACACTTAACAATGTGTTGTAGCCTTTAACAAGGCAGACCTTTCATAGGGCATCACTTTAGAAGAGTGAGAATTGAGTAGCATGTTACTGGTGGTTTTTCCCAAATTGGGTTTCCACATAAATCACTATGTTATGTATTGATTCTTCATGTGTTATTCTTACATGCTGATTTTACAATAACTTGCTAAGTAGGAAAGTTTAAGCTTGGATGCATGAATAGTTTAATGGACTTGCTTTACTTGGTGAAAAAGTTTTATTAGGACATTTGGACCTTGAATAACTGATTCACCACCCCCTAGTTATTATAAAGTGTTTCTAACAATTTGTATCAGGGCCATCTATTGATTTGGTTTAAACATACTAGAAGTAAGAAGATCAAGTTATCCAAGAGAGAAGTTCCCAAGCTCAACAGAGATAACTTCACTGCATAGCGAAGTTTGATGAAGCTGCACCTTGGATCAATAAGTGATCATGTGCAAACCTCAATTGAAGTAGAGTATGTTGATCCATCTGTACCCATTGCAGAAGATATGAAGAAAAAGAAGGAGTACAATCAAGCAATGTTGGAGATTGCCTCTGCCCTCAGCTATGCTAAATTTGATGACATCAAAGGATGTTAGTCAGCATTCAAGATGTGGAAGCCTTGATTGATATTTATGGAGGAGATCATAATGTCCAAAGAGCAAAAAGAGAAAGCCCTAGAGGAAAGTTTGATGACATGAAAATGGAGGAAGGTGAGAATGCTGCTCAATATGCCTCTTGAATGAAAGAAGTAGTAAGTGCAATAAGAAGTTTGGGTGGTCATTTAGAAGATGACACTGCCAACAGAAAATTCTTAAGAACCTTGCTCCCCATCTATGCTATTAGAGTTTCAGCCATCCAAGAGTTAAAGTGTTTACCAGGAAACTAGCTAACTTTTGAAGGAATAGTAGGAAGACTCATTGCATTTGAGTTGTTCAATTTTGACAACTACAGACCTAAGAATCTTGAATCTGATTTCAAGGCCAAGCTAACATTAAAAGACACTAAAGAGGTGAAATCAAAGAAGAAGAAAAAGGGAAAATATGCATCCAGTGATAGTAGCATAGATAAGGAAGATGTGGAACAATTGGAAGCATTGTTGGTCAAAATATTTCACAGAGGCAAAGGTAAATTCAAAGCTAAGCTTCCTATCATATGTTTTAATTGCAATGAAGTAGGACATATTGCTGCAAGATGCGCACAGAAGAAGAATTTCAGAGAAGGCAACAAGAACAAGAATAAAAGAGAAGATGATAGCAGAGAATACAAGGATAAAGACAAAAGATGCTACATTGTTGAAGAGGATTCTGATGAAAATGATGATAAGGTAGTCTATGTAGCCATGAAGGATGAGTCAGATGAAGATGAAACAACAACACTAGTAACCCGCGTGAACAAAAATGACAGGTGGATCATAGACAGTGGATGCTCACATCACATGACAGGAGACAAAAGTAAGTTTATTACCTTTACTCAATATGATGGAAATAGTGTTATATTTGGAAATGATGCTCCATGTATAATCAAAGGAAAAGGTTCTATTAAGCTTATAGAGAAAATTTCATGTGATAATGCATACTATGTTGAAGGATTGAGCTACAATCTGCTGAGTGTATCACAATTAGGCAATGTAGGATGCAAAGTAGAATTTGGAAACAAAACTGCCAAAATCTATGACACTGATGGAAATCTAATAGGAAAAGGAGAACAAAGTAGGAGTAATTTGTTTTACTTAGATATGGAAGATCCATCTTGTTAGTGTAGTTTTTTATTTTTCTTATATTGCTAGGTTTTTCCTACACTTTTAATAATCTCGCTTAGGTTAATAAAACATATCTTATTAGGTGAATGGTTGTGAGGTGTCACCTTCCTACATGTAAGCATCCATTAGCTATCTTGGGAAGATACTTTGCTATCTTTAGTTTGATAGATGGGCTCCTCATTGGTTGGTGTTGCCACCACCTCCCTCTTCCTAACCTATATAAGCATGCTACCTAGCTTGTATTTGCATCTCTTGTTTTTGCATCCTCTTAATGATATTTTGCTTCTAGAATTTGCATTACTCTCTTGGAGACTAACTCTATGTTGCTATTTTGATTTTGTATCATTTGCATTCATAGTTTAAAAATTTATTTTTTGCACTAGTTTTGTGGGTTATTAATCTTTATAGATTCTAACACATCTTGTTTTGTTGTTAGACTTGATGATGTGTGGCTATGGCATAAAAGGTTATGTCATGTCAACTTTGATAACCTGATTAGCATCAGCAAAATGAAGAAAGTTAGATGTTTACCTAAGCTAAAGAAGCCTGAAAATATAATGTGCAAACAATGTCAACTAGGAAAGATGACTAAGTCAAGTTTCAAAAGCAAAACCTACACCTCCAAAGAAGTATTAGAGCTAGTCCATATAGACTTATGTAGCCCAATAGAAGTGCAAAGCTACCAAGGAGATATATATATATATATATATATATATATATATATATATATATATATATATATATATATATATATATATATATATATATATATATATATATATATATATATATATATATATATATATATATATATATATATATATATATATATATATATATATATATATATATATATAATGTTATTAGTGGATGACTACTCTAGGATGATGACTGTCATGTTCTTAAAGCAAAAATCTGATGCATTTCAAAAGTTTAAGTGGTATTTGGCTAGGGTTGAGAAGGAAACAGGGAAGAGTCTGAAGTGCCCAAGATCAGACAGAGGAGGAGAGTTCACATCAAAAGAATTTGAGACATTTTACAATGACAAACGAATCAAGAGACAAACATCAGTGCCTAGAACTCCACCTCAGAATGGAATTGCAAAAAGAAGGAATAGATCAGTAATAGACTGTGCCAGAACATTAATGATGGAAAAGAATGTTGCACTAAAGTATTGGAGAGAAGCTGTAAGCACAGTTGTCTACACCCTGAATCAAGTTCAAGTCAAGAAAGGTACAAATGCAACACCTTTTGAATTATGGTATGGTCACTTACCCAATGTAAAACATTTCAAAGTGTTTGCTCGTAAATGCTATATTCTTAAAGACTCTAGAAATGGCAAGTTTGATACAAAGAGTGATGAAGGCATATTATTTGGATACTCCACTAGAAGTAAAGCATATAAGTGTTTGAATACTAAAACTAACAAGATTGCAGAGAGTGCAAATGTAAATTTTGATGAGCATGTAGAAGCTCAGGTTGATGAATCCAAGAGACCAGAAGATTATAGATCCTTTGTATATTTCTATGAAGGAATGCTTGCTGAAGAGGAAGCTGCCAATCAAGTTGGGAATCAACAACGAGTTTCAGTATTAGTCAAGTCACAACTAGTGAATGTCGAGCTGCATTCAACAGTTGAGTTGTAGAATGAAGATAATTCACATTCTGATTTTGAAATCAGTACACATGAAAGAGATGATGAAATACCAAAAAAAGATGTGCATAGTGACTCTAAAGTTGAAGGATCAAACATGGAAAGAAGGAAGAAACCAAGGCTATCCAAGTATGTGAGAAGACATCAACCTGCAAAATAAATCATTGGTGACAAGGAAGCTAGACCAATGACAAGGAACAAACTAAGGAATGAATCATGTCTGTTGAGCAAGATTGAGCCCAAAATAGTGAAAGATGCACTGCAAGATGATAATTGGCATAAAGCTAGGAAAGAAGAGATAGATTAGATTGAGAACAAAACTTGGACCTTAGTTCCAAGACTAGCTGATAAGAATATGATTGGTACCAAATGGGTATTTAGAAACAAGCTTGATGAGAATGGTCAGATCACAAGAAATAAGGCTAGAATAGTATGCAAAGGTTATGCACAAGAAGAAGGACTAGACTATGGGGAAACATTTTCCCCTATTGCAAGGATGGAAGGTCTCAAAGTGTACCAAATGGATATAAAATCTACTTTTCTAAATGGTATATTGGAAGAGGAAGTCTACATAGAAAAACCAGAGGGATTTGTTGATGATAATGACAAGGATATGGTTTGCAAACTATATAAAACACTCTATGGTTTGAAGCAAGCACCTAGAGCATGGTATGAGAGACTACACAAATATCTTGTGAAGATAGGATTTGAGAGAATAGATGACAACAACAACCTATATATCAAGGTAGAAAAAGGTAAAGATATTTTGATATCTAAAATTTTTGTTGATGATATAATATTTGGAGGAAAAGATGCCCTATGCAAAGATTTTGCTGATCAAATGAAACATGAGTTTGAGATGTCAATGTTTGGAGAAATCAAATTCTTTGTTGGATTGCAAGTACATCAACTGAAGCATAGCATATTTGTAATCCAATCAGAATACATCGAGGAGATACTCAAGATATTTGGTTTAGAAGATTCAAAACTAGTTAGTATACCAATGGTAACATGACATAAGTTATCTAAGAATGAAGAGTCAGTTGAAGTAAATCAGACAATGCATAGATCAATGATTGGAAAGTTGTAGTATGTTGTGCATAGTAGACCAGACATTGCATTAGCTATTGGAATAGTGGCAAGATTTTCTGCGAACCTAAGAGAAAATCATCTTATGATAGTAAGAGAATAATGAGGTACCTAAAAGGAACAGATGACTTTGGCTTATACTACAGAAGGAGTGAAAATTTTGAGTTGAAAGCTTACACTGATGTAGACTGGGGCCGTAATATTAATGATAGAAAAAGCACCAGTGGAGGAGCACTTTTCTTAGGTAAAAGATTGGTCACTTGGACCAGTAAAAAGAAAAATTGTACCTCACAGTCCACAACAGAAGTTGAGTATGTTGCTACTACTATCAACTGCACCAATATTGTATGGATCAAACATTTGTTGCAAGGTATGAAAGAAGAAATGACTAAACTTGTGATACTCTATTGTGATAACACAAGTGCCATCAACATATCAAAGAATCTTGTGATAGATGCCAAAACAAAGCAAATTGCAATTAAGTATCACTATGTAAGAGAATTGGTGGAAGGCAAGCGAGGATGAAATATGTCATCTCAAAGGAACAAATTGCTGACATCTTCACAAAAGCACTACCTAAAGATGCATTTGAGTATCTTAAAGGTAAGTTAGCGGTGATACCCCTATCCAAGGCTGTTTGAGCAACAACAAAAAATGCCCTACATCAAATGAAGTTGATTGTTGAAATCTTATAAATTGATGCAGAGGATACTTACTTTAGGATTTTTCTTGAAGTACTCAAAGTGCTGAAATTCCCAACAAGTCATAAGCAAGGTGATAGAGGGAGAAATTAGAGTTCCTACAAATGCTACACTTGCATGATAAGATGTTAAAATAATGTGTCTTTGGCATTATTGTCAAAGAGGGAGAAATAATAGAAACTAATCAAATCTATAGAATCAAATGGACAAAGGGAAATGTGAATGATACCAGAATAGCAAGAAGAAATAATGTGCAGAAGGAGAAATGACACATCTAAAGGAACAAAATGTAAGATGGAGAAATAGTAGTTAAGGAAAAGTAGAATTGATCAAAGAGGGAGTCATACAAGAACTGACCAGACATGCAGAGGAAGAAGAAATAGAAGAAAGGAAAGAGAAGGAAACAATAGCTAAGAGGGAGAAGAAATAGTAGAAAGGAAAGAGAAAGGAAATAGCTAAGAGGGAGAAGTAGAAGCAAAGAAATCAAGATAGTAGATCAGAGAGGGAGATGTGAAAGTTGATGAAAGTAGAAATGGTAACAAAATTTTTTTTTGGCATTTGATTTACTATTTTAACCTAGTTAGCATTTTGATAACTTGGTTGATCAGTTTGGTTTGCCATCAATGCCAAAGAGGGAGATTGTTGGAAATCTAATTAAAAAGATAAAGGAAGATTGTTTGCAAAGAGGGAGATTGTTGATAAAAAATGCTTTCAATTATTGTTTTGTCACTGATGTCAAACTTGCTATTTGCTAGAATAAAAATTTCTTATAAGATCCAAGTACTATCACTTAGTTGATTGATGAAGAGGATTTAATCAATAAGATGTAACAAAAGTACCTAAGGGAAAGGTTGAGTTATGGTTTTGAAATGAAGTACAAGGATCAGTTAAAACATTGATACAATGATGTATTGAAAATACACTTGAAGATACAGAGGTTGGCTCCACTTATAAACTTTAGAAGTATAAGTTGTAACAAGGCTATCTGCAAAGCTTGACTAAGTTCATTAGTAAGTGCCGAGCAAGCTAGTTCATGTCAAGCAGATTTTTAGTAAGTGCTAAGCAAATGCAAAATCTAGTGTGTGTCGAGTGATACAAAAGGAGCCGAGCAAAGTAATAGGTGTCGAGTATCAGAAAATTTAGTGGATGCCAAGTGAATCCACAATAGGTGCTAAGCATTAGTAAAATGTAGTTGGTGCCAAGTAACATAGTATGTGCCGAGCACAAAAATTTTAATAGTGTTGAGCCACTACATTATTTAAAAATTCAAAGATTTGCCAGATCTGAGCTGACAAGTTTGTTACCTTGAATTTTGTTAACCAGATGGAGGATAAGGATGATGGGCTAGAGGCACAAAATTTTAGATAAACCATTTTTTGGTGAATTTAGGAGGATTCTTCATGATGTTTCTAGAAGGAACAAGATATGGGGTAGATTCATTGAATCCTACCTAATGCATTCAAACTAAAAGAAAGAGCGAGAAGATTTGAGAGGGAAAAGTATTCTAGACTTCTATTTAAGGAGTCACAGGCCAAGAAGCAAGAGTTGTTGGGTCAAATTTGTTGAAGGGTGTTAAGGAGAAGGGATTAGGAAGAAGGAAGAATGGAGCATAGAGAATCTACTTCAATAAGTGGCCATATAGGAGGTTGCACGAGTACATTGAACCTGAAGACTCAAGGAGACAAAGCTTGAAAGGAGGACAAGCTATTAGAGCTGTAGAGACCAAAAACTAGGCAATGTTGTGAGCTGAACTGAGATCTAAAATTTGCAAGTTAAGTTGTGAGTTGTATCAAGTCAAAAGCCCTTATTGTTACTCTCTAACAATTGTATCAGTTAGGGTAAAATCCTATGGACTCAGGTTGGTTTAATAGCCATTTGTAAATCCTTTAACAGGGTGGCATTCTAAGTGAATGTTCTAAAGTCCTCTAACTAGGCCCACTTCTAATAGGATGGTTGAATCTTTTAACTAGGTCACACTTAACAGTGTGTTGTAGCTTTTAATAGGGCATGCCTTTCACAGGGCATCACTTCAGAAGAGTGAGAATTGAGTAGCATGTTACTAGTGGTTTTTCTTGAATTGGGTTTCCATGTAAATCACTATGTTATATGTTAATTCTTCATGTGTTATTCTTACATGCTAATTTTATAGTAACTTGCTAAGTAGGAAAGTTTAAGCTTGGATGCATGAATAGTTTAATGGACTCACTTTACTTGGTGAAAAAGTTTTATTAGGTTGCAAACCTAATCAAGCCTATCCAAAATCCCTAGATTCACAAATCTAACTAACATAAGATCAATAGAACTCTTCTTCATAAAAATATAACAATAAAAGCCAAAAAATAAATATACCAAAATAATGTCATGAAACACTTGATTCTATTATGATTATATCCATAGAGATCTTGTATTATGATGGGTTGCTCTTAGATTTTTTGGCACATGCAAAAGAGGCTAAATAGGAATAAAGATATGGTTGGTTGATAAAATATTAAGAACGCAACATTTTGATAATGCCAATATGAAGATGAAAATGATGATAGTTATGATTCTCAAAGATTATAGAGTATACAAGGGCACAATAATTCTCCAAAATCTCAAAAGTTTACTAGTGCCCATTAGGATAGGTGTTAGATTTCCTTGTTAGGTTCAAATGAGAGGATAATATCTTCTTTTATTGAAGTCCTCATGAAAATCAAGGGCTAGGATTAAGAGTTGATAGGAGTGTTTAGTATGAAACAATAGGTGAGGAGTTGGTATGAAATACTAAGATTAGGAAGTTAAAGGAAATCAAGATATGAGATAGAGTGATAAGTAGAGAATATTGAATTTTCATAATAAATCACACAATGCATTGAATCTAGACATATTAATGGAGACTTGAAAGTCCAATGAAGAGACAATTGACATTTGTTATAGACCTAAGATTTAGAGTTGATCCTATTGGAAGAATGAATGCTAATGATATTCCTATGGGAGAGTATTGTAAAACATGATTAGATCATTATTTTGATGATATGTTACATTCATGATTGTGTTTGTCATTGATGTCAACATAACATTTTTTTGTGGTACCTAACAAAAGAACAATGATAAAAATGAAGTTGGCACAAATAGATCATTGAGTATTTTTGCTAGTGAGATTAATGGGAGATACTACTAAGTGTCTAGTATATGCAGGTTATCTCAGGAGAAATAGATATTAATTTTGGAAGAAGTTATGCAAGTTTTGGTGAAGACTGTTCTGAGATAGAGTTTACAGAAGCATGTTCTGGTAAACTTTTTATATCTCTTAAAAGAGTTTTTATTCTGAGAAGCAAGGTTAAAGGTGTGTAGAAGACATGTTGGAGATGATGTGGCTAAGCTCCCTTGTCATAATATTACACATATGTAAAGTTATTCAAGTTACAAGGCAATAGATTGATGTTATCACTAAGTATAACATTTTCTTAATAAGGTCCTATAATAATTCATTGAGAAGGTGTAATAGCTGACTCAGGGAATTATTTTATGGATTCAATATAAAGGAAGGACATTTTCCTTCATTATATATAAATGATGGTGTGAAGCATGAAGGGAAAAATAGAAGAGAAACAAGTTGATATGCGAGGATAAGTAGAGCATATCGAAGTTGGAGAAAACTTCATTGTCAAGGTTTTATTTTAAGATCCAAGGTTTGATATTTGGATCTAAGGTTTGTGACCTAGTCTACAAGGTCTAATAGTGAATGGTCTAGTTGGAAGGATATAGGAAAGAGGATAAAGAACAATAAAAGAAATTATTTTGCAAGGAATAGTTGAGAGATCAGTTGGACATTGAAGTTTAGTGGTCTTGCCCCAAAAGCTATTTGGATAGTGGGTCCTTCTGCCTTCTTCAACTCCTAGTAGGGTTGAAATCTCCTAATAGGGATTCAAAGTCTCTTAACGAGAATTCTTATGTACTAAATGTGTTTATAGACTCCTAACAGGGTCCATATATATATATATATATATATATATATATATCTTTGTGGGCATCATTCCCACCAAGGTTTCCCTAGTTAACAAATCTAGTATAATTGTGTATGTACATCTTATTATGGTTGTTGTTTACTTTGATTGAATGGTAAAGATTAATTAAGGTTGATAAATGTTTTAATTAGATAACTAATTCACCCCAATCCCCCCCTAGTTATCTTGTTGGACTATTATTTCTAATAGATCCATGTGAGCTGAAATGATTTGTGGTGTTAGAAGGAATATTATTAATGAATTTATAAAATTAATAAAGGTATATATTGATAAATAGTAGAAAAGGAAGTGAAAATGAACAATTAAATAGATGAGTTCATTTATTTTACTATAGGATATAAAACATACTAAAGTAATTAAATAAATAATAGATATCTATTTAATTATAGATGGATTTAAAATATTTTTTTGATTACACAATGACATGTTTAGGTGTCTACATTTTTCCCCTCTTTGAGATAATAAGACTTATCACATTATTTTAAAGAAGAAAATGACAAATAGTAAAAGTATGATGTCTTAGCCATGTGAGGAATAATGAAGGATAAAATAATAATGACGCTCTCTTGAGAGTATTGGCAATATGTTATGTTTGTCATTAGTGATAACTCTTATTCAATTTTGTATGGTTATCAAGCTCATCACTCAGTCTCCAGTGTTTATCGAACAATCTAGTGATAACCAAGTTTCTCAGTTCACATCGAGCATTGCAGAAGCTACTAAGTGAATATAGATACTGTGCAGTCCAATGGTTATCACTGAGCAGGTAGTGGTCACTGAGCTTCATAGTGTTTACCACGGTAGTGGTCATCAGTGTTTTTATGATGTAAAGCCAATGTCTACCAAGTGATGGATGTACAATGTTTATCGAGTGGAAGCAAAGTAAACAAAGTATTTAGTATCTATCGAGTGACACTGTATCTACCGAGTCTCTAATGGTTATCGAGTTTAAAGCTACATTGTGTGATTAGTATGGATCGAGTCTCTACTTCTACCAAGTGCATGATGATGTTGAGTAATGCAGTGGACACCAAGTATCAGAACTTCACAAGTTAGCTTAAAGAACTTGAGTTTCCACTGTTTGGCTGACTCAGTAATATTTTTTGTACTTATGTTTTAGTCGACCTTGTAATTGTAAATATTGGAATGGTATATATATATATATATATATATATACATATATATACATACATATATATATATATATATATATATATATATATATATATATATATATATATATATATATATATATATATATATATATATATATATATATATATATATATATATATGTAATGTATTGTATCATTTTCAATGTATGAGTATATGGAAGTATGGATATGTAATGTTTTGAGAAGAGTGAATACGAATCAACAATAGAGCAGAGTATTCAACAAGGTCTACAATGAGTAGTAAAGTTATATCTATCACAAGAGGTGATTTGTAGTTCAAGGATCTAATCAACAATCAAGTTGTAAGTCAGATCTACTATTTGATCCTAATAGGTGAATCAGTTTTCTAAATCCTTTAATAGGGTAGACTTAACAATCTTTCTTTAAATCTCTTATAGAGTGCATACTTCATTGTATGTTTGTAAAACCTCTAACAAGGTGGATCTAGCAGTTCAAATTATTGTTAATAGGGTAGATCATTAGAAGTGGTCAATGTAAGCCTTAACAGGCCAACTTTATACTGCAGTAGTGAAGTTTTGTGGGTATCATCCCCACCCCAATTTTACTTTCTATTTGGAAGGTTTTTGGGTCACCAAATACTATGTTCATGTGTCATGAATGTTTATCTTTCAGTTTCTCATGCATGCAATAGATTAGATGAATGAATGGTGAATGGATTATGCTGATTAAGTGTTGAATTAGTTTAAATTTTTTGAGGTTATTGATTCACCCCTCCCCTCTCAGTAACCTAGCTAGTCTGGATTATTTCCAACAGAGAGGATGTGTGGGATAGCATAATGATGCAGAGGTATCAGGACAAAAATCAAACATAAACAATAATCAAACATAAACAATAATCAAATGGATTCAATCAAGGTTTGCTAGTACTTCTCCTTGACAAGGCTCCACCAAAGTACTCAAACTTGATTTCCAACTCTATCAACTTGTTCCAACACCTTCCAGGGTCTCAAAATGTGCTATGACCTAAATCAATAGAATTGTTTCTACCAACCCATTGGTTCATCACCAATACCTTAATTGGGTGCTATCTAGGTCTAATCCTAGTAGCCCTATCAACTAGGTATTCTAGACATTTTTTACAAAACACTTTCCAAAATAATCATAGTTCTAGACACCCTTTTCGAAGTTGTTTAAAATATTTCAAAATTAAATATCACTCCTTTGGACCAACACTTTGGACTAGTATCTGTAATGACCCCTTTTTAATTCTTTGACTTGGTAATCAAAATTTAATATAGGTTTAGGAAGTCATTCAAGTTAAACATGCCTTGGATCCTTATTATTATTCAAATTTGAGGAATTGAGCATTATAGTTTAATTAATTTAATTTATTTAAGAAGTTTCATCCTATAGTGCCAAGCAATCTTCTCTCTCTGGGTATGACTATCTAGAGATGGTAGATAAATGGTGCAAAGGGTGTGTGAAACAAGCTACAAGCGGCTCCCTAAAGGATACTGTCAAGTGCTCGAATTTACTCTGCCTCTCCCTCCACCCACTCCCTATTTGAAGATGACATAGCTCAGATGAGAGCAAGCTTCCTAGACTATAGTTGAAGATAATTTTAATGGTAATCCTTAAGATTATTGTAATGTAACGATATCTCAATAGTGTTGTATACATTATTATAATTTGAAATATTTAACATTGCTTTATAACATAAGTCGATTTGTTTACATTCAATATATATATTCACATATCGGTAAATAAAAAATGTTATATTCAATTAAGAGATTATGTAATAAATATTAAATGGAGCTCACAAAACACACCGTGCATGTATCTTAAATGATGTTATCTATATTACCATATATCCATGATTATTTATGATTTGGCCAATGTGATGCATAATTACGTAACTGAGTACTGATGGATGTACCTATATTGATGTACTGATCATAGAGATGGTAGTGCGGTACCTGCAAACGGAGGTTCCTGTTGTGTCTTGTAACAGTGATGTCGTTCAAGCATCGAGCAATGGATTTGCATGTGGAGAGTGATATTATTATCTCTCCTTATTCTACCTCTTATTCGTTTATGCTTGATTCTCGTGTCTTTTCTCCTTACCGTAACCTAACCCTAATAATGGATATTTATATATCTTTGGCAGTCACGTATGTAAAGTCGTGACTTTACATATGATTCATAGTTTAATTTTCTTGTTTGTATGATTACAATGCTTGCATTATTATATTGATATAGTAAGCATTTTGTAATTATATATAAGTATCAAAATAATAACAATTAGCTGATTAGGGTTTCTTTTTTCAAAGAATGTTTATAATAATTCTATTTATTAAACATAGATAATATTTGTAACAACAAGATCAATATATTAAAAGTTAAATATATAATAATATATTTATAATATGAATGTTCATATTATATATTTATAATGTGAATGTTTATATGGGACTTGGAAATTATGAAGTTAATATTTATCACAACTTTAAAGTAGTGCTATCATAGAAGTAAAATTGATTACATCAATAAATATTTGAATTTGATACATAATATTTCTGATAGAGCAAAACACATTAATCTAGGTTCATTACAGTCCCCCCTTCCTAATTTTGCTTGTCCCCAAGCAATGCTGTATGAGAAAGGACTTCTTCTACAACCCAGGAAGCATCTTCTTTGGGAAGATTTTTCCATTTTACCAAGTATTTTGGAATAGTCCTATTCCTTAATCTCATATCCTGCCTTTCAAGAATAGTCTCAGGCTCTAGAACGAGCTTTCCTTCATTGTCTAGTGTTGGTAGATCAACACATGGGTTTATATTCTTTCTGAGGACCCTTTTCAGCTTGGATACATGGAATATGTTGTGGATTTTACTATTTTTAGGTAGCTCTATCTCATATGCCACTTCTCCTATCCTTCTTAGGATCCGGTATTGCCCATAGAAGTGGGGTTTTAATTTCTCTGCTACACTGATCTGTAGTAAGGTTTGTTTGTAGGGTTGCAATCTTAGGAATACTAGATCTCCAACTTGGAATGACCTTTCCACTTGTCTTTGATTAGCATAAATCTTCTATTGATTTTGAGCATGGTGAAGATTATCTTTGAGAACTTCCATAATATCAGTTCTTTTTTGAATGAAGTCCTTGGCTCCTGGTATTCTACTTTCTTGAATGATTAAATCCTCAAATGTAGTGGCCTCATATCCATATAATGCCTTAAACAAAATCATCTCAATTAACATGTGATGAGTATTATTATAACAATATTCTCCCAAGTACAACCATTTGACCCATACATTTTGTTGTCTTGTCACATAATTTCGGAGGTAACCTTCTATCCACTTGTTAACAATTTTGGTCTGTCCATCTGTTTGGGGATGATAACTAGTGTTGGGAGTTAACTCAGTTCCAATTAACCTAAAGAGTTCTTTCCGGAATAAGTTGAGGAATTTTCTATCTCTATCACTTATGATATTCCTTGGCAAACCATGGAGCCTAAAAACCTCTTTAAAGAATAATTCTGCTACCTGTGGTGCCTTATAATGTATGGATACAGGAAAGAAATGTGCATATTTGGTTAACCTATCTACCACTATTGGGAATGATTGAAAAGATCATGAGGAAATTTTTTGGAATGATATATGGAAATGGTAAAGAATGTTCTCAATCATCGTTTTGTCATTGATGTCAAACTTGCTACTTGTAGGAATGACAATTGCTTTAGTGATCCAAATACTATCAATTAGTTGATTGTCAAGGAGGAGAAAATCAATAAGATGTAACTAGAACACCTAGAGAAAGGTTCAACTTATTATGTTATAATGAAGTACAAGGATCAACTAAGCCATTGATGAAAAAGTGTATTTGATGACATACTATAAGATAAAAAAAATGGGCACACTGATACATATCAAAGATGTAAGGTTTTATCTAAGACATTTGTAAAGCTCGAGCAAGTTCAAGTGTCGAGCAAGTTCAAGTGCTGAGCAAGTTCAAGTGCCGAGCAAGTTCAAGTGTCGAGCAAGTTCAAGTGCCGAGCACTAGTAAAACCAATAGTTTCAAGTAACACAGAGGTGTCGAGTAACACAGAGATGCCGAGTAACATAGAGATGCCGAGTAACATAGAGATGTCGAGCACCAGTAAATCAATAATGTCAAGTTGCTGCATTATTTTGAAAATCGAAGATTTTCCAGATCTAAGCCAACAAGGTTGTTATCTAGAAGTTTGTGAATTAAAATGAAGATAAGAATGATGAGCTGGTGGCACAGAACACCATGTAAAATGTTTTTTTAAGAATGCAACTGACAAAGTTTGAAGATAAGAACAAGATATGAGGTAGATACATTGTATCCTACCTAATCCATTCGAAACCCTAAAATTGGAAAGGGAGAAATGAGTGGCAAAGGAAAATCAGATTTCTATTTAAGGAGTCATAAATTAATGAAAAAGAGAGAGAGAGAGAGAGAGAGGCGGTCAAGAATGAAAGTATGAAATGCTGAAGGAGGTGCTAGGGAGATAAGAGAGCATAGTGACTCTGTTTCAGTAAGAAGACCCCTGATATGGATGCATTGGTACAATGAGTTCGAAGACTCAAGGAGATGAAGCTTGAGAAGAAGTCAAGTAGTCAGAGCTGAAGTGATTGAAGCCAAGCATTAGGATTGAACTAAAAGGGTGATCTGAAATCTGCAAAGTATGTTGTAAGTTAAATCAGATCAAAAGACCATTATTGTTACTTTCTAGCAATTGTAATAGTAAGTTTAAATCCTATGGACTTAGGTTGGTTTAATAGCCATGTGATACATCCTTTAATAGGGTGACATTCCAAGTGAATATTCTAAAGTCCTTTAACCAGGCCCATTCCTAACAGTTTGGTGAAATCCTCTAACAAGGTCACATTTAACAGTGTGTTGTAAGCCTTTAACAGGGCATCACTTTAGAAGAGTGAGAATCAATTAGCATGTTATTGGTGGTTTTTTCCAAATTGGGTTTCCACATAAATCATTGTGTCATGTGTTGATCTTGCATGTTTTATCGTTGCATGTTGATTTATTGTAACTTGCTAATATGGTTGATTTAAAGTTTGGATGGATGAAAAGTGTATGGATTCATTAAAAGTAGTGAAAAAGTATTAATAGGGCATTTGGAACTTGGATAACTGATTCACCCCCCCTCTCAGTTATTCTAAAGAATTCTAACAACCACAACTAGGATGGAGTCTTTTTCTTGTACCTTAGGTAAGCCTGTAATGAAATCCATAGAAATGCTCTCCCATCTTTTATTCGGAATAGGTAATGGTTGTAGTAAACCAGCCGGGTAATTCTGTTTAGACTTATTTTTCTAACATGTTATACATTCTTGGACATACTTTATAATGTCCTTCTTCAGACCTTTCCAAGTGTATCTTTCTCTGACCTTTTTGTAAGTTCTGTAAAACCCAGTGTGATTAGACAGTGGGTTGTCATGATACTTCTTCATAATTTTTCTTTTAACTTTGGAATTTGCTGCTAGCAATATTGTTCCTCTGTATAGTATCAACTCTTCCACAATTTTGATTTCTTCATTGGTTATGTTTCCTTTAATGATCTCTTTGGTTCTTGGATCTTTAGCATATTCTGCAACAATTTCATTTTTCCAATTATCTGTGATATTAGTAATGGTATTCAATTGTCCTTGTCTCAATAAAGCATCAGCTGCCACATTATGGGTTCCTTTGACGTAATCAATATCAAAATTATAAGCTTGGATTTTACTTATCCATTTCTGCTGGTGATCATTAAGATCCTTTTGGCTCATGAAAAATCTTAGGCTATTGTGGTCTATTTTAATATTGAACCTTCCACATACTAAGTATTGCCAGAATTTTGCCAATGTGTGCATGATAGCCAACATTTCCTTATCATAAATTGAGTAGTGTCTTTCTATCTTTGAAATTTTCCTACTTTCGAAAGCAATAGGGTGTTTGTTTTGCATTAGTAAATCCCCAATTCCTTCACTAGAAGCATCACATTGTAATTCAAAAGGTTGTGAAAAATTTGGGACAGCTAAGACTGGGCAAGAACTCATTCTTTCTTTTAATTCTTCAAAAGCCTTATGTGCTGCTTCATTCCATCCAAAATTTCCCTTTTTTGTCAAGTCTATTGAATGAAATGCCAATTTTGAAAAATTCTTCCCAAATCATCTGTAATAGCTGCACAAGCCCAAGAATCCTCTAAGTTGAGTTAGAGTTTTGGGTTTTGGCTAGTCCCTTATTGCATTAATCTTTTCCTCATCCATGCTTACACCCTTGGCACTAATTTTATGATTGAGATATAGAATTTCTTCTAATCCAAATTCACACTTTGATGCTTTTGCAAATGGGGATTCAGATTCCAATATATTCAAGACTTCGTCAATGTGTTGGAGATGTTCTGCCCATGATTTGCTATAGATAAGTAGGTCATCAAAGAAAATAAGAAGGAATTTCCTGAGTTTTTTTCAAAATATATGATTCATACATGATTAGAAGGTGGCTAGAGCATTAGTTGGGCCAAAGGGTAGAACTAGAAACTCAAAATGCTCGTAATGACATCTAAATGCCGTCATGGGAACATCCTCCTTCCTCATTCTAATTTGATGGTATCCTGAATGTAAATCAATTTTAGAGAAATATACTACTCCATGAAGTTCATCTATGAGTTCATCCACCCTAGGAATGGGATAGCGATTTTTTCTAGTCTTCTTGTTTAGGGCTCAATAATCTATACACATCCTCATTGTCCCATCTTTCTTTTTCATGAGTACTACTAGTGATGCAAAATCTCTTCAAACACTCTTTGATGTTTCTTAATGATAGGTTCAATGTCAATATGGATGACAGATTCCTATGGAGTTGATTTATTTAATACTAAACATTGTGCAATCCATTCTCCTTGATCATGTCGTAGTATTCTTTCTATTCTTTTGCATGAAACTAGTTTCATGGAATCATCAGGTATTCCTTCCAATGTTATTTCTTCCCCATTGTGCTCAAAATGGAATTTTAGGTTTGGAAGGTCAAACCTAAAACATCCCAGAGAAAATATCCATGGACCGCCCAAAATTATATCTGAGTCTAGTGGAACCACATGTAGGTGTTTTTTGATGGTGTGCTTTCTTTCTAAAGTGATTTCTTGTTGTGGAATCACTTTTGTGCAACACACCAATGATCCTGTGGCTTGAGCATCAGTAAAACCATTGAACTTCTCAGTTTTTAATTTCATCCTGTTAACCAGTCTTTCATTAATGTAGTTATGGGATGCTCCACTATCCACTAGTGCAATGACTTTCTGTCCATTAAGGGTGCATCTAATTCTTAAGACCCTATTTTTGGAGGGTTGAGTCATAGTGGCTATTACTCCATATTCTTCTCCCTCTATTTATTCTTCATTTCTTTTGTCACATTTTGCCTTTTTGCTCACCCTTTCTTCCTCATTATCCTCTTCCATTCTTTGGATGCAACCTTTCTTCCCATATCTATGTTCGGGCACCCAATCTATTCCACAATTTCTACAAGTGTTCTTTTTGCTATTATGGCCTGGCTGCCACGGTTCTTGGCATTTAAAGCATAAATTCTTTTTCTTTAATTCTTCTCATTCCTTAGTCAAAATGAACTTTTTGTAGGATTTATCTTTCTTGTGATTTTTAATAGTGGCCTTATTCCATGATTTGTTGTTTGTGTTTGAAATTCCAATCTTAATGCCATTTCAAAATCATCATCTAAGGATGAAGATTTTAAGGCACTTACTAGACCTTTTAATTAATCTTTTAACCCTTATATGAACAAGTAGGTAAAGCATTCATCATCTACTCCTGTGACTTGGACAAAGATCCTTTGGAATTCTTTAATATAATTCTCTACTATTCCTTGCTGCCTTAATTGAGTTATTTTCTTAAAGTTTTCTTGAGGATGCTTCCTATCGAATCTCTTAATGAGTTTTTGAGAACATTCTTCATAGGAAGTAATATTTTGGTGTCCTTGGGTGACAAGGCCATGATGCTACCAATCATGTGCTGTACCTTCTAAGTGCAAGATTATGAATTGAAGTGCATCTTCTTCCATCATTGGACTAAGGGTAAAATAGGTATCCAATTATTGTAGACATGCACATGCCTTAAGTTTTTCTGATCCATCAAAATTTGGAAGTGTCATTTTATTTACTTTACTTCTAAAATCTTGATTTTGATGTCTTTTTTCTTTCCTATGACTTTCTTGGCTGTTGGCTTCACAGAATTCCTTGAACTTTACTAACTCCTTGATTTCTGGTTCAAGATTGGCATAAGCTCTAGCATTTTCAATAGCAGTATTAGCTGCCTGACCTTCTTCTTTCCCCGGAGGGCCTTCCCTTGATAAGAAAGGGGGTTTGGGTACTTGAGATGGTGAAGCTCTATTATTTTCTAAATGGTTTGAGCTTATGTCTCTTCCACCAAAATTATGGTTTTTGAGATTCTTTATGGAATTTCCCATATTTTGCAAGGCTTGAAGAAAAGCTTGATTCGATCTTTCTATTTTTTATGCTAAGGTTTGGTTTGTCTATTCCATAACATTTCTAATTTCATTAGATAATTGCTGACTCATCGTTGCTCCTCTTTTCATTTACTATATTTCCAAGATGGCAGGATCAGGCTTTCATACCAATTGTAATGACCCCTTTTTAATTCTTTGACCTGGTAATCAAAATTTAATATAGGTTTAGAAAGTCATTCAAGTTAAACATGCCTTGGATCCTTATTATTATTCAAAATTGAGGAATTGAGCATTATAGTTTAATTAATTTAATTAATTTAAGAAGTTTCAACATATAGTGCCAAGAAATCTTCTCTCTCTAGGTATGACTATCTGGAGACAGTAGATTGACGGTGCAAAGGGTGCGTGAAACAAGCTACATGCAGCTCCCTAGAGGACACGTTAGGTGCTCGAATTTACTCTACCTCTCCCTCCACCCACTTCCTATCTTAAGATGACATAGCTCAGACGAGAGCAAGCTTCCTGAACTATAGTTGAAGATATATTTAATGGTAATCCTTAAGATCATTGTAATGTAACGATATCTCAATGTTGTTGTATACATTATTATAATTTGAAATATTTAACATTGCTTTATAACATAAGTCGACTTGTTTACATTCAATATATATATACACATATTGGTAAATAAAAAAATGTTATATTCAATTAAGAGATTATGTAATACATATTACATGGAGCTCACGAAATGCACCGTACGTGTATCTTAAATGTTGTTATCTATATTACCATATATCCATGATTATTTATGATTTGGCAAATGTGATGCATAATTACGTAAATGAGTTTTGATGGATGTACCTGTATTGATGTACTGATCGTAGAGATGGCAGCGCAGCACTCGCGAATAGAGGTTCTGTTGTGTCTTGTAACGGTGATGTCGTTCAAGCACCGAGCAATGGATTTGCACATGGAGAGTGATATTATTATCTCTCCTTATTCTACCTCTTATTCATTTATGCTTGATTCTCACATCTTTTCTCCTTACCGTGACCTAACCCTAATAATGGGTATTTATATATCTTTGGCAGTCACGTATGTAAAGTTGTGACTTTACATATTATTCATAGTTTAATTTTCTTATTTGTATGATTACAATGCTTGCGTTATTATATTGATATAGTAAGCATTTTGTAATTATATATAAGTATAAAAATAATAACAATTAGCTGATTAGGGTTTCATTTTTCAAAGAATGTTTATAATAATTATATTTATTAAACATAGATAATATTTGTAACAACAAGATCAATATATTAAAAGTTAAATATATAATAATACATTTATAATATGAATGTTCATATTATATATTTAGAATGTGAATGTTTATATGGGACTTGGAAATTATGAAGTTAATATTTATCACAATTTTAGAGTAGTGCTATCATAGAAGTAAAATTGATTACATCAATAAATATTTGAATTTGGTACATAATATTTCTGATAGAGAAAAATACATTAATCCAGGTTCATTACAATCCCCCCTCCTGATTTTGCTTGTCCCCAAGCAATGTTGTATGAGAAAGGACTTCTTCTCCAACCCAGGAAGCATCTTCTTTGGGAAGATTTTTCCATTTTACCAAGTATTCTGGAATAGTCCTATTCCTTAATCTCGTATCCTGCCTTTCAAGAATAGTCTTAGGCTCTAGAACGAGCTTTCCTTCATTGTCTAGTGGTGGTAGATCAACACAAGGGTTTATATTCTTTCTGAGGATCGTTTTCAGCCTAGATACATGGAATATGTTATGGATTTTACTATTTTCAAGTAGCTCTATCTCATATGCCACTTCTCCTATCCTTCTTAGGATATGGTATGGCCCATAGTAGTGGGGTTTTAATTTCTCTGCTACACTGATCTTGAGTGAGGTTTGTTTGTAGGGTTGCAATCTTAGGAATACTAGATCTCCAACTTGGAATGACCTTTCCACTCGTCTTTGATTAGCATAAATCTTCTGTTGGTTTTGAGCATGGTGAAGATTATCTTTGAGAACTTTCGTAATATCAGTGCTTTGTTGAATGAAGTCCTTGGCTCCTGGTATTCTACTTTCTTGAATGATTAAATCCCCAAATGTAGTGGCCTCATATCCATATAATGCCTTAAACGAACTCATCCCAATTAACATGTGATGAGTATTATTATAACAATATTCTCCCAAGTACAACCATTTGACCCATGCATTTTGTTGTCCTGTCACATAATTCCTTAGGTAACCTTCTATCCACTTGTTAACAATTTCGGTTTGTCCATCTATTTGGGGATGACAACTAGTGCTGGGAGTTAACTCAGTTCCAATTAACCTAAAGAGTTCTTTCTAGAATAAGTTGAGGAATTTTCTATCTCTATCACTTTTGATATTCCTTGGCAAACCGTGGAGCCTAAAAACCTGTTTAAATAATAATTTTGCTATCTGTGGTGCCTTATAATGTATGGATATGGGAAAAAAATGTGCATATTTGGTTAACCTATCTACCACAACTAGGATGGAGTCTTTTTCATGTACCTTAGGTAAGCCTGTAATGAAATCCATAGAAATGCTCTCCCATTTTTGATTTGGAATAGGTAATGGTTGTAGTAAACCAGCCGGGTAATTCTGTTTAGACTTATTTTTCTAACATGTTATACATTCTTGGACATACTTTATAATGTCCTTCTTCAAACCTTTCCAAGAGTATCTTTCTCTAACCTGTCTGCAAGTTTTGTAAAACCTAGTGTGACCAGATAGTGGGTTGTCATGATATTTCTTCATAATTTTTCTTTTAACTTTGGAATTTGCCTCTACCAATATTCTTCCTCTATATAGTATGAGCTCTTCCACAATTTTAATTTCATCATTGGTTATGTTTCCTTTGATGATCTCTTTGGTTCTTGGATCTTTAGCATATTCTACAACAATTTCATTTTTTCAATTATCTGTGATATTAGTAATGGCATTCAATTGTCCTTGTCTTGATAAAGCATTGGCTACCACATTATGGGTTCCTTTGACGTACTCAATATCACAATTATAAGCTTGGATTTTACTTATCCATTTTTTTTGGCAATCATTAAGATCCTTTTGACTCATGAAGAATCTTAGGCTATTGTGGTCTGTTTTAATATTGAACCTTCCACATACTAAGTATTGCCTGAATTTTGCCAATGCATGAATGATAGCCAACATTTCCTTATCGTAAATTGAGTCGTGTCTTTCTATCGTGGAAAGTTTCCTACTTTCAAAGGAAATAGGGTGTTTGTTTTGCATTAATACAACCCCAATTCCTTCACCAGAAGCATCACATTGTAATTCAAATGGTTGTGAAAAATTTGGGACAGCTAAGACTGGGCAAGAACTCATTCTTTCTTTTAATTCTTTAAAAGCCTTATGTGCTTCTTCATTCCATCCAAAATTTCCCGTTTTTGTCAAGTTTGTTAAAGGAAATGCCAATTTTGAAGAATTCTTTGCAAGTCGTCTGTAATAGCTGCACAAGCCTAAGAATACTCTGAGTTGAGTTAGAGTTTTGGGTTTTGTCTAGTCCCTTATTGCTTTAATCTTTTCCTCATCCACGCTTGCACCCTTGGCACTAATTTTATGATTGAGATATAGAATTTCTTCTAATCCAAATTCACACTCTGATGCTTTTGCAAATAGGGATTTAGATTCCAATATATTCAGGACTTCATCAATGTGTTGGAGATGTTCTGCCCATGATTTGCTACAGATAAGTAGGTCATCAAAGAAAATAAGAAGGAATTTCCTGAGTTGTTTTTGGAATATATGATTCATACATGATTGGAAGGTGGCTGGAGCATTAGTTAGGCCAAAGGGTAGAACTAGAAACTCAAAATGCTCGTAATGACATCTAAATGCCATCTTGGGAACATCCTCCTTCCTCATTTTGATTTGATGGTATCCTGAATGTAAATCAATTTTAGAGAAATATACTGCTGCATGAAGTTCATCTATGAGTTCATCCACCCTAGGAATGGGATAGCAATTTTTAAGTCTTTTTATTTAGTGCTCGATAATCTATACACATCGTCATTGTCCCATCTTTCTTTTTCACAAATACTACTTTTGATGCAAAGGGACTGGAGCTAGGTTGTATGTGTCCCATTGTTAAGAGTTCTTTAATGGCCTTTTTAATTTCATCCTTATACTTTTGAGGATGCCAGTAAGGGGTGGTGATTACTAGTTTAGCATCCTTTTCCAATTCTATAATGTGTTCAAATCCTCTTTTGGGAGGTAGCACAGGGGGAATCTCTTCAAACACTCTTTGATGTTTCTTAATGATAGGCTCAATGTCAATATGGATGATATATTCCTATGGAGTTGACTTATTTAATACTAAACATTATGCAATCCATTCTCCTTGATCATGTCATAGTATTCTTTCTATTCTTTTGCATGAAACTAGTTTCGTGGAATCATCAGGTATTCCTTCCAATGTTATTGCTTCTCCATTGTGCTCAAAATGGATTTTTAGGTTTGGAAGGTCAAACCTAAAACATCCCAAAGAAAATGTAATGTCCCGCCAAGGGATCCAAAGAATTAACCTAGAATTTCACTAAGTTTGGTAGCATTTTTAAAAAAAATAAAAAAATATGAAAGTAATTACCACATATAACTTATGTACCATAATGGAAGCAATAGCAATGTCCATCTAAAAGTAAACATAACATACATAGCTAGTTACATTCTTTAAGATCCCTTAACGTTGAATTACATCTAAATCAACTAACATTATTGAATCCATCTAATATAACAACCACACGAAATAATAATGATAAGTCCATTGTTTATACATTACATTTCTAAATGCTCAATCATCCACTGTACATGTCACAGGGTATGAAAATCTTAAAAGAATATACATATTTGAAATAAGATACATCATCCTATTCTAATCCATGATACATCAAAGTAAAGATAATCACAAGATACACATGATACATCATCATAGAAGATATAAACATCCATCATAAAAGATCAAACATAATAAACTAAGTGCATGGTTCCTCCCAACTGTTAATAGCATCATTAGACCATCGTGGGCCCTAGCCATCCCTCCATGCATAACATTCCAAGTCACTGAAGAGATCATCGGTATCAACATATTAGGAATGTCACTCCTAACATATACTATATCATATGCAGAAAGTAATCTAACATGCAAATATAAGCATAAGATAACATCATCTAACACATGCTAATCATCAATGAAAGGATACATATCCACCATCATGAAGGACGCATCAGCCACGATGTCTCAATGAACCTCAAATGATAAGATTGGAAAAAACTACCACCCGACCGCGTGGTACCTAAGTGGTCCACTCCCACCGTGCTGAGGAGATAATCTCAAGTCCCAAACAGGCTATCAAAAACACATAGCATAAAACTCTATAAGTCCAGGAATCCTAAAAGTATACTAACTCAAAGGTTCTATCACAAAACTGACATCTAATCCCAGAGGCACACAATGACATGTAGGAAACCTACTTAGCAAGCAGGAAAGTGTCATCGCATATATCATGTACAAGTTACCGTAGTAGTTAGCTAAACTCCATGGGTCCATACTGATCCTCATGCGGCCACTAGTATCCTCTCATACTGATGAGGCATACTATGGAATGCAAGGTTGCAACCATGCGTTCTCTCTACTCCCATCCTAGTCTATACAAGCACTCAAGGCATGGGCGAGAACCAAAACAATTATCTTTTTAGGTTCATTTAATCCCCATTTAGTGTGTAAATGTTATCACTTATTAACCAAACTTACAATGAGTTACCCTGGCAGCCACTTAGGGCCCCGACCCCCATTGCAAGCCACTTTTCGACACTATAAGTAGATAACCCACCCTAGGCTCATGGAATCATAAATCACCACACTCCTATACAAGTGACTAAAAAGAAATACCAAAAGATAATCCACAATAAGAATCATCAAATATCCACAATAAAAGCATCAAATATTCACAATAAGAATCATCAAATATCCATAATAAGAATCATCAAATCTCCATGAGCAAGCATCCATAGAAAATCATGATCACAATAGCTCTCTATTGGCAATTAAAGTATCACTGATAATCATAAGTATCTATTGGTTCTCAATAACCAAAATATATCTCAATCATACTGATCAAAGACTCCAAAATGGTTGAGTCAAACATGTCACAACATGACATCATCAAGAATAAAACCACATTTCAGTCCCATCATGGCGACTAGAAAATAACCAAGGATAACTGATCGATGACTCAAAAATATAGTTAAGTCAAGTGTCTCAGATACATAAGAATCTCAACTATAACAAACAGTAAATACCAACATTACATAGAGCATTCCATCAAATAATCATGGTTATGTTTATAAAGATCGAGATTAAAAGATCATCATGACATCACAATCACATCACTTCCAAGCCTCTGGTAGACGTCCTATAACTGGTCAACACTAGTCAACCCACAACCCAAAATAGTAGCATAAAGAATACACAATGCAAACACATGTTTTGGTTTTGCTAAATTTACAACCTTGAATTAAATGTAGAGGTTTTAGTTTACATTTCCAAGTTGGATAATGAATGGAAGAACATTTTGTACATTTTTCCTAACACATGTATTGTTTTGGATGGATAAACGTTTTCCTTAATAGGTCTAAAAATCCATCTTCCAATTATAATATTTGTTTGAAAACGTCCCCCACCAAACTACCAATTAAATTTCATATACTTTATTTAATAATTTAAAACAATTAAATCTTAATAGTTGAAAATTATTAAAGAGTTCACCATTATAAAAATGAACCTTTGATATAAATCTTTATCAATTATATAATAATTCAAATTTATTAATAACATATTTACATACCACATATATATATATATATATATATATATATATATATATTTATATATTTATATATTTATACATACATATATAAATATATAAATAATAATTATTATTGAATTTTATAAAATCGAATTACAATAATTTCGATTGATACAATATAACACATGAAAATTTATTAACAATGAAAATCTGATTTCATATATGACATGAAGGACTGTTATACAAATGCATACATATTAATGAGTACCATCGGCAGTACACAGGACCCTGCGGTCGCAGGGCCCGTAATGTCAGTGGATACTGTGTATCCCTGCCATCGCGGTACCTGCGACATCAGGTACATTATGACCGCAGTGGGTACGGGGGTGCAGGTCTCGTCCCTCCCACTTATACATATTTCATTTTTTTTAAAATCACATAAGTGATTTCATTCGCCGGTTATTATATGCGATTTTGATTTTTAATAAATTTTTTCTTGAATAACATTTTTAAAACGTATTCAATCAATCATGGTATGATATCATTCAATTTTTAATTAATTAAATATATATGTGTATATATATATATATATATGTATATATGTGTGTGTGTGTGTGTGTGTGTGTATACACGCAGAGTTTTATCAAATATCACAGCATATAAACATGTATATATATATATATATATATATATATATATATATATATATATATATATATATATATATATATATATATATATATATATATATATATATATATATATATAAAATTGTATATATATATGTGTGTGTGTGTGTGTGTGTGTGTAGATTCAAAAATATAAAAATTCTAATTTCAAAATTTTCCTATAAACTTTTGATCTCAAATTTATCCAATAATTTATCTAATGGCTTGGCTACAATTTAAACCGTAGCCCCGTATTCTTTTCAAATCTATGCATATAAGATTCTCAAATAAATTTAACTACCCATATTGAGAATGCATACAATTAAATAGAAAAATCCTCAAAAAACATATGGAAGACATGGAGAAGACAGGGAATACAAGATGCGGAAATAGCAGAAGTAAAATCACAAGAATCTACCCGGATTTTGATGCTAATTTGCTCTTCCTCAGAAAACCCGCAGAGCAAGCTCCTCCCTTCTTCAGAGTTCCCGAGTCCTCCAATGCTCCAAATGCTCTCCAAACGCTATGTCTAAGCTTCTAGGAATGCCTGAATATAAAGAGCTTTCAGGAAACACCTAGAATGTCTCTAGAAACAGCTAGAAGGTGTCACCAACTAAGCATGTGTCTTTTCCAACCTTCTAGATGAATCATAAGGTTGTAGACACCATGTGCTTAATTGATGCACTAACTCCTTTGTTGTTGACATAAGAGAAATAGGAAAAGTGTGTTAACTCCTATGCAAGCTTATAACTCTAATTTACTTTTTATATAATTTCTATTAAATTTTTATAACTTTTATTATTATTATTTATTTATTACTTTATTATTATTTTATAATTATTATTAATTTTTAATTTCTAATTTTCTTTTATTTAATTCTTTTTCCTCAATTAATTCTCATTTAATTAATTATAATCAAAATATCAAAAACCATGATATTTTATATTAATTTTCTCAAATAATTAATGTATTAATTAAATCTATTTATTAAGACTTAATTAATAGAAAATTCACCATAGACCTCCAAGATAAAATATGAAAACCCATCATAGAGCAATTCACACAAAATTAGTCTAAAGGGTTAAAAATCATGAAATATGTCATCCGACACATTCGATGGGTAAAATATCTAGATACTTGTCCTACCTTACTAGGACAAATGGTTTAAGGGTTTGAGATTTGGACTTGAGAATTTATCTCCCTTCTCTTATCATTGAGATAGTATAATAGGGCACGCTCATCCTGGCAATTCAAAGAAGTCGATACCCGGTACCTGCAACTTGCAAAAAAACCATGCATGTACTTACAATATATATAATGCTAAGCTAAACAGACAATGACAGGAAGTGGTGCATCGTGTAGATCCCAACTAAGCAGGTGACTATGACTCCCTTCCTTAACCACATCAAAAACACTATACAATAAGAAAACATGCACACCATACACATGCAAGTATGGGGTAAGTATCCATAATAAAACACATGAGATAATAAACCATCTAACTAATCATCATCAATAACTGAAGCAATGTAATGATCATCATGCATACATGAAATGCAAAGTCTAAATGATCTCATCATATACCAACTGAATCCATAACATAATGTCTGATAATCTCAAAACAATACCACTAATCCATCATCATAAGGCTAGTCTAGCATAGTTTGATAATAATAGCAACAATTTTCAGAAAAGATGTAAATGAGGGCAGGCACTACATAAAATATCCATGGACAGCCCAAAATTATATCTGAGTCTAGTGGAACCACTTGTAGGTCTTCTCTGATGGTGTGCTTTCTTCCTAAAGTGATTTCTTGTTGTGGAATCACTTTTGTGCAATGCACCAATGATCTTGTGGCTTGAACATCAGTAAAACCATTGAACTTCTTAGTTTTTAATTTCATCTTGTTAACCAGTCTTTCATTAATGTAGTTATGGGATGCTCCACTATCCACTAGTGCAATGACTTTCTGTCCATTAAGGGTGCATCTAATTCTTAAGACCCTATTTTTGGAGGGTTGAGTCATAGTGGTTATTACTCCGTATTCTTCTCCCTCTATTTCTTCTTCATTTCTTTTGTCACATTTTGCCTTCTTGCTCATGCTTTCTTCCTCATTATCCTCTTCCATTCTTTGGATGTGGCCTTTCTTCTCATATCTGTGTCAGGGCACCCAGTCTATTCCATAATTTCTACAAGTGTTCCTTTTACAGTTATGGCCTGGCTGCCACGGTTCTTGGCATTTAAAGCATAAATTCTTTTTCTTTAATTCTTTTCGTTCCTTAGTCAGAATGAACTTTTTGTAGGATTTATCTTTCTTGTAATTTTTAATAGTGGCTTTATTCCATGATTTGTTGTTTGTGTTTGAAATTTCCAATCTTAATGCCATTTCAAAAGCGTCATCTAAGGATGAAGGTTTTAAGGCACTTACTAGACCTTTTAATGAATCTTTTAACCCTTCTATGAACAAATAGGTCAAGCATTCATCATCTACTCCTGTGACTTGGACAAATATCCTTTGGAATTCTTTAATATAATCCTCTACTGTTCCTTGCTGCCTTAATTGAGTTATTTTCTTAAAGTTTTCTTGAGGATGCTTCCTATCAAATCTCTTAATGAGTTTTTGAGAACATTCTTCATAGGAAGTAATATTTTGGTGTCCTTGGGTGACAAGGCCATGATGCCACCAATCATGTGCTGTACCTTCTAAGTGCAGGATTATGAATTGAAGTGCATCTTCTTCCATCATTGGACTAAGGGTAAAATAGGTATTCAATTTTTGTAGCCATGTGCATGCTGTAAGTTTTTCTGATCCATCAAAATTTAGTAGTGTCACTTTATTTTCTTTACTTCTAAAATTTTGATTCTGATGTCTTTTTTCTTTCCTATGACTTTCTTGGCTATTGACTTCACATAATTCCCTGAATGTTACTAACTCCTTGATTTTTGGTTCAAGATTGGCATAAGCTCTAGCATTTTCAATAGCAGTATTGGTTGCCTGACCTTCGTCTCCCGAAGGGCCTTCCCTTGATAAGAAAGGGGGTTTGGGTACTTGAGATGGTAAAGCTCTATTATTTTTTGAATGGTTTGAGCTTATGTCTCTTCCACCAGAATTATGGTTTTTGAGATTGTTTATGGAAATTCCCATATTTTGCAAGGCTTGAAAAAGTGCTTGATTTGATCTTTCTATTTGTTATGCTAGGGTTTGGTTTGTCTATTCCATAAAATTTCTAATTTCATTAGATACTTTCTCACTCATCTTTGCTCCTCTTTTCATTTACTATATTTCCAGGATGGCAGGATCAGGCTCTGATACCAATTGTAATGACCCCTTTTTAATTCTTTGACCTAGCAATCAAAATTTAATATAGGTTTAGGAAGTCATTCAAGTTAAACATGCCTTGGATCCTTATTATTATTCAAAATTGAGGAATTGAGCATTATAGTTTAATTAATTTAATTAATTTAAGAAGTTTCATCCTATAGTGCCAAGCAATCTTCTCTGTCTGGGTATGACTGTCTGGAGATGGTAGATTGACGGTGGAAAGGGCACATGAAACAAGCTACAAGTGGATCCCTAGAGGATACCGTCAGGTGCTCGAATCTACTCTGCCTCTCCCTCCACCCACTCCCTATCTAAAGATGACATAGCTCAGACGAGAGCAAGCTTCCTGAACTATAGTTGAAGATATATTTAATGGTAATCCTTAAGATTATTGTAATGTAACAATATCTCAATATTGTTGTATATATTATTATAATTTTAAATATTTAATATTTCTTTATAACATAAGTCGATTTGTTTAAATTCAATATATATATTCACATATCGGTAAATAAAAAAAAGTTATATTTAATTAAGAGATTATGTAATACATATTACATGGAGCTCATGAAATGCACCATGCATGTATCTTAAATGTTGTTATCTATATTAAAATATATCCATGATTATTTATGATTTGGCCAATGCAATGCATAATTATGTAACTGAGTACTGATGGACATACCTAAATTGATGTACTGATCACAGAGATGGTAGCGCAGTACCCGCAGATGAAGGTTCTGTTGTGTCTTGTAACAGTGATGTCATTTAGGCGCTGAGCAATGGATTTGCACGCTGAGCAATGGATTTGCATGCGGAGAGTGATATTAATATCTCTCCTTATTCTACCTCTTATTCATTTATGCTTGATTCTCACGTCTTTTCTCCTTACCATGACCTAACCCTAATAATGGGTATTTATATATCTTTGGCAGTCACGTATGTAAAGTCGTGACTTTACATATGATTCATAGTTTAATTTCCTTATTTGTATGATTACAATGCTTGCATTATTATATTGATATAGTAAGCATTTTGTAATTATATATAAGTATCAAAATAATAACAATTAGCTGATTAGGGTTTCTTTTTTCAAAGAATGTTTATAATAATTATATTTATTAAACATAGATAATATTTGTAGTAACAAGATCAATATATTAAAATTTAAATATATAATAATATATTTATAAATGAATGTTCACATGATGTATTTATAATGTGAATGTTTATATGGGACTTGGAAATTATGAAGTTAATATTTATCACAACTTTAAAGTAGTGCTATCATAGAAGTAAAATTGATTACATCAATAAATATTTGAATTTGATACATAATATTTCTAATAGAGAAAAACACATTAATCTAGGTTTGTTACAATATCTTGCTTTAAATAGGCATAATTAATCCACTTTCACAAAGAAAGTACTAACAACATTTCATTCCAAAATCACTAAAACCTAAAATTGCCTTAGTAAATGTTACACAATTGGGGGAGGGGAGGGTTGTGTTGAGTTATCCTACAATCCCTTCAAAATTTTTGAGTACCAAACATACTTCATAAACATCATAAGCACTAATTCAACTTCATAATTAACTCACACAATCACTTTAATCTAAACTATTCATTCATTTTTCTATACCAAATAAAAATAATAAAACTTAGTTATTACCAAGTTGTAGAAAACTAAAATAACATGTAAAACAACTTACAACATAATGATATTCACACATTTGGCACCAAGATTTTTAATGAAGAAACCTTGAAAATGGAAAAACCACCAAAGACCGACAACCCAAAATTTTCACTCTTCGAAAGTGAGTTTTGCTAGGAGCCAACCTTGCAAAAGGTTTACCTACACATTGCCAATGCGACCTTGCTAGAAGATTTACGCCAAAGATCATTTAGAACATATCACTTCTAGGTCCTGTCTAAAGTGTGGTCTTCTCTAAAGGACTTATAAACACCACTAATTGATGTTACCTTATAGGATCTCAAAGACTTGTTAGGTCCACTCTGTTAAGAGATTTTTCTTCAACAATGATTAGAAAGTAACAATATAAATGATCTATTAGGTATAGCACTACCTTGCTTGTTCAAATCTCCTTTATGTCCGGTCGCTTTCTAATCTCTATCCTCTAATTTCATTATTGGTTGAATCACTCATTCTCTCTTTCACTTTCTTTCAAATTTTCTTAGTCTTCTCTCTTATTTGTTTGACTTCAACTTTCTTCTTTTAACTTCAACAACTTTACACTTTTATCTATTCATTTTATCACCTTTAACATCCAACATGCAACATCAACAACCAAAAACTTGATTCAAATCCTCCTTAAACAATAGTCTTTGTGCTTCTAGATTCTTCTAATTATTGTCACTTAATCATGATCATGGATCTCAGATTCATAGCAAATGCAATGTACCTAGATATTTAGAAATAGAACTTTCATAGAACTTTGTGTCCATCCTTATCCTTCAATGTCCAACATAAGATCTTCATTGTATTTTCCTAGTAGTTGATCTTGTAACAAACTTTGAAACATGTCGTTGAACATCTTGATCATTCTACATTTCTACCAAAAGTCAACCTTAGATTCCATATTTACAACCTTTTTCTTCTTGTTACTTGACAAGCATAACATTTCACTCAGGTAATATATCACTTGGTCAATATTGAACTTCCAACTTTACTTGCCAATTTTTCAGTGAACACTATAGGCACTCAACAAATATTATCTTTCTTATTTAACCTTGTCACTCAGTGTATCTTATGTAGGACATTAAATTAAAATATTACATGATTATAAAACAATTAAACAACCATTACATTATCAATATCCAACTCATTCAAATGCCTATTGAGTACCATACTTATCTATTACTTCTACAAAGAATCATTTTTCTTATTAGTTTTAAAATGTGCATAACAACTAAGATACTATATTTCATAAGCTATAAAGGAGTAGTTAAGTGAATATTACTAAATATACCCAAGCTCAAGTATTCATAAAGCAATTAAACTTATAGAAAGATGAAGATAAGTCATAGTAGATTGAGCACAAAGTTCACCAAGCTACACAAAGGACTCCAAGATAATATTTACGAAGTGTTAATAAGTGTTTAGTGAGTGACATAGAGATGGCATCAAAGTTTGAATTGGTATAGATTCTAATGCAATATGATCCAAATGAGCAAGGAAAATGGTTTACATCAATTAAGGAAAAAATTTGAAAGTATTTTATTAAAGTAGGTGAATTGATTGTTTATGATTACAAGGTTGGAAGGACTAATGGAATAAAGATGAAAACGAAGGAAAGGTTGGATGATTCTAGAACCATTGATCATGATTGGAGAACAATTATAGAAAGATATAAACCATAATTAGGTCAACCTATGAAATGATAAAATACAACTATAAAAGGAATAGTACAAAATAATTTTGAAGTTGTTTTTGGAAAGAGTTTTATTGGAATTATTATTGTTAGAAAGATTTTTGTTGGAGTAGTATTGTTGTTGTTGGAAAGAGTTTTCTCGATGCAATATTTTTGTTGGAAAGAGTTTTTTCGAGCAATATTTTTGTTGATGGTGTGTGAATGAAGTATTGAAGTGGGGAAGGTAGATCAAGGTTCAACACAAAGGCTAAAGATCATAGACAAAGACATATTTGGAATGAATTGCAGATCTATCACTAGAAGGTGATAAGTATAGAGTAGAAAATGGATCTTATCAGGCAAGTAAGTTTCTATTATAAAGATAATTTATGCTATTATTTATCCATTGTAGTAGTTTCCTAAATCCTTTAAAAGGGTGAACTTAATAGTCTTATATGTAATCTCTTAATTGAGGAAACACTTGAAGAGTGTTGTAAAATCCTTGTTAAAGGTAGATCCTTATAGATCTTATTGAATACTCCTAATCATGTAAGTCATCAAAAGTGACAAATATTGTATCCCTAACAAGGAACCTCTTACTACAGTAGTGATGGGTTTGTAGGTACCATCCCCATCAAAGTTTTCCCTCTGACCAAGGATTTTTGTGATACCAAATAGTTGTGTTATGTATTATGTTTCATGAGTTTATATGTTTTAGATTGTGAATGTTAAATTAGTTTTCTATTTTTATTTAAAAAGTATTATGATGAAAGATTAGTGATTATCAAGTTACAAAAGATGAAAAAAGGAAGTGCTGATTTTGTTTGAGATTGAACATCTTAGAGGATATTGATTCACCACCCCTCTCAACATCCTATCTATCTTTATTATTCCAACAATTGGTATTAGAGCTTAGTTTTCTTATTGAAGGTTTTACCATCTAAGAGTGAAATATTAGAGGCATGGAGAAGTATAGGATGGATAAGACTATTGAGAATCAAATACTGGAGTTGAGGATGACGTTGAATCAAATCAATAAATTAAAGAACAACTTGAAGTGGTCCTTGAATAGGAGAAAATAGATTACCCAACAAACTAATAAGACAAACTAGTAGGACCAAGTTATAGAAGAACTATATGATGGAAACGTGCCTGATGAATCTGATGCTATTATAGAGGATCTACATGAGAACAAACATAGTCTTATTGAGCAGGTCAAGTCACGTAAAAGGGACAAGAAATGCAATCCAAAAGGATGTGTGAAGTAATGAAACAAAAGAGAAAATATGAGGATGGTGAACAAATGATGGAAGAAGACAAGAGACAAATTTCTTCAAGAATGGATGCCAAAGATGAAGAGATATCAAGTTTTACACAGAACCACTATGACATGAAAAATCAACTACTTGGTGCAAATCATGAAATTGGTAGAAAGATGGAAGAAATTATTGAGTTAAGGACTAAAAAAGAAAGATTGAAGAGTGAATTGAATTTTGAGAAAGAACTAATTGAGAGAATGAAGAGATCAAAAGAAAGTTTCAAATTATTGGATGAAAAAATCAAAGGATAGAGGTGACTGAGAGACACATATAGCTTAGTTTATACGAAGAGCTCTACATCCAAGCAAGGTGAATCATCAAAGAAATCTAATCAAAGAACTGTGTATACTAGTCCAAAGCCAAAGAAACCAACATGCTATCATTGTGGAAACCCTGGACACACAACAAATGTATGTAGGAGAAAAAATGGTATGAGCAATGTTACTACCAAATTTGATGGATATTTTTATCATTGTAATATTTATGGACATGAAGCATTTGAGTGTAGATACAAGTTTAGCCAATTGCCCAAGAAGTGTGCATTTAATGGTTACTACTATACTTGCAATAATTTTGGATATAAGTCATAAGAATGCAAATCATTGATGAAATCCAACTAGAAATCGAGAAAGAAAGGTAACACAATTAATTGGGATTATAATACATGGTATTCATGTATTGCATGTGGGAGGTATGGTCATATTGCTAAAAATGGCATGAGATTACATTTTGGAGGAAGATCATGTAAGTGGGGAAATTCTAGAATGACATATTATCATTATTACAAGGCCAGTCATCTAAGAAAGAAATATAGAAAATGAGTATCAGTACCAAATGAAGGAGATCCAAAAGGTAAAGGAAATATAAGCATGGATGAATTTTTTGAGAAAATAAATAAAACATGGAGAAATAAATCATAATAAAATGAGACATGAAGTGCAACCAATGGTGACACCTCATCCAATGGATTAGGTGTAACCACCAACTACAACTAAGCCTTAGGAGAAGGCAAGGAACTATATGCCTAATGTTTTATCTTACACTAGTTCCTAGAGAGAAATGGAAGGAAGTCTATATCTGCATAATATGTGATGTATTAGGACACTATATGAAGTTTTGAATTTATAATCAGTTATCTTTACTGAATATGTCTAAAACTATGTCCCAAAAGTGACAGCTAAGTTAGTAATACCTATGGTGTGAAGATGCTTTACCCAAGTATAAGTCAAGTTTGTCATGTTACTTGAGTAGCAATGGAAGTGTGAAGTTCCCTAGAAACAAATGGTAACTAAGTTCATTAGAAATGATGGAATGTGGTGTACAATATATATAATGTGCCCTAATGGTAAAAAAATATAATTTTATTGTTCACCCTACATTTCAAAGAGTTTAGAGAGAATTCAAGTGATCCGAGAAAAGGATCATTTGCCAAAGCTTTTGAGGTGATATTTTTATTAGTAAATTTGAGCACCAAATGAGTTGTAAGCAAGCTAACAATCAAGTATTTTTTGAAACTCTACCTAAAAAATATGGCTTCAAACTCTACTAGTGCAAAACAATAGACCGAGGCTAAGGTGAACCTAGTGAAATTGATTCAAAATGATGCATGTGAAGAAGCAAAGTACAAACTATACCCATAAATCAAAATACAATTGACAAGGTGGGTTTCCTATCTACAATTCCATGTATTACTTGTTGGTGTTTGAAAACACTGACCGTTTCCAATTACCCTGATGAGAACAAAAACATATCTAGGGGCAGCTAACTCCCATTTTCAACATGCCCATTCAGACACCAGGCCAACTATAAGGCATGACCCTTCTTCTTCTTCAGGCTCTACAAAACCTAGGTGGGTGAACCTCTTTAGATTTGACTATGTGACCAGTGCAATAACCATATTCAGGATCTATAAAAGCAGATGAAACCCCTAATTCTTCTATGCTTAACTAGGAGATCACAAGCATGAAATAGCTAAGGACATGACTCATGAAACTAGAAATCTAAGTGCGGGTTATACTTTGAATACCTTTCAACATAAAATGAAAATGATTTAATAGATTGATGACAACAAGACCCAGCTATGAGCAACAAAATTTAATGATCCTATCTGTGATTAGTGCCTTATCTATTGGGAAATTAAATGAATTATAACCATACATCTCCTGGAAATCTCATACATATCTCTACATCAAGATCCCTGATCTATCCTTCACTTTGTCAACTGACATCTACATCAAAATGAATCTCATACTCAGAATATCCCATCATGCAATCAGTAAACCCTGTGATAAACACCAAGCAGTTACATGGCTCTTGGTTCCATAAGCAAAGTATTTCAATCACATACATCACTAAATGAGATGCAACCTAATCTATGGTCTTTAATCATAAACTAGAAAAGATTACAGATCCACAAACAGGAGACAAGATTCAGACTGAATTTGAAACCATTGCCGCTCTTTATTTGCTTTCCTTGAAATCAAATACATGAAAGATGTACAGAATACTTCATAAATCACCTAATAGACATGAACTATTTGCATAAAACTCAAAATTCTGTTCAATACAAGAAGAAATGCTGAAGAATGGTTTCTCAGTGCAAAAACTGGAACCCCTACAATGACATAAAGAAAGAAAGATATAGAAGAGAAAGAATTCTTGGATCTATTCTAAAGATGACAAGTGTCCACTTGAAATTCAATCCTCTGCAATCGAGTAACCTCTTTCTTCTTTCATCCCATCTGATCTTCTATTTCATCATTACATTGTAACTAATTTGCAAAGTATCCCTAGCTGAATGATGAAATCCCTTATTTGTTAAATATCTGATTTGCATCAAAATGTTGATAAAACTTCATCTAACTGACTCAGAAATGCCCCCAATTGAATTCTCTTTGTCTTTTACACATATTCAAGCTATTAACTTGCCAAAAATCACAACTAAACTTCTTGGTCTAAAAACGGTTGCAATTCAGGTATTTGAGACAAATCCTCTTGTAGCTCAAACAGACTGATACCTATACAAAAACTGACTTCGGAATCGGAAAGTTTGTCTTCTCTCGATTTCGGCGATATATAACATTGCCTATTTTGCATCTCAGAAACCCACTGAAAGTCATTTTAAAAATACTCCTCTACTATAAAAATTAGGTGTGCACATCCTTGAATTTTAAAATCCAAAAATATTTAAAATAATCTAATGTCTTAACATTAGAATTAAAGCCCTATTTGATTTTAAAACTGCCGTGCATACCCATTGAGAAAAAACTTTAAAATTCACTTTAAGCCCATTTTATTTTTTTCCTTTATGCCACCATTCAGGTCAAACCTCTGTTGACCAAGTGACACATGTTGCTCATTGATTGGCTCAGGCTGGTACAGTCACTTCCTCATCACTACACCTGGGCCTGTGTCGCCACGTGTCGTCACCACCTACCTTGTCGCTACTTCACTATGGTAACCTGTGAGCATCTTCTCCTTGGTGACGTTACAACAACCACATGATCGAGACATGTGGCAAAATCTCCTCCTTCCCAGCTAATCTGTCTTTACCAAATTTTTGGGTTTTTCAGTGACCTCGCTATTTCACTAGCCAGAGTTGCCAAGATTTTCCGGCTAGCGAGGTAGTGACTAGCCAGATTCTTGGGTTTTCTGACGACCTATCCCTGCTAACATCACTATCTTGTTCTACGTGCATCCGTTCAAAATTTATGTCCTATTTCCACCAGGTCGGATGAATGGGACCCATCGTGCACAAGCATAGCCTTTCCAAAAGGCTCTTCATTTAATTCATAGCTAAAAGTGCATAGGATGCTATTTAAAGATTAAAATTACTCTTCCCACATTGAATGTGGGATATTGCTTTGTATCTGGGCTGCCTGTGCTCCCTTTTGAACATGGAGATGGCTTTTTTAATGCTTCTGTAGCTTCCTTCATCGTTTGGCGTGGTCTTCTTTCAAGAGTGGAGGTTCTGCCTTGTCTGATGGTGCCCTATATCTACTATTTCCACATGTAAGGAACTCCATTTCTACGCAGGCGTGAGTTTATACTCTTTGGCATGGTCTTTGTTTTGGTTTTAATGCCTACAGGCTTCTTTATTTGGAGCCGTGGACTATGTTGTGTATCCTCTGCGGTTTCCATTCTAGCTTAGGCTGTGAGCTCCTTCAAAATGACATGTTTGATGCTTTTCCTTTTACCTATTTGCAGCTCTTTGTAGCTTACATGTGTTGGATCTTCTCTTCAGGGTCCTCTGCTTAGCTTGTTGCTCTACAATGCGCTACCCAATGCTTGGGTCTCTATGTTCAGCGTGAGTTCTCCTTGATAAAGCTACATAAGTTTTCATTTTTTACGTTTCCTGAATGCCCCTATGGCTTCTTCTTACATTGCTATGTGTGTGCTTTGAAACTACCCTGTTGCAAATTCCCCTATTCCTCAACATGGCCTTGACACCTCCTTTTAACATGCTGCCTTTTATGTCAAAGTGGTGTCCAATTTTCTTTTCACAAGAATTTCAATCATTAGCTGCAAAATATGTTGAATATATTTTTCTTGCTCCTCTATCATTCTTTGGTATCGTAATGCCTCCATTTGCATCATTGCTTTCTTTTCTTTTCTTTTTTGGTAGAAACATGATCATGGCTATGGCATGATATTTAGAGGAAGGCAATAGATTAACAATGTTCAGTCTTTGAATCTAATATGTGCAAGGTTTCTTTGAGTCAAGATATTCTGGATATCACTATCTCACAACAGTTTACTTAAGTGGTATAAAACTTCAGGATGAAAGGGTGATTCACCAAGACACAACCATAGTTCAAAATGATGAGGGTTATCAAAAGCTCAAAGCAATTTTCAATATTTGGGCAAAATAACATAATAATATGAAACCTTCTTAAGTGAGCAAGAGAAAATACATTTCATATCTGTGGAGCTGGCCACTATAGTTACCATACCCTCAAGCTTTCCAAAGATCTGCTACTACTGTTATGAAGCTACAACATTTCCATTCTCATATGTCTCTATAATGCAACAACCACACATTCCAAGAGTCCTACAAATACCACTTAAAACTATTCCACATTTGAAATAATTTGGATACCATAATAGCTTGGTGAAATTAGTCAGACCCCAAGTGAGTCCGACTAAAATTTTTTTTGTTTCTGAACACCTGATCTGCAAAACTAATCCACTGACCTTTCAGATTGATTAGAATCAACTTTGATCACTGATTGATCGAATAAAACTCAATTTGTCACTTTTTTGCAAAATGCAAACTTGGTGTCAGGAGGTCCACTGTCTGGCCTTAAAAACTGATCCAAACCTCTGACCAGGCTCTAAAAACTGGCATGTTGACTCTCTATTTTGCATACTCCTATCCTGTCTAATCTCATCTCATGAAAAATTCCTAGTCAAGAGATATTGACTGTCAAAGTCACCCTTTTAGAATTACCTGCACCAAAACATGTTAGAAAACCATAAACTGGGTTTGGATTTGGTTCGAAAAACTAGGCAAATGAGCACATGGGGAAACAAAAATTGGGACATTGATTCTATGTCATGAGGTGAAAATGAATATGCAATTTGGGTTCATGAAAAATCACAGGACACGAATGGCAGACGTTCAAAGTATGCTACTTAGATTTTGCAGATTAAAAGCACTGACAGAAAACATTTTTTGCGAATGGAAATGACTCGAAAAAGTGTGCAAATGGATTCGTTAAAGCTTGAAAACTGGCACACTTATAGTATTTTTAGTGGATAATATAGGGGAACAAACTATTCAACATTTGGGTCAACTGGTCAAAAGTTACAACACGTCAAACAGGGCTTCCTAGAATTTTGAATATTTTGTAAAAACATGAAAACAGTAACTGACCAACTTTGAGGGATTCAAAACCTAGTCAAACGGACTCGAAATGACTCAAAATATGAAACATAGGTTCTCAGGTATGGACACTAGACACTCTCAAAGCAGAAAGTCACAAAACCTTTTTGGGTGTGAGATATTCAAATACAAACACAACCTCCTGTTGTTATTTGACACTAGGGTAGAATTGTAAATTTGACAAATGCTCGAAACAAGACTTCGCCAAATAGCTCGAAATATCAATTTAACATCATGGAACACTTAGACACGCTGAATACAAGGTGCTAGAAACATTAAACACCATTTATGCATTAACTCAACAGCAGGGTACATAGGCTTCACAAAGCATTTATAGGCTTCAAATTTCTCAATGGTGCTCAAAATGTGGGCTACAATTTTGAGCGCCAACATTACTCATTAATGATATGTGTTCCTTTTACCGCTATAAAATTGGAGAGGTTAGAGATGATGAACTTCATGAGGTATATTGTCAAATGTGTGTTGATGGAAAATTAAAAGATGAGTTTAAGAACTTGTCTTGTTTATGCCCTCCATTTCCTAAAGGAGTTCAAAGTGAACTAAATTTTGGTAGTTATGAGGAGAGTGCATGATATGCACTAGCAAAAATTTCAAATGATGTTATTCACATAGTTATCAAATACCCTATCACAGGAAAAGTTAAAACCATTTGGATGTCTTCCAAGAATGAAAATGAGGAAAACATAAAGTCCCAATGGGATGGAAGAGGTTTGAAAGTGGATGCTATTATACATTTGGAAATTAAATTCAGTGTGTATGTTGTGACATACATAATATTTCAATCTAGTAGATTGCACAATGTTCTATGCATAGCTTTTGAGATTGGTTATAAAATTGTAAAGAAAGGTCATAAATATGACATCGTCAATCTACAAGTCAAGCATCTGGAAGATAATATGAATACCATCCAAGTTGCAAGGACAAATACATGCAAGTTTGGATCAATTTTGGTATTATTTTATTTAATATGTAAAACTATTTCCCATCAGTCAGTCAAGTTAATTGGAAGATAGATACTCCAATCATTTACCAAATCAATGAGTATATTTAAGAATCGAGAAACAACTTTGAGAGTGTTATGGATGAGTATTTTGAGAATTCCAAGATAAGGATGAATGAAATGTTTGAGATACCCCTTACTCTAGTTAAGAACTATCAAATGATGTATGTTTTCTTTTTAATACTGATAATACACTTGTTAAAACTATTATACGAAGAGTTGCATGGATAGAACCAATGGACTATGAAGTAAATATAGATCAAGCTACAAAGGCTATTGAAGCATTGTTGAAGGATCCAATGAACATAGAAAATCCAAGATTTAGTACGTATGAGGAGGAACCAAAGAATAAAAAAATATATACTGTTGTTACCAAAATTGAGAAGAAATCAAATAAAATATTAAGTACACTTGAGAGCACATTCAATGGTGATGAATCTAAGAAACCATTAATGATCATTGAGGGTAAAAGAGAAGATGAAGTAGAAGAAGATGTGAAAGGAAAAGTTGTTGTTATTTTTGAGCCACAGTCAGGTAAAGCCAAGAAAAGGGTTGTAGCTACCCCTACAAGCTAGAAGGCCACAAGATCTAGAACCCAAGATTCTCAAGGTGCCACTCCTACATTGAAAAAGGGTATTGTGAAGATTACAGAGCCTACTTCACCACAAGTGAAGACATTAGAAAAGAAAGCAAGTTACCAAATCATCTAGGAAACATGTTAAGACATCTACTAAGAGGAGAAAAAATCTCATAATCAAAGATGATGATGATGATGATGTAGATTACAATGAGAAAATTGAATCTGATGAGGTAAGACATAAGCTATACCCAAGTTTTTCCATACAAAAGGCCTAACCAATAGATGAAATTGTTCAAGCTTTTAGTATGAGTAATGGCCAAGAAACTTTTAAATATTATAAATATGAGAGAATGAGTGATGAATATAATAAGAGAATAGAAGATGCATTCATTTTCACAATGAAAAAATTTAAATATGTGCTTCTAGAAATCAAAGACCAAATTCATTATAAACTTTATCATAGGATTGATAATTGATGGAAATATACATTGAGAAAAAAGAAGGAGATGAGAAGCAGAGCATTGGTTAACATTATGACAGAATTTAGTTTGGAAGATATTATTAAAGCTCAAGAGAATCACAAAAAACTATTTTTTACAAACACACAGAGCTATCTATGTTCTTTCTGATAATTTGAAACTTGTTGATGAAGATTCTAAAATAATATGGAGTCAAGTTTACAATATCAAGGATCCTAATGAAATACTTGATGTTGATGACACACAAACCAAGAAAGATGTTGAACCAAAGAGGATGATTATATTGATAGCAACCCATAGGAATTTGTAGATATTATTGGGAAGCAAGACAACATAACAATTGAAGATTTGACATATGTAGTATCAACCAAGCCACCAAAGAAAGATGAAGATGTAATAGTAACTACCAAGCTAGTACATGTTCAAATACTTGGGTTTCATCTAGTCATTCAAAAAATTAAAGAATTCCCCAAGATAAAGGAACAAGATGTATATGATATACCTATTGGTTCCTTACATATGCTAGAAGACACAATAACAAATACAATGGGACAACACATGAATAAAAATATCAAGTAACATGGTCAACATTCACAAGGAGGAAATACAAAATTTAGTACTAGAGATGAGAAAAGTGACATTGAATATGCTCAAATTGGAGGAGACTTCATGGAGAACAATGCAAACATTTCTTCTACAAGTGATCTAGCACTAACCCAGAGACCTTTGAGTGATGGAATGATTGGGGAAGGCCAACTAATAATTGCAAAAGAACCACAAACTGGAGGTTTCACTTTGTTGAGTAATTTGTCAAGTTGTTCTATTCATCCTATATTCTTAGAAATATTATTTTTGAAACTACCCAAGGATAAATTACAGGAATTACTGAGTGTTGAGGACAAGAACAATGGAGAAAAGGATACAACACTGAGCATGACACTTGTACTATTTGTGCCATAATTATCTAATATTGAACAAATCAAACAAGAGGATGGATAAAAAATAGAAAATAGAATTACATTTCCAAATTTGGAAATCCAAGTTCCATTGCCACAAAGTGTTTCACTAAGCACCAATAGAGGGAATAAGCTAAAGAGGAAGAAGAAGGAGTCCCATGAATTTTGATCAAACCTAGTAACTTTAGAGGAAGAAATTATTATACTAAGTTGTGTTCCAAATAATTTCAATGATGAATGAATGGATATTTACATAGAGTTATGTGAGAGAAAGAAGGATCCAGAAAGATTGAGAGAAGAGCACAAGTAGAAGCAGGTCCTACATGATGTAAAAGATATATTGCTTGAGGTAGCACCAATAATTGATTTGAATGAAAAGAACCTAATCAACTTGTTCAAATAGATGATAAATTAAATGATCTAGATATTGATAGACACTCAATTTTAATTTAGAAAAATGAGAAGAAGTTTGAAAATAAAGTGTTGGAGAAAGTCTCCACTGAGATTACTACTAAGCAAGTAGGTTTACCCACTTCTATTTTGATTACGTAAAAACTAGTTTTAAAGGACTTGAAACCTTAAACAAAGTATCAAAGAAATACAAACTAAATAGTTCAAATAATAAAATGCCTTAAAGAACATACAAAAAACCATAGAAATAGGAGGCCAAAGTACAACTATGCACTAAAAGAAAATAAAAGAAAAGTGAAAGGACAACTCCTAGACAACTATAGAGTCTTCAACAAGTTTGCAACTTGATCTACTTAAATGTTCATATTTTTCACGAAAGCTTTCATTTTATCCATCTTTTTTGCTTCCATTCCTTCAGTCTTCTTGGAATTGGCCCTTGTGTACTTGCTCAAGCCTTGGTCCTCATTCAAAATAGGGGAGTCTTGGCCTTTATTTTGTTCCATTTTATTCAGCAAGGTATTAAAATTATTATCCACAGCCTTCAAAATACTGCAATTTTGATTTGCTAATTTGTTGACTATTTTTTCCATGTTACTTACTCTAGCATCTAGACTATCCATCCTTTTTTGAATATCTTTGCTAAAATAATCAAGGTACCTATTTTTGGTTTCAATTGTTGGCACACACTTCATCAAGTTCTTTACCTCTTCTGCATTTCCAATAACCTCAAAGAGCCTATCAATGTGCTGACCTAGCATTCGCTCCCACCTTTCCTTCTTGCTGAGCTAATCAAATTCCTTTGAAATTTCTTGCATTTATTGTTTAAGGGTACCAATATCCTTCATAATTTACCTTGGGTCACCCATGATTCCATTTAGGAACCCCTGTTCATCCTCTTCCTTGTTATGTTCGAAGTAGTCCTTCTACTCCCCTTGTTTGTTTCTATCCAGGTCCACCTCCTTGAGATTATTGTCATCGCATCCTGAGAAAATGCCTTTTTTCTTTTTCTTTCTATCCTCTGAATTAAGGGTTCATCATCAAAGGGATTAGAAACCCTTTTTGCATTCTTTCTCCTATTTCCTGAGAGCTTCCCTACAGTTCCTCTCTTCTAAAAACCCTTTCTCTACTCCTCCTTGTAATCATTATCTTGATCTGACTCACTCTCCTTTCCCTTCCTTTTATTCTTGGAAGATCTTCTTAGATTTCCTTTCATGTTCTTCTTTAAATAAACCTCATCCACCTCATCATTGGTAGCCTTATCAAAATCCTCCTTAGAATCACTGCCCTCAGTCTCTATATCAGAGATTGTTGTATAAAATGTTTTATCATTGTTTCAAAAATTATGTGACATTCCATTCATTACCAAAGAGGTCACATATAAATTGAGAAAAATAGATGAAGATATGAAGTCTAGTATAGATGAATCAAAAAAAGACCCAATTACATCATAACTGCAGTATACACAAGTAAGATTCGTCATAGGACTTCAACATGAGTTGCTACAAGAGGAAAGAAATTTCAGAACATAAATAAATACAATTCAAGATTTTCTACTACCTCATCTGGAGGTTATGCAAAATCACATTAGAGATGCAAAAGTTCTCATAGCACTCCAAAGTCTTTTAATTTTTGGTCATATGATTGATCTTGCAGCCAAGCTTAAAATTGAAAAGAAGAGTTTAGAGATGATAAGGTCCAACTAATGCAGGAGCATCCTAGGCTTTCCTGCAATCTTGCATGTTTGTTGGGATTTTGGTTGAGTGTTGAGAAGCATCAAGCCTTGATCTTAGTGGAGTTATGTTTTCATGGTTAGGGATGTGTTGGGGATACATTGGGGAACCTTTCCTCATGATTTCATAGAGATTGGATGTATTTAGTTGAAGTTTGAATTGTTTGAACCTTGCTACTAAAACTGTGTTTTTTCTAGTTTTTGGGTGCCTATTGCAGAGTGTATAACTAATATTTATTATTGAATGAGAAGCTACAAATTTAAGGGCTTATAGAGGTCCTATATTTATACCCATGGTTCAAAGAAAATGTCCTAATTCAGTTGGAGCTAGGAGATATCACAATTTTACTCAGATATCAATTTTTGGACATTTAATTACTATTGCAAGCCGACTTGTGGCATTTAATTTATGTATTTGTATTTAATTTATGTTCTAGGCTGACTTGTGGCTTAGATTGGTATAAGTAGGGGTATTTTGGAGTCTTTTAGTCATTACAAAATTTGGATAGAAGGAAGGCTAGATGCAAATTTGTAGAGCTAGAGCTATAACTTAGGAACTAGAGGATCTCTTGGTGGACTTGTGGGTACAAATGTGGAATCTTCTTGGTGTTCTTATCTAGTTGTGTATTTGGACTAGCTGATATTGGTTGTAAGTTGGATCTTGTTGGATATTTTAGAACTGATTCTATAATTTCTATTTGTATTTGGCCCTAACCCAGAAGGCCTTATAGCTGGGCATGTTATAGGTAATCAGTTATATATCTATGAATCAAGAATTGTAATTTGGTATTATATCTTGCTATTGTGTTTTCTCTATGTAGTTATGTATAGATAGGATCTAGGACATATCCTTTGGAGATTATCCTACCTTGCACTACATCAGGTGGTATCAAAGTGAAGGTTGTTCCTGAGTGTGTAGATAGATCGTTGAACCTGAGGCAATTTACACCAGGACTTCAGTTGAAGAAGGTTGATCTTGTGACTAATTGATCTTCTTTATTAGTGGATTTGTTTCTTAGGGTTTGCTAAAATTTTGGAAGATGACTCCAAGAAGATTGGACCCTAGGGAAATTTTTGATCTTAGTGATAAGGTAGAAGAATGGATCTCAGAGAAGATGAGAGTAGATATTAGATCTAAGATTGCATTGATGAAGAGTGACATGATTTATGAAATTGTAAGTGCTTTAGGTGGTGTACCTAGACATGTGGATACTAAAGATGGTTATGAGGAAGCTACTAAAGAATTTGAATTTTCTAAATCAAGTGGTGAGGCTAGAACTGATTGTATGGAGAAACCTATGGGAAATAGGACAGGTTAGTTTGTTTGACCTGGATCTCAGTTGAAGCCGAAGATAAGATGGAGGTTTCTAATTTTTTGGGTACTTTGAATCTTGAAGACTTGATTGATTGGATTGGTGAATTGGAAGACTACTTTGAGCTTGAGGATATTGAGGATCCACTCAAAGTAAGGTTGGCACAAAGTAAGTTGAAGGGACATATTGCTCTTTCGTGGAAAGAACTACAAAGAGATAGAGAAGAGGAAGGTGAAATGAAGATCACTAGATGGAAATTGATGGTAACTAAGTTCAAGGCTAAGTTCATTCCTACTAATTATGAACTTGAGTTTTATAAAAGGTTGTAGAATCTAAAGAAAAAGGATATGACTGTGACAGATTATACAAAGGAGTTCTACAAGTTGACTATTCGGTCTGGGCACATAGAATTGTCAAAAGTGAAGGTAGCTTGATATATTAATGGTTTGAGATTCAATATTTAGGATGAGGTTGGTATGATAAATATTTCTATAGTTGAGGATGCTTATTAGTATGCTTTGAGAGAAGAAGAGAAGCTAAAGAGGAAGAATCAAGGTAGTTCCTGAGGGAAGGAGAAGCAGGATAGTTTAGCACAAGCTAAACCAAAAGAAGAAGGTGAACAAAAACTTTCTAATTAGAAAAAGAGGATAGGTGGAGGTAGGTTCAAAGGTAGTTATTTCAAGTGTGGTCAAGAAGGGAATACATCTTTTAAATGTTTGACTGGTAGGACAACTATTGTTGTGAATGAGGTTGAAGTCTAGGGTAGTCAGCTAGAGCAAGGAGAGAGTTTGCTAGCTCAATGAGTATTGATTGGTGAGAGGACATTGGATTCTTGTCAGAGGACTAGTTTATTCAATTTTTTTTGTAAGTATAGTGGTAAATATTGCAAATTGATTGTGGATAGTGGTAGTACTAATAACCTTGTTGCTGAAGAGATGGTTTAAATAATACATTTGGTACCAAATTGCAATGGTAGTGCCGTTGCAATTTTTTTGTCACAACTTTGTCATCGTCGCAATTGTGACAACAACAAGGTTGTGATGGAAAAAATGCAATGACACTACCGTTGCAATTTGGTACCAAATGTATTAGTGTTTAGAAACTTGGTTTGAAGAGAATGAGACATCCTTACCCTTATAGGATTGGCTAGCTGCAAGGTGAGCATGCTTTGGAAGTAAGGAAGCAATGCCTTGTTGATTTCTAGATTGGGTAGTATAAGGATCAAGTGTGGTGTGATATTGTGGATATGAATAGTTGTCATGTGTTACTTGGCAGACCTTGGTAGTATGATTGTAGGGCTATGCATGATTGAGTTAGGAATGTGTTTAATGTTGAGAAAGGTGGAAGGAAGCTTTCCTTGATTCTTTTGCAAAATGAAGAACTTGGTAGGAGGAACCCGCGTATTGGCAATCGAGTTGAGTTTGCAAATTCTGAGAAAGTTGGGGATCGACATGAAAAACTGAGTTATGGAACACCCATGGTGGATGTGAAGAAGAAGAAGGAAAAAAAGGGAAAGATTATGCAAGTTGAAGACTTGGAGGAAATGTATGTGAAGAACCAATTTGGGATTTATGTGCTGAATCTCAAAAGATGTTCTTCTAGTTACTAGACCATCTTTTTGAACCTGGGGTATTTGATGTAGGAGCATCCTAGGCTTTCCTGCAATCTTGCATGTTTGGTGGGATTTTTGTTGAGTGTTGAGGAGCATCAAGATTGGATTTTGGTGGAGTTATGTTTTCATGGTTAGGGATGTGTTGGAGATACATTGGAGAACCTTTCCTCATGATTTCATAGAGATTGGATGGATTGAATTGAAGTTTGAATTGTTTGAACCTTGCTACTAGAACTATGTTTTTTATAGTTTTTGGGTGCATGTTGTAGAGTGTATGAGAAGCTACACATTTAACATTTTGTAGAGGACCTAGATTTCTACCCATGATTTTAATTATGATTCCTAATTCTATCAGAGCTAGGAGATATCAAAATTTTACTCAAATATCAATTTTTGGACATTTAATTGCTGTTGCAGGCCAACTTGTCACATTTAATTTGTGTTATGGTCCAACTTGTGGCTTAGATTAGTATAAGTAGGGGTCTTGTGGAGTCTTTTAGTCATCATGGAGTTGGGATAGAAGAAAGGATAGATGCAAATTTGTAGAGCTAGAGCTGCGGCTTAGGAACTAGAGGATCTCTTGGTGGACCTACGAGTACAAGTGTGGATTCTTCTTGGTGTTCTTACCTAGTTGTGTATTTTGACTAGCTAAGATTGGTTGTAAGTTGGATCTTGTTAGATCTTGTAGAACTAATTCTATAATTGCTATTTGTATTTGGCCCTAACCTAGAAAGCCTTACAACTGGGCATGTTACATGTAATTAGTTATATATCTATGAATCAAGAATTGTAATTTGGTATTTGATCTTGCATTGTTGTTTCTTACTGTTGTGTTTCCGCTATGAGGTTATATATAGCTGGGGGCTAGGAAATCTTCTTTGGGGATTATCCTACCTTGCATTGTGTCATCAACTGAGACAATAATCTAAATATTATATTATAGAGTGATAAGGATTTTCTTGAACATTTTGGATTATCCTTGAAGTAAGTTTTTTTGTTTACATTTTAGAGTTATAAGGAGATATTCTATGAATACTACAAACAAAAATAATTTTGAAAAATATTTTGCAAAAAAAAGCTACACTGAGAGGAAGCATATTTATAGGGAGAGAGTTGTGTGTAAAGGTCAAGCTATCTGTCTACATAATGTTTTTGACACTAATGTAAAATGGAAAGGATGCTACTTCTACAAATAATCATATTGCCTATAAGTGTCAAAATGTGCATAGAAACTAAGCTAGTATATTGCCTAAGCTATGAATAAGGAGATAAGTGAATATTGCTAAGTATACCCAAGCTCAATTATTTATTGAGAAATTCAACTTACAATGAGATGAAGTGGAGCCATGGTAGATTGAGAGCATAGTTTACTAAGCTACATAGAGGATGTTGAGCTAATGTTTACCGAGTGTCAATGAGTAATAACATAGTATTTATTGTGTGACATAGAGACAACATCAAAGTTTGAATTGGCACAAATTCTAATGTAACACAATCCTATCAAGAAAGGAAAATTATTTACATCAATTGAGGTAAAGATTTAAAAAAAATTAATTAAAGTATGTGAATTGATTATTTATGATTACAAGGATGGAAGGACCAATGGAATAAATATGAAAAGGAAGGAAATATTTGATTATTCTAGAACCATTGATCATGATCAGAGCACATCTCAAGAAAGTTCTAAAACCTTAATTAGGTCAAGATAGAAAATGGCAAAAGACAACTATAAAAGGAATAGTACGGAATAATTTACAAGTTGTTGTTGCAAAAAGTTTTTTTGGAGCAATATTGTTGTTGGAAAGAGTTTTGTTGGAGTAGTATTATTGTTGGAAAGATTATTTTTGTAGCAATATTGTTGTTAGAAAGAGTTTTGTTAGAGTAGTATTATTGTTGGAAAGGGTTTTATTGGATTAATATTATTGTTGTTGGAAAGAGTTTTTTTGGAGAAGTGTTTTTATTGGAAAGAATTTTGTTGGAGCAGTATTATTGTTCATAGTATATGAATGAAGTGTTAAACTGAGGAAGAAAGATCAAGGTTCAACACAAAGGTTAGAGACCAAAGACAAAGACAAATTTGGAAAGAATTGCAAGTCTATCATAGGAAGGTGATAAGTATAGAGAAGAAGAGGGATCTAATCATACAAGTGGTGTAGGAGCACCCTTTCAAGGCTCCCACCATTTCACTTTAGGTGTGATGAGATTCTCATAAGAGGCATGTGAATATAATAAGAGCATATAGCTCATGCTTGTGTACCTAAGCTAGGATAGGTATTAGACATTCCTCTTTGGTCTTTGATGGGAATGGTACCTTGACCTTAGTTTGGTACTATTATAAGATCTTTGTGTTTTAATGTTGGTGAAAGGTTAAGTTAGGAGTTTTTATTACATTTTTGGCATATATGTGCTTTAGAAGAGCTTCCAAGGTGAACTATGGGCTTAGAAGACCACAATGCTTAAACAATTCAATTTTATGTAAAACCTATCACCATATGGAATAGTTGTCTTCTAGAGTTTGGAGGTCTTAAGCGAAGTAAGGTAATACTCCCAAGGTTTCTTTGGGAAGGCCTAATATGGTCTTAGAAGATGGAAACAAATAATTCTACTTAAGTAAGAAAAATTGCTTAAAACTTGCTAGCAACTTTTCAACTTCTTCCATTTTGTTGCTAAAAGACCTATGTTGTAATGTGACTTTGAAAAATCTCTAAACCCTAACTTCATAATATGGGATAGCCTATTTAAGGCTGTAAGAACCCAAACCAAGGGTTGCAAGTCATTGTTTTGTATGACACGATACTACTATAACAGTCTGTGACTGATTTAATACAACATTTATTGATTTTTAGTGTTTTTTTGTAGTAAATCACATTGTTATTATCATTTTTTTGCATGTATTAGTTGGTATATTGTGTTTTCTTCATTATACATGCATTAGATTAGATCTATAATCAAGTTTTGTAGGTTTTTTGTAAATTTCTTTAAAAGTAACAGTGTGCTGTCCAATTTTGAGTTCTCAATAATGAAAAGGTTGTAGCTCTTGTTTCCACCATGAGATTTCCATGGAATTTTGGATCCCAAGATTTTAGACCCTCATGTGTAACATATTGGAACTAGGGACCCAGAAAATATGTGCAAGCATTTGTTTGACAAAGCCCTAGGTGAGCTAGGCAATGCCTAAAAAGGAGCAATCAACAAAGAAAGAGCTCTCAAGAGCAAAGCATGAAGAGTGGAGACTTTCCTTTTAGAGGGATTTAAGAGGGGTATGATAAGGTTCTTTCTTGAAAAGGATGATTCTTGATAAGTTGAGGAAGGTGTTTGAAGAGAGGGGACAATAGGCAACCAAGAAAACCCTCCAAAAACCTCATTTTTACCATTGTTGTTGTATGGCCTTTTGGCATTCTAAAACCTTAAAACTATTTGAGTATGGACTGTATGGAAAAAATGATCATATGGCTAGATGTGCTGAATCTTTGAGGAAAAAGAGTTACCAGCCCTATACATCTAGGTGGAGGCCTAATTTAGGGCTTTACTGGTAGCCCTATTGTAAAGAAACCATGAAATTGGGTATGAACCCATAAATACTTTCAATTAAGGCATACTAAAATTTTTCCCATAGCACCTTAAAAATCATCAAAACCTTGGTTAGACTAGGGATTACTATGGAACCATGGTAGACCTACATAGGCATTTTGGAAGAATTGTATTCCTAGGAGGATAAATCAGTCATGGATCAAGATTTTGTCATTTCAACTAGTGGGAAGGTTAGGGTAGGTCAAGGGATGTTCTAAGTTGTAGGAAATCCTATAGAACAAGTTAGGTGTTAGGAGAACACCAAGATCCTAGTGTGGATTAGTGGTATAGTTTGGTTAGTCTAACCTATCTCTCCCTATCAGATTGGTATTAGAGCCTACAAAGGTGTGGGATAATGCAAGTGAAAAGTAAGGTGAATGTAGTAACCTAGTGAATCCAATGATTCTAAAATAATGGTCCCCAATGCTAAATTGGATAAAAAGGTAGAAGATCAAGAAGAAGACAACATGTCTTTGAGAGAAAGATTGGCACAACTAGAATAGTTGTTGAGCGAGGTCCAAGACACTATAGATAAAGTCAAGGATAAGATGGAGTAGAAAGAATAGAAGGAAGCTAAAGAGAAAGACATTGAGTTGGAAGAAGAAACTTCAACACTAGACCCTGTGTTACCAGAAGAGCCTTTCTTGAAGGAAATCAAAGCAATAAATAGTAAAGCCTTGGAAGGCATTCCTCTATTCAGAGGTAAGATGGATCCTAATCTCATTATGGAATGGATTGAAGGAATGGAGAACCATTTTGAATGTGATGGTGTCTCTAATGCTCAGAAGGTTAAGGTGGCAAGGTCAAGGTTGAGAGGTACTACCCTCACCTAGTGGGAATTTGTGCAAATAGAGAGGGAAAAAGAAGGAAAAGGTCCTATTACTTTCTGGAAAGGAATGATGGCTAAAATCAAATAGGCCTACATTCCTAAAGACTATGAAATATAGCTACACAGGAGGAGACAAAATCTAAGGCAAAAAGACATTGATGTGCATTCATATACTAAATAATTCCAAAAGCTATGCTTGAGGTCTAAAGTGGTGGAAGATGAAACTATCAGGTCGGCAAGATATGTAAATGGACTCAAATGGTCTATTCAAGAAGAAATGAGCCTTGTCACTCCTAAAATAGTTCATTAGTGCTATCAAATGGCTCTAAAGGTGGAAGAGAAAGGGAAAATAAAGTAGGACTGTACTTCCAAGAATAGAGGAAGAGGTAGAGATTCTAAAGGTGGTCAAAGAGGTGGTTCTAGAAGAGGCGATGAATCAAGAAACCTAGGGGAAACTAGACTCTTGGAAAAAAGTTCTAAAATCAACACAAGGGGATCTTTTGGTAGAGGAAGAGGATCTTAAGGAAACAAAGGAAGGGGCACAAGAAGGAGCAGCTCCTACTTTGCCATCATGAAGTGTTATCAATGTGGACAACTTGGGCATTCTGCCTATAGGTATCCTGATAAACCATCAACCTTGAGTAATGAGAAGAGAGTGGCTTATACTCAAGAAGATGGTGGCAGATCAAGCACTAATGAAGTTAAAAAACTAGAATCATAAATGGGTGAGAACTTTATGATTAGAAAGGTACTCTCAAGGCAGTTCAATCAAAGTGAACCTAAGTAGAGGAGGGCTCTCTTTAGAGTTAGGTGTAAGATTCAAGGTAAAGTTTGCAAGGTTATAGTAGATATGTTAGAAATTCTTAAGAATAACTGAGGGGGGGGTGGGGGCGGGGGGGTGAATCAGTTATTCAAGGTCCAAATGTCCAATTCAAATTTTTCATCAAGTACAGTGTGTCCATCAAACTATTTATTCATCCAAGCTTTAACTTTCCTATTCAACAAGTTATTGTAAATTAGCATGTAAACATAACATGTGAAAAGATCAACACATAACACAATGATTTATGTGGAAACCTAATTTGGAAAAAACCAACAGTAACATGCTACTCAATTCTCACTCTTTTGAAGTGATGCCTTGTGAAAGGCCTGCCTAGTAAAAGGATACAACACACTGTTAAATGTGACCTGGTTAATGGATTTAACCACCTTGTTAGAAGTGGGCCTGGTTAGAGGACTTTAGAACATTCACTTGGAATGCCACCCTATTAAAGGATTTACAAATGGATATTAAACCAACCTATGTCCATAGGATTTTCTTTTACCCTCACTGATACAATTTCTAGAGAGTAACAATGAGGGGTTTTGACCTAATTACAACATACAACTTAACTTGCAGATTTTAGATCACTTCTTCAACTCCTAACATTGCCTAGCTTTTAGTCTCTACAACTCTTGACAGCTTGTCCTCTTTTCAAACTTTGTCTCCTTGAGTCTCCATGATCAATGTACTAGTGCAATTCACTCTTTCTAATCACTTATTGAAGAAAAGTCTTTGTGCTCCATTCTTCCTTCTCCTAGATGTCTTCTCCTTGACACCCTTTAACCACTTCACAATTTTGGCACTCCAACAACTCTTGCTTCTTGGTCTATGACTCCTTAAATAGAAGTCTTGGAATTTTTTTTTCCACTTGATTGTTCCCTCCTTTGATTTCAGTTTGAATGGATTAGGTAGGATTCATTGAATCTAACCCACATTTTGTTTCTTCTAGAAACATCATGAGGAATCCTCTTGAATTTTCTAAAAAATGGTTTACATAGAATTCTGTGTGACCAACTCATTGTCCTTATCCTCTGACTGGTTGACAAAATTTAAGGTAACAACTCTGTCATTTTAGATTTGAAAAATCTTTGACTTTTCAATAATGCAACAGCTTGACACTATTGAAATTTTGGTGCTCAGCACATACTGTGTTAGTCAGCACCAACTACATTTTACTGATGCTCGACACCTATTGTGGATTCACTTGGCATCCACTAAGTTTCTCTATTTTCTTGAATCCTTCTATATCACTTAGCACTTGAACTTCACTTGGCACCTGAAGTTCACTCGACACACACTAGATTTTCCATTTTCTCAGCTCTAATTGAAAATTTTCTTGGCTTAAACTAACTTTCTTAGCACCTACTAATGATCTTAGTTTAAGCTTTGTAGTCAACCTTGTTCCAGATGATTCCTCCAAAGTTTCTAAGTGTGACCAACCTTTGTATCTTCAAGTATGTCATCAATACATCATTTAACCATTTTCTTAATTGATCCTTGCACTTCATTACAAAACCATAACTCAACCTTTCCTTTAGGTGCTTTTGTTACCTCTTGTTGATTAAATCCTCTTCATCAATCAAATAAGTGATAGTACTTGGATCTTATAAGAAATTGTCATTCCTACAAATAGTAGGTTTGACATCAATGAAAAAATAATGATTGAAAACATTATTTTAACAACAATCTCCCTCTTTGATAGTAAACCTTTTCAATTAGTTTTCCAACAATCTCCCTCTTTGACATTGATGGCAAACCAAACTGATCAACCATCAAACCAAACTATTCAACCATGTTATCAACTAACTAGGTTAGAATAGTAAGTCAAATGCCAAAAATAAATTATGATACCATTAGTTGTCACATCTCCCTTTCTTGATCTACTATCTTGATTTCTTTATTTCTACTTCTCCCTCTTAGCTATTTTATCCTTTTTCTTTCCTATTTTCAAATGTTCACTTAGATCTTGTACTACTCCTGACTCCTTACACTATTTTTCCTTTTGCATATATTCTCATCTTCTACTATTATGATATCTAATTCTCCATTAATAGTTTCTCATTACTTTTCCCTTTATCTAAAAGAATGCTATTGATCAATTTCTAGCTACTTCTCCCTCTTTGACAACAATGCCAAAGACATATTGATGGAGACACAAACCATGCACAGAATGGACACAACACGAAATTTTTTTTTTTATTCACTTCAAAAATATGCTAATACACTTAGTGCAGAGAAACAAACTCCCAAAACATGCCCTATGGGCTTACAATAGCATAAATGTGGAGATAATTTCTTCTCCCAATACCTTCTCTCAAACTCCACTCCGAACTGCCTTTTACAATGCCATAAATGTCCTTAAATAGAACCCAAAGGGTTAAGGATTAGGAATACATTCTAGAAAGTGCTAGTTGGCATCCACTACCAAAATGGAAGGCTCCAGAAGTCACTTTAGAAGTCGGTACAAAATTAGAAGAATCTAGAAACGGTAGTTGAACTTTCGGGAGGCATAACTTTTGAATCGTAGCACCGATCAATGAACTGTTTACATTTTTGAAAAGCTCTCAGAGTGCTCTAGAGCCCTATGGACCAGATTCACTCATCCCCCATTTTTTGGCCCTGTATGAGGTCATTTAATGCCTTGAACCTAACTTTGAAGCATTCTTAGGAGTCCTCTAGAAATCGAAAAATTGTGATAACTTTCAAACTGTGTAGCCTTTTGACCTGATTCTTTTTCTAGAATGTTCTAAATTACAATTTTAATCCTCCCACCAATTTACACCTTTTGATTCACCATAATTATGGCCCAATTACATAGTCCTATTTTTTTGACATTTACACGTATCCCAAGGTGCTTAAATACTCTAACCCAAAACACTGATAGTGGAACTATGAGACTTGGGACCTTTATTTTACCCAAATGGGTATCCAGAAATGAAAACACATGAAACATAAACTATGTCTAGGTACATTTTTTTTGGGTAACACAGGATTTCCCTTATACCTCTGGATGCTCCTACATCAGACACCCAGGATAGATTGAAAAGTGACACTGTCACTTTATGGATGGTAGAGGAAATCACAAATGGGAAACCTCAGCTGTTGATATCCAAGTTGAGTCATCAATTGGTCGACCTTTCCACTTAACTAGATACTCTTCATACTGTTTATTCTAGTACTCTTGCCCACACGATGATCCAAAATGTCTTCTATCTGCTCCTTCTTAGAAGTAGGAATTAGACATGGCTCTAAAATCAACTCCTCATCTGCACCATCATCATGATACTCTGTTAAGTCTGCAATGTTGAAGATAGGAGAAATGTGAATTCCATCTAAAAACTCCACCTCATATGCATTTCATGAGTCATGTTTCTTCAGAATTTTGCAGGGGCCAAATTTCTTCATCTTCAGCTTGTTGTAAGTACCTACTGGAAATCTTTCCTTTCTTAAGTGTACCATGAATAGATCCCCTACTTGGAACTCCTTATGTCTTCTCCTTCGATTAGCCCTAGCTTTATACTGTTGATTCCTCTTGATAATGTGTGCTTGAACCTCCTCATGTTGGCGCTTGATCTGCTCAGCAAACTCTTCTGCTTCAGCACTTGTCCTCTCCCCTTGTTCCATCTTCCCCAATTCTCGTGCAGTCCTTGGGCTACTTCCATATACAACTGGGAATGGTGATTTACCAGTACTCCTATTTATAGAGTTATTGTAAGAAAATTTTGCTTGTGATAGAATCAAATCCCATCCCTTGGGTATATCCCCAACTAAACATCTCAGCAAATTGCCCAGACTTCTGTTTACTACTTCTATCTGACCGTCAATCTGTGAATGATGTGTGGAAATGAATTTCAAGTCTGTTCACAACTTCTTCCACAATGTTCTCTAGAAATACCCCACAAATTTAGTGTCTCTGTCAGAAACTATACTCTTTGGGAGGCCATGTAGTCTTACCACCTCTCTAAAAAACAAGTCTACAATATGGACAACATCATGAGTTTTATGGCATTGAATGAAATGTGCCATTTTGGAGAACCTATCAACCACCACAAATATAGAGTCATTACCCCTTTGTGTCCTCGGCAACCCAAGAACAAAATCCATACTTATGTCCTCCCATGGCTTTTATGGAATAGGCAATGGCTGATAAAGTCTAGTATTGTGACTAAATGCCTTGGCCACTTGAAAAAATTGACAACTCTATACAAACTTCTTCACATCCTAAGAAATCTAAGGCCAAAAATAATGTTCTCTAAGAATGGAAATGGTCTTATCTCTACCAAAATGTCCTGCCATCCCTCCATTGTGTTTCTGCTTAATCAAATTTTCCCTCATGGAACTCCTTGGAATGCACAATTGACCACCCTTGAACAACATACCATCCTGAATCAGATAGTCTAACCACTTAATTCTGTCTACAACATTAGGTTCTTTACAAGCTTTCCATGCTTCAGAAAAATCAAGATCCTTAGGGTATAGATTCTTGAGTTCATCAAACCCAACTACTTCAACCTGCATTACTGTAAGCAACAACTGCCTCCTACTTAGTGCATTTGCAACCCTATTAGATTTTCCACTTCTATGCTTCAACACAAATGTATAGCTCTGATGGAACTCTACCCACTTCATATGCCTTTGATTCAATTTATCTTGGCTATTTAGATACTGTAATGCTTGGTGATTAGTATATAAAACAAATTACTTTGGCAATAAATAATGCCTCCATTTCTTTAAGGCCTAAACTATTGCGTAGAACTCTTGATCATAAATAGAATACTTCTTTTTTGCATCATTCAAATTTTTACTAAAATATGCAATAGGCTTACCTTCTTGGCTTAATACAACCCCAATAGTGCTACCACTAGCATCAAAATCAAACTGGAACACCTTGCTAAAATTAGGAAGTGCCAACATAGGTTGTTCTATTACCTTCTTCTTCAGCAATTCAAAACTTCTCGCAGTTGCTGCAGTCCATTTGAACTCTTTTCTATCCCCTCTTATTGTGTCAATTAGGGGGGCACATATGCCATTGAAATTCCTAATGAACTTCCTGTAGAAACTAACCAGACCATGAAATGATCTCACCTTAGTAGCAGCCCTTCGAGTAGGCCATTCAAGATGGCTTTTACCTTCTTTGGATCCATTTTGAGACCTTCAGGTGATACAACAAACCCCAAGTAGACTAACTCATTTTTAGCAAAGCTACACTTCTTTAGATTAATGAATAGTTTCTGTTCCCTTAACCTTTCAAGGAAACTACGAATATGCAATAAATATTCTTCCAAATTCTTTCTAAAAATTAAAATATCATCCAAATAGACAATAACAAATTTTCCTAAGAACTTCTTAAGTACCTCATTCATAAGCCGCATGAAGGTGCTTGGGGCATTCGTCAATCCAAAAGGCATGACTAGCCACTCATAAAGACCCTCCTTGGTCTTGAAGGTAGTTTTCCACTCATTTCCTTCTTGTATTCATATCTCGTGATAGCCACTCTTGAGATCTATCTTTGTGAAGTACTGAGCTCCACTCAAGCAATCCATAAGATCATCGATTCTTGGCAAAGGAAACTGATACTTGATGGTTATCCTATTTATAGCTCGAGAGTCTATACACATTCTCCACTCTCCATCCTTCTTTGGTGCTAGTACTGAAGGTACTGCACATGGACTCAAGATCTCCTGAATAAAACCCTTCTTCAATAGCTCCTAAACCTATCTATTTAGCTCCTCAGTTTCAGTAGGAGTCATCGTATGAGTAGCCTTGTTAGGCAAACTAGCTCTAGGGATTAAATCTATCTTATGACTAATTTTCCTTACTAGTGGCAATCCTTTTGGAACATTATCAGAAATGATATCTCCAAACTCACCTAATAAATATGAAACTTCAAGTGGTATTTCAATACTACCTTCCTTATCTTTTCTAGGAATCAAAGCATAGCACATATGCTGATGTTTCATGCCTTCTAAAAACTTTCTTCCATCAACAAGATAGATCCTAGCACTGCTGCATACCTTTTCACCTTCCTTTACCATGGGCTTCAATTTGTGGTGAACTCCATCCTTTGTCAAAGAGTATGTGTTTGCATGACCATCATGTACTGCATGTCTGTCAAACTGCCACAGTCTTCCCAACAATAGATGGGAGACATCCATTAGAATAATATCATAGAGAACTTCATCACGGTAACTCCCAATTTTGAACTTCACTAAACATTGTTCACTTACCAAGACCTTATGATCATCCTTCACCCAAGAGATTTGATAGGGCTGGGGGTGTTTCTCCCTCTTGAGCTTTAGCTTAGAGACCATCTCTTCTGACACCAAGTTGTTAGTGTTACCACCATCAATGGTCACATCACAACATTTATTCTCACATTTGCACTAGGTACAAAATAAACTCCTCCTTTGTCCTAGTTCAATCTCAGCACTTAGTAGGACCCTTTCATTTGCTAAAGTCTCTCCTCTTTCCACATAATCTGAATGTGATGACTGTGCATCCTCATCCACATGAGCAACCCTAGCTTGGCCCTCAACTCTCCTATCTGTCCTACCTTGTCGTTGAAGGCATTAAAAGTCATGATGACCTTATTCATTGCAATGGAAATAGGTACCAGAAAAACCTCCTCTTCCTAAAATTTTTCCACATCCTCTACCTCTTCCTCTTTGATCTCCAAAGTTTTGATCATGGGAATGGTTGAAATCCTCGTTCCTCTGGCTCTTCCTAGTACCTACATCTTCATTTTTCCTTTGGGTCTCATTTCAACCTCCAGATGACCTACCACTACCCCTTCCTCCTTTACCATGCCCTCTTTATCTCCCTTCAAACCTTTTATTTAGCTTCTCTTCAACTCATAGGGCAAACTGGTATGCCTCTTCAATGTTGGTCGTTCTTACCATAGTTAATTCCTCCTGGATGCTAGGTTGTGACCCACTGATATAATGAGCAACCTTCTCCTTATTTCCTTTTGCATGCCCTACTCTAATCAAAAGTCAGTAAAAATCCTCCATATATTATTGTATGGATTTTTCTACTTGCTTTGACCCATGCATCTTCTTAAACAAATCAAGCTCTTAGTTAAGAGGAATGAACTGCTTCTTTAGTTTGTCCACCATGTGATCCCACCTTGTGATCTTCTCCTTTCCTCTTCTATTTCTTTCCAATTGAACTTCTTGCCACCAAATTTTGGCATGGCCCTTTAGTTTAGCCATTTCAAACTTAACCCTATTTGGATCCTTGATATCCTCATACTCAAAGTACTCTTCCAGTTTATTGATCCAGTCGATCAACTCATCTGGTTTCAAATTTCCTGAAAATACACCCACATGAATTGTAGGTATTTTCCAAAACTTAGTAATGGCCCTAAAAAGCCTCTCCTCTACCTGATTCAGAACTTCCCCTTCAACTTCTCCTTCTGGTCCAATTTCTTCTTCTTCATTGTCATCTTCACTTTCGTCACCTGCAACAACATTTGTTCCTCTACGGAGCTCCTCCTGCAACACTTGAACCTACCTTTGGAGGGCTCTAACCTCCCCAAGAATAATAGGTCCAACCCTTCCACCATGCACTCTTCTTGGAGGCATCTTCTTAACTCAAACCCACAACCACACAGTCCTGGTGCATACTACCTCACAATCAGTGCTCGATCTAGATATTCAGGAAAACTCGCTCTGATACCACTTGATGGGGACACAACCCAAGCACAGAATGGAAAAAACAAGAAAGGAAAAATTTTATTCACTTGAAAAATATGCTAGTACACTTAGTGCAAAGAAACAGACTCCAAAAACATGCCCTATGGGCTTACAATAGCATAAATTTGGAGATAATTTCTTCTCCCAGTAGCTTCTCTCAAACTCCACTCCAAACTGCCTTTTACAATGCCAGAAATGTCCTTAAATAGACCCCAAAGGGTTAAGGATTAAAAATACATTCTAGAAATTTCTAGGTGGAATCCAACGCCAAAATGGAATTCTCTAGAAGTCACTTTAGAAGTCAGTACAAAATTAGAAGAATCTAGAAATGATAGCCAAACTTTCGGGAGGCATAACTTTTGAACCGTAGCTCCAATTGACAAACCGTTTAGATTTTTGGAAAGCTCTTAGAGTGCTCTATGGCCCTATGCACCAGCTCCACTTGTATCCCACTTTTAGGCCTTGTAGGAGGTCATTTAATGCCTCAAACATGACTTTGAAGCATTCTTAGGAGGTCTCCAAAAACTGAAAAATTGAGATAGTTTTCAAACCGTGTAGCCTTTTGACTTGATTCTTTTTCTGGAATGTTCTAAATTACAATTTTAATTGCCCCTCCAATTTACACCTTCTAATTCATCATAATTATGGCCCAATTATATAGTCCTATTTTTTTGACATTTATACGTACCGCAAGGTGCTTAAATACTCTAACCCAAAACATTGATAGTGGAACTGTGAGAGTTGGAACCTTTATTTGACCCAAATGGGTATCCAAAAATGAAAACAAATGAAACCTAAACTATGTCTAGGTACTTTTTTTGGGTGACATAGGATTTCCCTTATACCTTTAGATGCTCCTGCATCACATACTATTTCAACATCTTAACATGCAAGTGTAGCTTTTGCAAGCACTTCAATTTCTCCCTCTGTCACACTGCTTGTGACTAATTTGGAACTTCAACACTTTAATTACTTAAGGAAAAATCCTAAAGTAAGTATCCTCTGCATCAATGTGTAATATTTCAACAACCAATTCATTTGATGCAGGGCAATGTTTGCTATTACTTAAGTAGCCTTGGCTAGGGGTATCACCCCTAACTTACCTCTAAGATACTCAAAATCATCTTTAGGTAGTGATTTTGTGAAGATTTTAGCAATCTATTAATTTGAGTTGACATATTCCATCCTTACTTGTTTGTCTTCCACCAATTCTCTTACATAATGATACTTAATTACAATATGCTTTGTTTTGGCATGCATTACAAGATTCTTTGATATGTTGATGGCATTTGTATTATCACAATAAAGTATCATAGGCTCATTTACCTCTTCTTTCATACCTTGTAGCAGATGTTTGATCCACACAATTTTAGTGCAATTGATAGCAGCTGCAACATATCTAGCTTCTGCTGTTGACTGTGAGGTACAACTTTGCTTTTTGTTGGTCTAAGTAATCATTCTTTTACCTAAGAAAAGTGCTCCTCCACTGGTGATTTTTTTTATTATCAATATTACCTCCCTAATCTACATTAGTGTAGGCTTTCAACTTAAACTTTTCACTCCTCTTGTAGTACAAACGAAAGTCATCAGTTCCTTTTAGGTACCTTAGTATTCTTTTCATCGCCATTAGATTATTTTCCTTTGGATTTGCAAAAAATCTTGCCACTATTCCAATAGCTAATGCAATGTCTAGTCTACTATGTACAACATACTGCAACTTTTCAAACATTGATCTATACATTATCTGAGTCACTTTAGCTGATTCATCGTTCTTTGATAACTTATGTCCTGTCACCATTGGTGTGCTAACTAGTTTTGAGTCTTCTAATCCTAATTTCTTAAGTATCTCCTTGATGTATTTTGATTGGGTCACAAATATGCCTTGCTTCAATTGATGTTCTTGCAAGCCAACAAAAAATTTGATTTCTCCAAACATTGACATTTCAAACGTATGTTTCATTTGTTTAGCAAAATCTTTGCATAGAATATCTTTTCCTCCAAATATGATGTCATCAAAAATGATTTTAGATATCAAAATATCTTTACCTTTTTCTACCTTGATATATAAGTTTTTGTTGTCATCTGTTCTCTCAAATCCTATCTTCACAATATATTTGTGCAGTCTCTCATACCATGCTCTAGGTGCTTGCTTCAAACCATAGAGTGCCTTATGTAGTTTGCAAATAATATCCTTGTTGTTGTCATCAACAAATCCCTTTGGTTGTTCTATATAGACTTCCTCTTCTAGTATACCATTTAGAAAAGTAGACTTCACATCTATTTGGTAGACTTTGAAACCTTTGTAGGCAACATATGCAAGTAGCTTTCTTAGTCCTGGCATTCTTGCATTCTTATTAGCTGGTTTGGGAACTAGGGTACAAGTTTTTTTTTTCTCAATCTGGTCTATCTCTTCTTCCATAGCCTTATACTAGTCATCATCTTGTAGTGCATATTTTACTATTTTAGGCTCAACTGTACTCAGTAGACATGTTTCATTCCTTACTCTATTCCTTGTCATTGGTCTTGCATCCTTATCACTAATGATTTTTTCTGTAGGGTGATTTTGTCTCACATACTTGGCTAATCTTGATTCTATCCTTCTTCCCATATTTGATCCTTCAGCTTCAGAGTCATTTTTCTCTTCTCCATCTGGTACTTCATCATTTCTTTTATGTGTACTATTTTTAGAGTTAGAATGTACATTTTTTTCATTCTGCAACTCAGCTTCTGAATGTTGCTTGACATTCATTCATTGAGACTCGACTGATACTGGAATTTTTTGCTAATTTCCAACTTGATTGGTAGCATTTTCTTCAACAATCATTCCTTTATAGAAGTATACAAAGGATCTATAATCTTCTAGTTTCTTGGATTAATTATTCCTTTAGAGATAGCTAAATAGGATTACCAAAGCGGTGTAATCAGATTTAGGTGTTTACATTTTGCCCCTCCTTGACATAGTGTTGAGACAACACTATTTCAAAGAATTTTGAGTATAAATGACATGAGGAAGATGTTTTAGCAACAAAGTTACCCCAGTCTCAGATAAGAAGGGGAGAGACTAGACTATGAGATGCCCCCTCAAGAAAGTGACAGAGAGAGAAGATGAAGCTCGACGGCTTCTTGAAAAGCATAAGAATTCGAGACGAGTAGAGACATAGATTGGCAAAGAGAAGGGGCTAAATTAGCTCAAACTCTTACTATGGGAGAATGATAAAGGGAGGTTAGATTCACAAAAGGAAGCAAGCGTAAGATGTTCTAGGATTGGGGGGAGGATGAAGGAGTGGAGCGCTACAAAAGGAAACTAGGAGGAGGGGATGGATGATGGGAAGATGAAGCTGATGCAACAAGATTTTAAAGAGTCAGATTGATGGAAGATGGGTCTTGGAGATCCCGAGTACTAGGATTATGGATCTTGAAAGATGAGGCGTGGTGGATTGATTTTATGGGTGGATCTCTAAGACGAAGATTGTGGATTGATTCTGAGAGATAATTGATGCACAAGCAGGGGTGGGAGAGATGGATGTTGGATATGGATGGGGGATAATGGAGATGAATGGAATCCATTGAAGTGTTTTGAGTGGGGGGATACTTCAAAGAGAAGTACCACCACGTAGTTTGAGCACTAGATTTAATATAGGAATGTTGGTTAATGACCAAGGTACCAAGAATAGCAAGGCCTTTTCACCAACGTTCTAGAGGACTGATGAACTGACTCATAACAAACACGCAAGGATTGCCCAAGCATCACACATGAATCCCAGAGGAAGCAGCATGGAACTGACACTCGGTAACCTAAAAGTAGAAAAGGAAAACAAACAAGAGATCTGATCAAGACCTTATGCTCAGAGTGCCCCATTTGTAGTATACCATGATATGGAAGATCATAGCAACCTTGAGGAGGGAACAAAAAGATGGCTTGGAAAAGATACTTCAAGACCCAAAGGGAAGATTCCAAATAAAAAGAAAGCTATATCCTACAAGGATCTATCAGAGATGGGTAGGATGAGGTATGAGATGGGTAGGACGAGGTATGAACGAACCAAGATCAGATAGGAGGAAAGCTATATCCTACAAGGAGCTATCAGAGAGCACCTAAGTTGATGGATCTAGATGAGCGATGTGTTTGGCAAGCTAAATGAAGAAGGATAACACTTTGGTGACAGGAGATCTAGCTAAAGGATGCATTGGGGTCAGGGCACCGGGGTAGTCAGGGCACCGAGGTGGGCTATAAGGGATGAAGAGGGGGCCAAAAGGGGTCAATTGCAGTCAAATTAAGGAGGAGATATTGTTGGTTAGGAGCTCTGTAGTGGAGATTACGATGGTGGGTATTGGGAACCTAGAGCATCGAGTGGACATAGTGTGACGAGTACAAGTACAAGAGATGCCTGATCGATTGGTAGGGTCTAAAACCTCTTTTTGATTTTTGTATATGCATTTAGTAGATCATTCTCACAAAGGTAGAAATGTAATCTTGTAAAAATAGCGTCGAGTGGGAGTTGTACGGGGAGCCAAATAGTCTATTGTGAGAAAGCGATCTTGGGGTGGGAAATTATGTGAGAACGAGGTAGATTCAGAGGATCACGTCCCTGCAAATAGGAACATGAGTCATGCAGTGGGAACGTGTACTCGTGCTTTAAGGGCGTTGCACAGTGGACTCAGGGAAAAAATGGGCACTGGGTAGGAACGCGATCCCACGAGACCAAGGATCAGTAGGATTGACAATTATAGAGACTGCAAAAATGCTCTAGTGGATCAAGGTAAAAGGTCAAGGGTAATAGAAGAGTCAACTCATGATCCTGCCAGAAGATAGTTCTATAGGAACGTGGGAGGTTTTTCTTCATGGAACCCTTTTCCGTGGGAACATAGTTTTTGTAGAATAAAGGAAAAAAAATATAGGGTTGAGGAAAAGGAGTGTGGGAGGATAAACAAGGAGATAGAAAACTGACATTTGGATTTGTTTGGTGGTGTGCAGTGGTCTTTGGATGCATTAGTGTCATGGGAGCGACAAGCAACAGTGTTGCGCACTGGAGAGATGCTGACACCGGGTAACTAGGTGTGGATCAAGGTGATCGAACTGGGCTACCTAGCGAAGTTTCCCTATACTCACACCTACATGGTGATGGTCATAGCGCTATGCGAGAGATGGCATAGTGAGACAACAACATTCCACTTATCGACGAGGGAGATGATGGTGATGCTGGAGGATGTGCATTGCATATTCAGACTACCAGTGTGGGGGACACAGTCATGGCAACCAGAGAGATGACAACAGAGGTGGCCGTATAGAGACTAGTGGGGCCTAGAGTGGAGTACAAGATTCGGAGGGGACAATTTGCACTAGACGAACATCTGGATCATGTGATGGTAGAGAGGTGGATCTATTTCTATGTGCTAGGGCTGATTTTGGGGTAGATTGCCCTAGATACAGGTGGTACAGGGGTTACGCTGGTGTTGATTCCAGTAGTGATGCAGATTGTGGATGCAGGATTCCTAGTGGCATGGGGTTTGCTGATGTTGGCCAAGCTATACTAAGACCTACATCAGATAGTGTAGCAGGGTGGTGGTCGACAGGGGAGGAGTATTGAGTTTTCAACATTGTTATAGGTATGGGTGTGGGAGCATATTGCAGTGCTTAGGCCATTGGGGTGTTGAGATAGGTAGGTAGAGGAGCTAGTGGCATATAGCTGGGCCGAGCCATTGACATACCACCACACGAATTCAGTGGACTACTAGAGAGTGTGCATGGATTAGATAGTGATAGTGGTATGGAGGCCATTAATGGGCCTAGGACCATGGGTAGAGGAGGGAGAGAAAATCTCATACACTATTTACCCATGTTTTGTGTTTGGGAGGTGGGAGTATGTGGCAGAGTAGTACAGGCCAGATAGGGCACTGTAGCAGTTTTGGTGGTGGCAGGTGGCATTAGGAGATCTACACTAGTATCAGAGGGTCACACGTGAGCCAGTGTCAATGTACGGGCCAACCTTGCATTGAGACAGATTGCTAAGGGCATGGTTGGAGCTAGAGCCACAATAGTGGGATTGGTTTGGGGGGCTGGCAGATGTAGGATCCACACAGGAGTACCAAGATACTTTTTTGCGGCTGAGACTAGTGAAGAAAGCATAGGGCACAAGGTCAACGATGATTGTAGGAGAGCTAGCTCGAGTAGCCCAACAGGGGTGGTATGTGGCAAGGGGGTTGCGATAGCGGGCAGTAGCGGTTGCATAGGAGAAGGAGCCAGCCTGACAGAGGAGGGTGGGGGGAAGCAGAGGAGAGCTCAGCCAGAGAGGAGAGTAGAGGAGAGGGGAGCCCAGCCATAGAGAGGAGCAGAGGAGAGGGGAGCCCAGCTAGAGAGGGGAGGAGAGGAGGCATAGGGGTGACAGAGGGTAGTACAGGGATCGTCTACTGAGGGAGGAGATGACAGATTGGTAGCCTGGTATGCCTCACTAGAGCAGGCACATGCAATGATGAGCCAACTACTTCATGATACACAACAAGAGAGAGATAAGATCTAGGTAGAGTAGGACCAGTTTAGACAGGAGCAGGATACAGCCCAAGGGTAGACAAATAGGGCAGGTGTGGAGGTGGGGAGGCTATAGATGGAGGTGGGATGGGTGGAGGGGAGGTTAGATGCTGTGACTATAGAGTGGCAGGGGGTGGAGGTGAGCCTAGACACCCTTCAGCAAGAGCAAGATAGGCTAGTGGTGGAGGTGGTGACCTTACAGGCATAGGTGGTCGTGGGAGGGGGTTTGGATGAGCTACAGAAACTGCAAGCAGAGATGGAGGATTTGAGGGAGAGGGCTAGATTCTACTGGTGGAGGTACCATGCCACAGTGCCAGCATCACAAATTGAGCATTACAGGTAGTCAACTCGGTTAGGGATAGAAGGTACTCACACAGGGATGCAGGGAGGAGGGGAGAGTGGATGGAGTACTGGGGGGGAGAGTATAGGCGGGTCCTAGCACATAGGGCATAGTTAGACGGTAGGGCTAAGCTAGCGGCAGGGGAGGAGGGAGGAGGTAGAGAGCTCTGGGATAGCAGGAGGACTGATGAGGCCACCACCTCCACCACCACTAGCACCAGGGGCCAAGAGAGGGGCAGAGGAGGAGACTGATGATGCAAGGAGGATGGGTTGACCATCGATGAGAAGGTGACTTTTTGGGATACTGAGTACTTTGTATATATCAACTTTTTTGAGACACATAGAGATTTTGTGCAGGCTCAAACTCATTTGTATGATATGGACATTGTACACTGATGGACTGTTATTCTTTCATTCTTTCATTGATATATAGATTTGATGATTCTGGTGAGATATGTGTTATGGATTGGTGATGTTATGTATAGTGGTCAATATGCATTGGATAGACAATGATGTTTTGATGATATTGCTGATGATTGGTGATGCAGAATGTGATATGTGCTATGATTTTATGATTGTGCTAATAGTTTTTGATGCAAGATGTGATTTTTGATGATATTGTATACATGATACAATATGATTTTGATGTGATTTTTGCTATGATAGTGCAGATATGATGTGATGTGATTTTTATCTATGATATCACAGATGTGATGTGATTTGATGTGATCCTTGATGACATGATTTTCCTTATGATATTGTAGATGTAATGATGATGAGATTTTTTGTATGATAGATGTTATGTGGTGTGATATGTTTTGATACGATCTTGATGATGTGATGTGATCCTGGAGAATTGATTTCTTTGGAGAGTATCTAATATGATGTTGTATGATGATAAGTACAAATTATAAACTGAGTGACCAATGTAAAATGAATCACCAACTAAAGGATCAACAACATATTTATGATATGAAAAATGAATATAATATCATGAAATTTAGGATATGTTAACACAAACTAAATATGAACTACAATGCTAAAATGAAAGCTAATCTAATGATGAATGGCTATGCTAAAATGAACCATAATCTAATGATGAATGACTATAATGCTAAAGCTTTAAATAAACTAACAGTAAATTTATGATATGCTAAAAAGAACACAAACTAAAAGATATACCTAAGATTTATGATAAAAGCATGTGAGAATAACATAAAAAAATTGAATGCAATGATATTCCAAGATATGATAAAAGAATACCAGCTATGATAATACAACATTGTAGGAGATGCAAGACAAACAATGATGGTGGAATAGGATAACAAACACTTAACTTATGATAGTGTTCTATGATATGAAAAGTGATCATAGGAGATACTGACATTAAGGAGAATAATGTTGAAAGAAAAGTGACCAACAAACTCACAATCAGGAGGATAGCAGAGATTTTAGAGCTAGGGTAGTAACTTATGATAGGGATCACATCATGATGAGAATGAATAAGAATTGATGTTCAAGGTTTTGCATCAAATGAGTTGGAGGATGGAAAAGGTGATAGTTCAAGGGAGAGGGGTGATGACAAGGATGAGGATACCAAGGGTTCTAAAAAAAATAAAAGTAAAAGTGAGGCGTAGGGGAAGCTTGAGCATGGGGCACTTCGTGAGGAAGTACCACTATGTAGTGTGAGCACTTTATTTGATATAGGATTGTTAGAGATCTGCCAAGGTTACTAAGAACATCAAGGCCTTTTCTCCAAAAGTCCATTGGACTGACTCAAACAGGTATGCAAGGATTTCCCTAGCATCACACATGAGTCTTGGAGAGATCAGTGTTGGAATGATGCTAAGTGATCCACAAGCAAACGAGATTACCCAAGTGCATCATGTTTAATCGAAAGATGAAAACATGTTGGAAATATGTAAGGATAATATCAAATTGATTCACAAGAAGCAAAAGACTGTGATCGAAACCAACCACCTTAGTTGCCCCAATCAAAATACACCATGATATGAAATGATAATGGCGATCTTGAGGAGGAAACAACAAAAGATACGTGGAAAAAATCAACCAAAATATGCAACAAAAGATTCAGCAAAGTGAAAAAGTAACCTTTTGCCAAAGAGGTCAACTAATGAGCTACTGGTGGGTTGCAACAAGACCTGGATAATATGAACAAGCATGACTAGTTAAGGGCATGGGAACTCACAACTAGATAGCAAAACATAGTAGTAGGTATATGCATCATGGGGGAAAGCTCAGGATGAGGAGATAGTGTTGCTATGATACATGGGTTTGTTTAGGTGGGATTATGTAAAGTGTGATTTATGTACAAGGGTCCGAATATTGATGTATTCACATAGGTATGGTACATGGGAGACAATGGTTAGTGTAGAGGTATGAGAAACATGTTATATGGGTTGTATATGCTACATATGGCAAAGTACAAGGATAAAGAGCACATGATAGGGTAGATCTAGTAGAGTACAATGGTAGGATACATTGAGTATGATACATAGGATGCTATAATATAGGAATGAGGTGGGATGTTGCATAGTGCAAAGTGCTAGAGGATGATGTTGCATAGCATGGTGAATAACAATAAGGAACACCTTGGAAAAGTGGGGGAGATGAGTGATATATATGGAGGGGTGATAAAGGGGTGTGTGTCGATGATAGATAATGGAAGAGCTGTAGTATACCTAGCGCCTATTTGCTAGGTTTTCACCAAGGACCTATCCAAGGTTCTTGAATTGCCAAGTTTTCACCATTGGATGCTTTATTTTTATTTATTTTTGTGTGCCTTTTTTTTCTTCCCTTGATTTGCAAATTCTATCCTTAGGGCTAGAATTTCTTGAGGTGAATAATGTTGGTAGGATCATTTAGAACTTCACCTTCAAGGGTAGATAGCTGATAGGCTCCTGAGCCAAAAGATGCCGTGACCACATAAGGACCAAGCCATGTGGGCTCAAACTTTCCTTTCTTTTCTCTGTTAGCTTGAACCTTCATATTCTCTTTAAGGACCATGTCACCTTCTTGAAAACTGTGTGGATGGACTTTCCTGTTGAAATATCACTTGAGGCAACTTTGATAGACCATCAGGTAATTGTAGGCCTATTGCCTTTTTTAATCAAGTAGATCAAGTTGAGTAAGTCGAGCCACTTTATATTCTTCATCAGATATCTATCTTTGGAGAGAAATGCGGAGTGATGGGAGTTCAACCTCAATAGGTAGGACTGATTTAGCACCATAGACTAGGGAGTATGGAGTTTTTCCAGTGGCTATACAAAATGAAGTGTGGTATGCCCATAGGGCGAGATTAATTTGCAAATGCCAATCACGGTTGGAGTCATTGAAAACTTTCTTGAGGATTATGTGTAGGATTTTATTAGTTTCCTTTGCCCGACCATTACCTTGTGAGAAATATGGGCTAGAAAAGTGGTGATGGAAGTGAAGGGAAGTGCACAATTCCTCCATATTTAGGTTTTCAAAATTACCTCAGTGGTTTGTGAAAATGGTAGTTGGGATACCAAAGCGACATATGATATGATACAATATAAACTTGGACACCTGAAATCCTGTGGGCATAACAAGGGGAACTACTTTGACCCACTTAGTGAAATAATTAGTGGCAGTGATTATCCACTTGTGCCCTTCTGAAGAAAGTGGCACAATAAGACCAACAAGATCAAATCTCCAGCAGGCAAAAGGCCATGGTGGTGCAATGGGTTGCAAGTCCTGTGCTGGAGCTCGGATTAAATTAGCATGTTGTTGACAAGGTAAACATCATTTTATAAATTCACATGCATCCTGTTCTAGAGTAGGCCAATAATATCAGCCCAAAGGATCTGCTTTTCTAGTAGCATCCCGCTCGTGTGAGCACCACAAAGTCTAGTGTGTACCTGTTTGAGAGCCATTGCAGCCTCATTTTGATCTAAACATCGAGAGAGAGTATCATGATAACCACGACGATATATGGTTTGGGTGATGATAGTGTAATGGGAAGCTTTGCAAATAAGGTTTTGGCATTGGGTTCATGTGAGGTGAGGAGATATGATACCATTTAGGTTGTAAGCATGAATTTCATGGTACCATGGAGATTGAGGACCAACCAAGATACAGACTCATGTTGATTCATCATTCTCATATGCGGGTTCGTGCAACTGCTCAACCAAGAATTCATATTGTGTAGCTTCATGTGGTATTTGCAAGAGAGAACCAATAGTAGCCATAGCATCAACTACCTTATTCTGGAGTCTGGGTACCTCTATGAACTGGATCTAAGTGAAATCCTCCTTCAATTGATCAACTAGATCTTTATAAGGTAGTAACTTGTCATCCTTGGTTTGATATTCATTCAAAGCTTGTTTGATGATAAGCTGAGAATCACCATAGACCTGAAGCTCTGTGATATTCCATTCAATGAAAATTTTTAGTCTCGCAACAAGGGCCTCATGCTCTGCAATGTTATTGGTACACCAGAATTGTAGCTTGAAAGATTTAGGAATATAATTGCCTTGAGGTGTAACCAAGAGTATGCCCACACCAGAGCCATGAGATGTATAGGAGCCATCAAAATATAGCTTCTAGAGTGATTATTTTTCTATCAAACAGAGGTACTCATCTAGAAATTCCATGATGAGTGGGTGATCTGTAACTAAAGGTGCATCAGCCAAGTGATCTGCAATAGCCTGGCCTTTGATGGCCTTTTTGTCAACATATTAAATGTCAAACTCACTGAGAAGCATAACCCATTTTTCTAGGCATCCAGTGAGTACTGTACAAGAGAGCATATGGTACAGAGCATATATTTCAATGGATCAATCTTTGATATTAGTTGTACAGTATGACTAAACATGTAGTGATGTAGCTTCTAGGTGGCAAACACCACTGCTAAGAATGCCTTCTCCATTGGCATGTAGTTGAGCTCATAGCCCACTAATGTTTGGCTGATGTAATAAATAGCTCGTTCCTTTCTTGCATCGTCAAGTTGTGCTAGTAGAGCACCTAATGCTGTGGGAGTAGCTATGATGTACAATATGAGTGGGCACCCTGCAACTGGAGGAACAAAAATAAGTGGATTAGCTAAGTATTGCTCGATGAGTTCAAAATTGTGCTGGCAAGTAGAGTCCCATCTGAAATTTTGATCTTTCTTAAGCAGGTGAGTGAAAGGTTGACACTTATCAGCAAGCTGAGAAATGAACCACTAGACTAATTGGTGTTTTCCTTGCAAAGAACGAAGGTGCCTGAGTGTCTTAGGAGGAGCCATATCCATGATGGCTTTGACCTTCTTAGGGTCAATCTCAATACTGCGCTGTGACATAGTGAAGACTAAGAGCTTTCCTAAAGTAACACCGAAGACACACTTCTTTGGATTTAGCATGAGACGATATTCTACCAATCGATTAAATGGTTCCTTGAGGTAACATAAGTGATCCAAAGCATTGAGAGATTTGAATAGAATATCATCCACATAATCCTAAAGTATCTTATGGATTAGGTCATGGAAGATGACCGTCATCGCGCACTGATAGGTTGGACCGGCGTTCTTTAACCCAAATGGCATCATATTGTAGTAGAATATGCCCCAAGGTGTAGTAAATATTGTCTTATGCTAATCTTCATCTTCTATATGAATCTGGTTATATCCAGAGAAACCATCCATTAGTGATAAGAGTTCATGACTTGCGGTGAGATCCACAATCATGTCGATATTTGACAATGGAAATTCATCCTTTGGACAAGCTTAATTAAGATCCCTGAAATGGGTGCAAATTCTAATATCACCAGAGGGCTTGGTAATAGGTACCATATTAGAAATCCATTTAGAAGAATCTTTTGGTTGAATGATTTTGGCCTCTAACAACTTCTCTAGATCTTCTTTGACTAATAAAGCCACCTTGGGGTGCATTTTTCAAAGTTTTTGCTTTACGGGCTAGGCCTCTGTATCCACTGCCAAATGGTGTACAACTAGTTTGGGGTCCAACTTCAGCATATCCTGATATGAACATGCAAAGTGGCCTATATTTTCATAGAGAACTTCAGGAAAAGTATTTACTTGTTCAGGTGGTAGAGAGGCTGCGATGTATGTGATATGTGGTATCTTTGTCAGACTGATATTTATAGGCCAAGTTTTTTCTGTCAGAACTGAAGATATAGGAGGTTGATGCTCTTGTGGGGGGAGGATGAACTCTCCATCCTCAAGTGCCTCTGAGAGGTTTTCACCATTGGATACATCCTTTATTTTTATTTCATTTTTTGAGTCACCCAATGGCGCTCGAGAGGAGTTTTCACCATGGGATGTTTTTCTTTTATCCTTTTTCTTTTTTGTTTCTTTTAGAATTTCATTTTTGGGACTAGAGATTTCCTCCTCCCGAAAGTGACCCATAGGATCTAGCTTGTAGACATATGCCAATGGTGGAGGCGACCGTTTATGTGGCATTTTTGCCCCCATGAATTTAAGGAGCGCATGCTCGGTACAGAACTCGTGAACATGAATGACACTTGGCTGGTCCCAATCTATGAGTTCGGGGTGAGCGAGGGAGGGTCTATGAGATTCAAGGATAACTGGTAGAGCATAGAGGCTCCAAGGATTATTTTGTCAAGAAAAATATCATTGTAAGCTTTCTTTTCAACTTCCTCAGGGATGTCTTCAACCTCGATGAGAGTGTTTTGGATGTTCATAAAGGCGTGGCCTTCTGTTGTAGTGCCCGTAGTTGCGGGGAGTCCATAGCCCAAGCCTTTGGTTTTCTACCCTTGGTGTGCTTCTATAGGCTATCTCATACCTAATTCTTGGCAGCCTAAACCACCTCCTTTATAATCCCATTACTCCATGGCCAAGCGATGTGACCAGGGATATTTCTGTTTAAAGTGATCAAGAAGTGCTTCACTTTTACGAGGTGGCTCTTTGTATAGCAGTGTGTTGATGTCTGGTATGTTTTTTGTTCCATCAAGGATACCTTTGGTGAAAAATGTGGTAGGGCCCAACTGGTGAAGTCAAGAGGTGGTTTCTAGTATTGGCCCTTGATATATTAGGCATCCTTGAGCATGTGGGTCAAGTGGTAGAGCTCCAACAACAAAAGCATCCATGAGACTATACTCACCACAACCTTGGTAGTTGATCTTAACTATGGAAAGAGTGGAGGCTAAAATGGTGTCCAGATCATGGCAGGTGCCAGAGGAACTAGCCTTGGTGGTGCCAATTTCGATCATTGGATAGTGATTGGTGTATGAAGCTTTGACCGCATTGCAATAAGCAAAGGGTTCAGGATCTGTGTGGATGGTTATCTCAGTGCCATTATGTGGAAATTTGATGCACTGATGATATGTGGATGGAACAACCTTCATGGCATGAATCTATGGATGATCGAGGAGGATGTTATATGGAATATTAAGATCAACTACATGACAAAGTGTTTCTTGAGTGGCTGGTCTGACTCTGATAGGGAGCAAGATGGTTCCTTCAGTAGTACGATCCAAATTGTTATATGCCTTGATGGTGATCACCTCATTGATATTATCTACTTTAGTATATCCTACCTGCTTGATGAACTTTAGAGTACATAGATTTAGAGCCAATCCATAATCTATCATGAAACATTTAACTACAAAGTTAGAAACCATAACAGCGATGCGAAGTGGGAGGATATGATCAGGTTCAACTGCTGGGATATTAGTGGTTTTGAAAGATAAGGCACAGGAGGCTAAAAGATGACCAACCAAGTTACAAAACTCAGTGGCATTTATGTCAGAGGGGATGCATGACTCATGTAGAGTGTTGTCAAGGATCTTTTTATAAAGTGGGCTTGTCCATAAGAGATCCAAGATGGAGATCTGGGCTCGCGTGTTTCCAAGGTGTTCCAAAATGTTATACTATGGCCCTAGTGAAGGTAATTCTGATGGAGATTCTCGAGATGGAGGTGGTCATGCTGATGGCGGTCTAATTTGTATGGATAGAGGTGGACCAGCTATATTGAGTCACATCCGACAGGTGGTAACTGCACACTGAGTTTCTAGGCCTTTGATATTGATGACTTTGATGGATGGTTCAACTTGGAATATGTAACCAATTAAGCTACCATAGTCTAAGTATGCTGAGGTATAATTTTGAGATGTGTCTTGGATGTCACCTTGTTTACCCAGAGCATTGTTAGGTATGTTGACAGGAGGGTTTGCAGGTGCCTTTCCCAGGTTCGTGTTATGAGGAGGGAAATCATTTTGATACATCATTAATCCTGCCTTAGGTGAGGGTTGTGCCCCCACTTTGATCTCTTTCTGGTCAATGAGGTCCTATACATAATCCTTAAGTTGCATGCATTTAAGGGTAGTGTGCCCTTTGACACGATGGAATTTGCAATATTCGTTATCTTTGTACTAGGATGCTCTAGAATAATTGGGTTCCAAGGGTTGTGTTTTTGGATACCGAACAAGCTTATCTTTGGCCAATTTTTCAAAGATTCTATCAAGAGGATCCCCCAATGGGGTGTGTGTTTGTGGTTGCCTCTGAACCTGGGGTTTACTACCTGCTGACAGTGTGATAGCATTAGTTTGATTATGAGGAACTGGTATTTGCTGATGAGTTTGCATGGGTGGCTGGTGATACATAGGGGGTTGTTGTTGATAAGTTTGTTGTTGGAAAAATTTGGTGGGAACATTGGTAGCTGCCCCAACAATATTGACCTGTCGAGTGTCAGTGGCACCATCTGTCATTGTATTCTTATTTTTTTTCCAATATCAAGTTTTGTCATTGCTTGAACTGTGGTCCTGGGTGTTTTCTTTGTACAATCTGATGACACCATCCTTAATGAGGCCTTGCTCAAGGCCCATTCCTTTTTCTTTGATGTCTTTGTATGTTTGCAAACAGTTCATAACCATATGATGAGCGAGGCTAGGCTGTGCATTGTTTATGAACATCTTGACAAGATGGCACTTAGGGATGGTACAAGAGATCCTTGTTGTGAGGACCTGCCACCATTTTAAGTACTCTGCAAGGCTTTCTCCTCCCTTTTGTTTAGTGTGTATGAGGTCTACTATAGATAATTTAGTTTCGATGAGATGGGTATAGTGAGCAACAAAGGGCTTAGAAAGTTCTGCAAAAGTTTTAATAGTAGCTTGAGGGATACAACAGAACCATTCCAAGGCTCGTCTTGCTAGGCTCTTGGGAAAGAGCCACATGAGGAATACATCATTATAAGCTACCTCCTGACAATGTGTATAGAATTCCTTAACATGTGTGACTGGATCACTCTTCCCCCTAAATTTTTCAAACTTGGGCATCTCGAAATGTTTAGGGAATGGAGTCAATGTGATAGTCCTATCAAAAGGGTATGGGCAATCATTTTCAAATTTGAAAGTTTTGGTGTCTATCCCATTCTTGAGGGCTTTGAGAGCATTTTTCATCTCTTCCCATTAAAACTTTACAGGTGGAGGAGTGGGTGCGCTCGATCCAAGTGCCCCCTGTGTAGGATACGTGCCAGAATCTGAAGTGTGATATGGAGAACTCTGATGACCATATGGCGTATATGGAAAAATGGTTTGCATAACCAGTGGAGTGGATGCTATGGTTTTCTGGAATATGGGTTGTGCATACTATTGCATCTGCTGAGGTTAGTGTGGTAGATAACTATGAGGTTGCTGCCTTATGAGATAGTTCTATGTGGGTGCTTGGGCACACTGTTGATGTGAAGACTGCGGCTAAAATGGTGGTAATGCAGATAATGCTTATGCTATGCTTTGGGAATATATACCATGGCCAATATATGTGGGTTGTGCACCTACTTAAGAGTAGGACTGATTTGGAATAGGTGCAAGGTAGTTAATTTGCGGAAAAGTGTTTACTATAGGGAATTGTAGTGGCGGTGGACTTGGGCTATTGCCTAGAGGTGGCATGGAGAAATAGTTGGTGAGGGGTGGGAGTGAATAGCTATGTGAAGTAGTGGATGATAGTGTCAGAGGTGCAGACATGATTGTAGTGCTAGGGGGAAGACTAGTGATAGGTGCCTGTGTCATAGTAATATTCCAAGGTACCAAAGGAAATGCGGCTGAAGAGCTTTGGCTAGTTACAAAGGGGTTGATAGTGATGTTTGGTAGGATGGAAGATGAGGTATTGGACCATAATGGTGGTATTTGAGTAGCAAATGGACTAGATGTGATATGGGGTGGAAGTGAAAAGGTAGTGCTACTAGATGTAAATGAAGGATTTGGTGGAGCAAAAAAATGAGTGGTGGAAACAGATACAAATGGTATACTTGAGGTTGGTTGAGATGTAGTATGCACTAATGGTTGAGTGAGAATGGGATGAGTGTTTTGTGGAATGGGAACTGGCACCTGGGTCGAGGGGATATTTGGGTCTACTGGTTCTACTTGAGGTGGTTGCCATCCAAACAATGGGTGAGTAGGATCTATTATGTCGATAGGTGGTGGACTTCCAAACTCAAAGACACCAACATTGTCTCATAAGAAATTTTCCATGATGGTTTCCTTGTTGCGGTCTATGATGGCATTTAAGATGGTAGCATGACCAAGTTGGTTCATGAAAGCCTCAATATCTATGGATGGTCTTGGTTCTCTTGGGATTTGTGGTGGTGGGTCTAATGGTGTCATGGATACTGTAGAGTATAGCTGAGCTCGAGATTTATTACCACTATGACTAGGATCCATGTTTTTTTTCCATGGGTGCCTACCAAAATGTGTGGTGGGTGGCATGCAAGGATGCTTTTCCTAAAGATGCAAATGCAATGAGGGATGATATTAAGGGTGTCTAAATGATATGGTGCTAAGAGCAAGAAACTTGTGTTTTCCTAAAATATGAATGTGGTAAATGTGATGGTGATGCGAAAAGTGTGATCCTAACCTTTAGCTCAAGGTGATGTGGGACACCAATAACAACCTATTCCTAGCAAAGTGTTGTGTTTCAAGTATACTCAAGATGATGAGAGATGTGATGCAAAAATGTTTCTAAGTGAGTGAGGAAATAACACTAAGATTTTAACAATGCAGGTGGAGGATTCTTCTTCAAAAACCCAAGATGAGAGGAGACCGTCTAACTTCAAATGTTTGAATGGGAGAGTGCAATTCCTAGATGAGAGACTAAACCTATAAGTGTGTAAGTGTGTGTGGAAAAAGGAAGGACCTAATCAGAATTAGTAACAATAGAGTTGTTGATAAGGCTCATATTAACACCATATCAAAGGGCTAGGTTTTGGATTTTGTAGTCCCATTCAGTTTGCAATGCTACCTCAGCTCCATCTTTCTCAATTTGATCCAATTTGGCAATCCTATGGTTAGGGGTATGTTGCTTATGCTCTGCTTCAATTTCCTTATAGGCTGGTATTTGAAGAAGCTTAGCCTTCTTAAACTTAGTCTTGGGATGGCTTGACATGAGATATTTCCAAGGATTAAAATCACAACCATGGGGTTTTTGGAGGTAGTAACTATGCTAAGTGTGCCCTAAGGTAGGATTGACCAAGTTTGGCAAACATTCATTCAACAAGTAAAAGATCAAGCAATAGATATGAAAAACCAGATAGAAGTTTTGATTTCCAGAATGTGATACTTTTGCCAATGAGTGTGTATGTTTTTACAAATGTTTCAAACAATCACTTCAAGCACATGAACATCCTAGATGGTTGGCTACAAAGTTGACAGTTGGTTTATCTAGGTGGTCCTTGATATATGAAATGGACATGAGGCCCAAATCCGTAGATGAAACCAAAAATATGTCACACAACTGAGAGGAGCAGTAACACACTTCTCCTCTTTCACTTCTCAACAGTATAAAGTTCCTTGAGGCTTAGCCCGAGTGACAAAATCTTGATCCCAAGAGAGGTATCTTTGGATTCACCTCCTGATCTTTATACTCCACCAGATTGCTGGAGTTGAGGTCATCCCTCAAGGGGATGAAATCCTCGAGCAGGTCCCCTAGAACTAAAAACAAGGTTTTTTATCCTAGTCTTATGCACCCAAGATGGCCCGCAAAGGCGACAAGGGGAGAGAAGATTCAGATGACCTTGGGCTAAAAAGCAGAGTTCTTTCACCAACTGATTCTTAGATTGTCTGATCTATTGAAAAAATGAGTGGTTAAGATATAAATTTTCAATTCCAACCTTTTGATGCATCAACAAATGTAACATCGATCGAAGAATACAAGAGAGAAGAAGAGTTAGGGTTTGCAAATTAAATTTTGCTTGCTCGGAGGCCCTCCACGTCAATTGATTATTGTTCAATTTTAGTGCCCAAGCTTGAAGTGTTTGATCGATCTAATTTCAATTTTTATACACTCAAGAAATCCTCTAACTTAAGGCAAACCCTCAAAAACCAAGTGACTAGAATCTGATTGTGGAACACTTCACACCTTTTTCAAGTGGACCCATCACCCCGAGTATGGTGCTGAGATTGCAACCAAAGGGTTTGAATTTATGGGTGATTAGAAGAATGGTGAGTCCAATGATAAACTACTCAAGTTTGTTTTTGTTGATTGTTTTAACTTAGTGAATTTTGAAGATGCCCAAAAATTGAAGTTTTCCTAGATTGCATGCAGAATTGAAAGTTTGTAGTTGTTCTTTTTAAGCTCCAAAATGAAGTGTTTGATTTGTGGGGTTGTTAGACATACAAGTTCATTATTTTTCAATTAGCAAAGACAAGTGACAACGACTATAACCAGACCAACAAAACATATAGCATTCCCATACAGAAAATGCAAGAATCAACATTCCCATGAGGGTACCCGCATTCTCGCAAGTGGGTTCATGATCCTGCTGGAGTTTTCTTCGTGGGGATGCTAGGAAAAATTGTTAAAAAAAATAAAATGAAAAACTAGGGAGCTCGTTTTGAACAGAGCAATCTTGCTGGTTCATGATTTTTACAACTTTCTCGCGCGTGGGAATGACAGTCCTACGGAAAGATAATTTATTACAATTTTAATAGCAGTTACAAAAATAGTGCACATTCTCACAAGTAGGAATAATGATCCCACTACTTTGAGGCGTGTTCCTACTGGAGGATTTGTCAGCAGGTTTATTAGTTACAATTGTTGGCACGTGTCATGTCATTGTTGATGTGTTGGCTAATGTTGATAGCATTCCCACAAATTCACCTGCATTCCTGAGGTCACAGGTTCACGTTCCTGTAATTGCAGGGATGAAAAAAACCAAGTTTTTTGAGAGTTGACTCTGTAAAAACTGCTTAGAGGGTTGTGTGTGCATTCCTGCAATGGTCAATTGTACCCTTCAATCAAAAATCACAAGATAAAGACACAAAAGTAAAAGCATAAAATGTTAGTCTCGCATGGTTAGACAAAACATGAAAAAGCATGTGAAACTAGCATTAATTAAGATTAAAATGACCCTTGCGAGGTCCCACCGAGCATGCAAAAATGTGTACACTAATATGTTAGCAAGAAATACTAATCTATTTAAAAACAAAAGCATTAACTAACAAAATCAATATAAACTTCAAGAGAGACAAAGTGAAGTAATCAAATGAGAATATGAGCCATGGATAGGCTCTCTCAATGAGGATGATCACTTGATCTAGGGATGTGTCTATTTGTGGATTTGGGATGTATGCTCAAGCTTCAAATTGCTTCAATGGTGGAATTTAGGTGGATTTTGGTGTGGATATTTGAAATTGGCATGAATTTGGCTTCTCAAAATGGCATGGTAACTTTAAGGTTATGGATTGTGATCATTTGGCTTGGGAGAGGATCCAATTTATAGGTAGGAGGCCTGAGGGATGGAGGGCTAAGATGCAAGGATGTGGAAATGGTTAAGGAGGGCTCAGATTGAATGAGAGGAGAGCACATGGATTGTGCTTTCTTACAGCCAATCAGAGAGTGACATATGTCATAGGGAGAGTTGGCAGAGGAAAGGGCATGGATGAGTCAACAAGGGAGGCTCAAGGCTTTAAATGACCCTCATAAGTGCTTGTAAGAGCATTTAAGGGCATTTAAGGGATAGTGGACTTCCTTTATGACTAGGTGGGTGGGATATTTTTGAGAGGAGACTTTGGCTTGGTTTAGGAAAGTCTTAAGCTTGCTTAGGAATGTGCAAATGATTAGGGGATGGATTAGGCTTGGGTTAGGATTAGATCAGAGATGGGCAAGTGGATGGTGTAGACACCTAAAAATCCTTTAAAAAATTAAGTATTTTTATTTTTTGAAAAAATCTCTGATGACATCATCATTTATTAATTAATTAATTAATTAATTTTTATGCCATTAAATCCCTTTATCTTAATTAAAAATATTTAATTAAAGAATCTCTCCCAAAAATGTTTAAATCTTATTTAAACATTATTTCCTTATTTATTAATTATTTAATTAATAAATTGACCAAAAATCCTAAAATAAATAAAAAATTTATTTTTTGCCCAAAACTTGGCCAATTTCCTTAAGACCACTAACCTCTTCCAAAATCTTCTAATCCTTCTTTAATTTTGATTAAAGGCTAGTCCCATCATTTCCTACCCCTAATCCCAACTCAAAATATTTAATCAAGATTAAATATTAATCCTCATGTTTATTAAAAATATTTTAATAAATATCTCCTCAACCCAAACCCTTGAAATAAATAAAACTTTATTTATTTCATAAAATCTTATCCTAGGAAGTTCTAGACTCTTTTAGAAAGTCTTCATCCTCATCCAAAGCCTAGACTCTTCTAGAAGATGTCTTTAACCCTAATCCTAATCCCCTCCTAACCTTGTCACATTCCCTAAACATGGGTTAAGACTTGCTAACTCAAGCCAAAGTTAACAAATATCTCCTCCTTCACCCACCCTCATTAAATGCCATCGACTTGCCTATCCCTAAGCTAATCCTAAACCATCCTAATCCATCCTCTAATCATTTACACAAGCCTAAACAAGCTTAAAACCTTCCTAATCAAGTCCAAGTCGAAATTGCTCTCATCACCCTCAAAATATCTCAATCATAAAACTTTATGAAGTCCACTAGGTCATAAATGACTCTTACAAGCCCTTTTATTGCTCTTACAAGTCATTATGAGGGTATTTATGAAGATTTTATCATTTGAGCCTCCTTTGTTGACTCATCCTTCCCCTTTCCTCCATCCTCTCACCATGTGACATGTCACTCCTTGATTGGCTATAAGGAAGCACAATCCATGTGCTCTCTTCTCATGCAATCTGAGCCCTCCATGAGCTTTTTCCCATCCTTGCATCTTAGCCCTCAATCCCTCAAGCCTTTTGCCTATAAATTGGATCCTTCCCCTTTGCAAAATAACACAATCCATGAAGTAAAGTTATAATGCTATTTTGAGAGCCAAATCCATGCTAAAGCCATCTATCCACACCAAAAATCCACAATCATCCATTGAAGCCTTTGGAAGCATATTGAGCATACATCCTATCCATTTAGATAAAGCTACTCAAAAAGAGAGCTTCTTATTGAGAGAGTCCATTAATGGCTCATATTCTCAATTGAGAGCTCATCTTAGTCTATCTTGAAGTTTATGAATTTTGTTTAGTTTGTAGAAGCTTTATTTAAATTTTCTTTCTATTAGCATACTAACATTGCTCATATACATTTTGGCACGCCCGGTGGGACCCCGCATGGGTCATCTTCATTAGCTTTTTTAGTCAAGTTTTGTATGTCATTCGCTGATTTTGGCTAATTTTACTTATTTTTGTGATTGGTAGGATTGTATAAATTGGTTTTGTAGGTCCACATGAGCATGAAGAAGACAAAGGAACTCATAGTCTATCTCATAGTATTTGCAGATTTTTCAAGCTTATAGGTGGACAAAGCACTTGGAATTCTTCTTCCTCTTCTTGTCTATATTCTTCTTATTCCATCTACTTCTTCTTCTTCTTCTTGTGGTAGATCTTGGCCATTTTTTTTTTTAAGGAAGCAAAATCATACACACTTCTTTTTAGTGCTTAAAATGAACCCCCAAATCATACTTAAATCCATTAAAAAATTAAAAATTTGCAAAAAAGAAAAAATCTTTTAACAAGTGAAACTAAACCAATCTAATCATTTGCATCCTTGCAACATCAAGGTTTTAGATGCATTCATGCAAAGTTAGGAACACTTAATTTTTGGGAATTTAAAAAGAACTTCAAGTTTCCATTTCAAAAGGTTCAAAATCAACACTAAGTGCACACTAAAATCTAAATCAAACTCAAAGCATCAATCAAGGATAAAATGAACCTCATTTGCAAATATGTTAAAGTTCTTTTAAAAATCTCATGAAAACTAAGAGTCCTAAATGGTTGCCAAAATTGTCCTAAAAAGCTTTGTTATTTGTTCCAAACAAATGTCTTGTTGCAAAATCTTGAATGTTTCTTAGGTTTTTTATGCATCAAAACAATCTAAGAATATCATTTTTGGGCTTAAAACATGCAAACTAGAACACAAAATCTTGAATGAAAAGTGAAGTCCAAAGAGTCATTTTCACTTTTGAGTCCAAAAACAATCTTGAATGATCTAAGGTTAAAACAAAGCACTTCAAAGTTCTTAAAACAACACACAAAATCTCAATCTTGGATGCTCAAAGGAAAAAACTTGAATGTTTAATCACTTGTCTTTGAATGCATGTTGCTAAAATCACTCTTGAGTGTCATGGATTAAAATTGAATTTTTATTTTTTATTTTTATGAATGCATGATTAAAACAACAAATCTAATCTTGAATGCCATAGATCAAATAATCATCTTTTGGAGCATAAAAAGAATCTACATTTTTGTAATCTTTTAAGTTATAAAAAACAAATAAAAATGCTTTGAGTGAGTTTGTTGTTGGACTCACCCTCTTTAATCACCCATCAATTTAACCATTGGTTGCAATCTCAGTGCCATCTATGGGGATGGGTCCACCTAAGAGGGTGTTAAGTGCTCCATGCAAATCAAACTCCACTCACTTGGGTTTTTAGTGGTTTTTCTAAGTTAGAAAATTCCTTGAATGCGCATTAATCTCGCTCACACTTCATTTGGGCATAAAAATTGGAAAAATCTTGATGTGGAGGGCCTCCGGGCACGCGCTTGAAATTGAATCTCACACACCTTTGTTTTGGGGTTAAAATAAACTCACACTCAATCTTGAATGCCTTAAAGAAAAATCAATTGATACTTGACGTGGAGGGCCTCCGGGCGCACGGGTTTACCTTCTTGTTGACCCTAACTCTTCTTCTTGTTCGCATTCTTTGATCAATTTTATTTTTGTCGACACTTCAAAGTTGGAATAAACATTGTATCTTAAACATGAGTGCTTGCAAAGTCTAGATCAAAAAACTTAAGCGTCAGTTGGTAAAAGAACAAGCGTGTTTTTTAGCCCAAGATCATCCAAGTCTTCTCTCCCCTTGTTGTCTTTCAAGGCCATCTTGGGTGCATAAGATTAGGATCCAAAATCTTGTCTTAGCTTTTTAGGAGGCCTGCTTGGGGATTTCATCACCCCTGTGGACGACCTTAACTCTAGCGTTCTGACAAAGTATAAAGGTTGGGAGGTGAATCCAAAGACACCTCTCTTCGGATCAAAATTTTGTCACTCGGGCTAAGCCTCAAGGAACTTTATACCCTTGAGAAGTGAAAGAGGAGAAGTGGGTTACCGCTCCTCTCGGCTGTGTGACATCTTTTTGGTTTCATCTATAGATTTGGGCCTCACTTACCTTGTGTATATCAAGGACTCCCTAGCTAAACCAAATTTCATCCTTGTAGAAGGCTTCCTAAGATGTTGGTGTGTTTGACGTGCTTGCTCAAAAACTTTGTTTGCTTGTTTGTTCATAGCTTTTGAATGAATGTTTGCCAATTTTGGTCGAAATCCCAGAAAAGCAAAAATCTCCCAACTCAAGGCATACTTAGCATAGTCACTGCCTTATCAGAAAATCATCCAAGCTCCCCCAATGCAACCAAATCTATCTAGTTCTTTGCCTTAGAACAATCCCAAATCCAAAGTCCATCCAAATCATCCCCCCTAGCTAGCTAGAAACCCAATCCAAAATCACACCCAAGCCTTTAAAGAGTTGTTGTCATTCTGCTAGAATTTGTTATCCAATCAATTCGACCAATCCACCAGCCTCACCACGGTTATCCTTTTGACAGAGCTTTGTATAGGGTAATCTAGCTTTGTCACCTATTATCCCTCATCACCTTGAGCTAAAGGTTGGGATCCACAAGTGATCAATCTCATGTCATGCCCATAGGATCATTAATCTATTCTTAGGTTGACACAATCTCCATGAATCCTACACATAGGAAAGAAAAACTCTCACTTTTTGATAGCATACCCTTGAAGTCTTCCACCCACAAGAAAGCCAAAAATCTCCAGCCAATCCTCCTTAGTTCTGTCATACAGCTTTGACTCTCCCTAGGAAATCTTTCATCAGCCAATCCAAAGCCTATGCTTAATCCAAATCCAACCATGAGCTTATGTGTTCATCCATACGCAAGACCCCATCCCCATCAAACTCATCATCAAAGCATGAAGTAACAATCCTATCATGATGTGTTTGGTCGCATTGTCCTTGCTCCCGCCACCTCCTATTCCAATGATGATGAAAATCTTGTTGACTATGACGGGTATATTGAAAGCCTTAGAAACATTCCCCCAAGCATCCCCCAAAATCCAAGAGTTATTCCAAACTATCTAGTCATGCCATCCAATATTCTAGCTTCCACTCCATCACCCCATCAACCAAGCTTCTAATCTTCCACCCCCATCAAACTAGCTATTCCTGTCAATCCACCTCCACCTTCGACACACGAGTCTCCAAGGAATCTCCTAGAGGAAATACAAAAAAAGTTGCCTCCAACAGTCGATAAGCCATGTCATCTAACCCAACCATGTGAAGTAGTAAGTGATGAAGCTTCCCCATCTATAATATCACCTCCATCTCCCATAGCTATCATCCCCATACCATCCATCAAATTGCTTAAAATCCCTCCACTTCTCGCAAGCATCAAAATCCCACCACCTATCAAATCCCTCCAAATCCTATCCACATCGCCTCCAAGCATTTCCCAAATCTCTCGTAATGACCCTTATGCACCCATCTTCTACTCACCCATCTCCACTACTGAATCTCCCATCTATCCATCTGCTGCCTTTGAAGAATCCATCCCTTCACCTCCTATCGCACCATCCACTTCAAACCAATCCTATCAAGATCCTGCCCAAAAGCATGTTGACATCCCCCAAAGCATAAATGAAGATATCATCATACCATATCTTCCATCCATAGTGCAATCACCATCTCCTCCATCTCCAAAATCTCGAGCCATATCTCCTCCACTACAAGATATCTTGCCATCCCACTAGCTACATCAAGATCTTATCCTTCCATCTCCCCCACTCCATGCTTCCATCTTACCACCTATCCAAGCTATTCAACCATCTATAATCTACCCTCTTGGTTCACTTACATTCATCCACGATGGCCCTCTCTCAGCAGAAGAATTAAGAACAGTATCTCCCCATTGCAATACACCTAATAAATCACTTCTACCATTTTCTGCAAGCAAAAAGTTTCCTCAGCTTGTTCAAATGCTCAATCAATGGCATTGTCAAGGTCAAGGTTTAGGACCACAAGAGCAAGGAATCAGAGAGCCTATTATTGCACAAAAAAATCTAGGATTTCATGGTCTTGGATATGTATCCAAAGGCTCACGATCTAAAGGTGTTGGTACACCACACCCCAAAACCAAGCCTATCTCCAAGCCCACCATGCCAGCCTCCCATCACTCCTTCAAGAAATCTTATGTCATCCCGGCTCCACCATCTTTGCAACCCAAAACAACCAACCATATCCCCCCTTCATTCGCTAAATCCATTTTGGGTCCCTATGTCCCAAAGTCTACCATCCTCCATCCTCCTATCAGCCATCATAAAAATCCTATTCCATCCATTTCAATGCAAGATCAACAAAGGCACATATCAGGGCACATCATCCATCATCATCCCCCTACATGCTCTTTCATATCCTCTCCATCTCACAAAGCTTCTCCTAACCATCTTCCCAAAGCTTACCACAGCAATGTGAATGCCAACTTCAAAATGCATAAAGCTAAAAATCCACATCCTAGGCAATCATATGTCTATTCTAAAAGACATACTCCAAAAAGGCAAAATCCAATCAAAGAATGCAAAACAATGCAAAAGCCTATGAAAAGAAAATCCAAAACCATGTGGATCCCCAAGCAAAAAGTTGAAACCCAATGCATAATGGCATCCACCATTGCTAATCCCCCACCTAGTGACTCATGTCCCCCATCTCCTAACTCCATCTTGGGTGCCTATATCCCCAAGCACACTTCCACAAATCCTCCATCACGCCCGCATCTACCATCTATCCCCCATATGCTCTTTTTACACCTGTTCCAACATGTGCCAATGTTGCTCTTGCAAGCATCCCCATCTCATGCTCCTTTCTAGCATTTTCATCCCTCCATCTCCTACCATCAATCCCATCTAATCCGATCTATTGCATAAATCACACATCCGGTGTACCAACAGCTAGCAAAAAAATTGAACATTCCAACAGCCAGTGAAAAATCCCAAAAAAGCCAAAATAGCTAAAGAAAGCCAAAATCATTCTAGCTAAGTCCAAAGTCAAAAAGTCAAAAAAGAAAAGAAAAATAAAGCATCCACTGGTGAAAACTTGGCAATTCAAGCGCCTTGGAGAAGTACCATGATGAAAACTTGGCAAACAAGCGTCATGCGTAATCCCGCCATCCCCAACTTAGCCTATCACCCTCATGCTTTTGGTCATCTCTTGACATCCAACTCCATCATCCAATATATCCACCTATCCTCCGTCCTCCAGCTTCCATCTCACACCATCCACTAATCTTATGCAGCTTCAACCAATCATCTCAGCTATCATCCATCTCCCTAGCCCCTTCAGCTTTTTCCATCCTAGCTTCAATCCTATCACATCCATCATAAGACCTCCTTCTGCATGTTATCTTCTGATTGGGGGCACCATATTCCTTGGAGATCTTGTCTTGTCCATCCTCCCTTGTCATTGGTATCTAGCTCTAGGCTATCCTCATGCAAACCCAATGTCATCTCTTTATATCCATCATAATCCTAGCTATCTACCATCCTATCCAGCCATCTCATCCTGCTCCTCTAGCTATCCTTGGTCACAAAATCTCTCATCATCATTGGAGGCATCTTGTCAAATCCATATCTTTCATTATCACCTCATCCTTAGCTTCTACCTCTTGCACCAAATTGAGCCATCCCGCTATCCTCTCATCCTGAGCTTTTTATCCATCTGTATCATACCTATCATTGGTTTGTTAGCTTGTACCATATCTTGATTAGCCCGCTTGTAAATATCTTGGTCCGTCAGCTTGTACATCCTCTTTAGCTTAGTACCATTGTATCTATCTAGCGTTCGTGTCAGTTCGTCCTTGATCAACATCTTGTACCCATCACACATCTTGGTTAGCTATTCCAACGCATCTTTTAGCTAGATTTCTTGTCACCAAAGTGTTATCTTTCTTAGTTCAGCTTGCTAGATGCATCACTCATCCAAATCCACCAGCTTCAGTGCTCTCCGATAGGTCCTTGCAGGATATAGCTTTCCTCATGTCTGATCTTGGTCTGTTAGTACCTTTTCCTACCCATCTCATTGGCAAATGGCTCTCTTTTGCATTTTCACTTTCTTTTGATTTGGGATCTTCCCTTTTGGGTCTTGAAGTATCTTTTCCAAGCAATCTCCTTGTTCCCTCCTCAAGGTTGCCATGATCTTCCATATCATGGTATGCTGCAAATGGGTAATTAGAGTGTAAGGTCTTGATCAGCTCTTTTGTTTGTTTTTCTTTTTTGCTTGTGGGTTCTCTAGTGTCGTTTCTACGCTGCTTCCTCTAGGATTCATGGGTGATGCTGGGGCAATCCTTGTGTGTTTGTTTTGAGTTAGTTTGTTAGTCCTTTGGATGGTTGGTGAAAAGGCCTTGATGTTCTTGGTAACCTTGGCAATTAACCAATAGTCCTATAGAAAATCTAGTGCTCAACTACATGGTGGTACTTCTCTTTGAAGTATCCCCCCGCTCAAAAAGCTTCAATGGATTTCCTTCATCTCCATTATCCCCCATCCATATCCAGCATCCGTCTCTCTTACCCCAGCTGATGCATTAGTATCTCTTTGAATCACTCATCACTCTTAGCTTTAGGGATCCACAATCCTAGTCTTAGGGATCCACCAATCCAAATCAATCCACCAAGCCTCATCTTTCGAGATCCACAATCCTAGTCCTAGGGATCTCCGAAACCCATCTTCCACCAATCTAACTCTTTGAAATCCTATTGCATCAGCTTTATAATCCCCTCATCCATCTCCCTATCCTAGATTCTTTTTTATAGCGCTCCGCTCCTTCATCCTCTGCAATCCCTGAGATCTTAAGCTTGCTTCCTCTTGTGCCTTTGATTCTCCCTTTATCATTCTTCCATAGTAAGAGTTTGAGCTAACAAAACCTCTTCTCTCAATCCAATCTGAGTCTCCTTGCTCATCCCAGATTCTTGTATTTTTCAAGAAGCCACCGAGCCTCGCTTTCTCTCCCCGCTGCCTTCTTGAGGGGGCATCTCACAGTCCATTCTCTCCTCTTCTGCTCTAGCCTTGGGCATCTTATTTTCTTATCTTTGATGCCATGCCACTTGCGGCATCACATCAAAGAGGGGCAAAATGTAGACACCTAAAAATTATTTAAAAAATAAAGTACTTTTATTTTTTGAAAAAATCCCTGATGACATCATCATTTATTAATTAATTAATTAATTAATTTTTATGCCATTAAATCCCTTTATCTTAATTAAAATATTTAATTAAAGAATCTCTCCCAAAAATGTTTAAATCTTATTTAAACATTATTTCCTTATTTATTAATTATTTAATTAATAAATTGACCAAAAATCCTAAAATAAATAAAAAAATTATTTTTTGCCCAAAACTTAGCCAATTTCCTTAAGACCACTAACCTCTTCCAAAATCTTCTAATCCTTCTTTAATTTTGATTAAAGGCTAGTCCCATCATTTCCTACCCCTAATCCCAACTCAAAATATTTAATCAAGATTAAATATTAATCCTCATATTTATTAAAAATATTTTAATAAATATCTCCTCAACCCAAACCCTTGAAATAAATAAAACTTTATTTATTTCATAAAATCTTATCCTGGGAAGTTCTAGACTCTTCTAGAAAGTCTTCATCCTCATCCAAAGCCTAGACTCTTCTAGAAGATGTCTTTAACCCTAATCTTAATCCCCTCCTAACCTTGTCACATTCCCTAAACATGGGTTAAGACTTGCTAACTCAAGCCAAAGTTAACAAATATCTCCTCCTTCACCCACCCTCATTAAATACCATCCACTTGCCTATCCCTAAGCTAATCCTAAACCATCCTAATCCATCCTCTAATCATTTGCACAAGCCTAAACAAGCTTAAAACTTTCCTAATCAAGTCCAAGTCGAAATTGCTCTCATAACCCTCAAAATATCTCAACCATAAAACTTTATGAAGTCAACTAGGTCATAAATGACTCTTACAAGCCCTTTTATTGCTCTTACAAGTCATTATGAGGGTCTTTATGAAGATTTTATCCCTTGAGCCTCCTTTGTTGACTCATCCTTCCCCTTTCCTCCATCCTCTCACCATGTGACATGTGTCACTTTTTGATTGGCTATAAGGAAGCACAATCCATGTGCTCTCTTCTCATGCAATCTGAGCCCTCCATGAGCTTTTTCCCATCCTTGCATCTTAGCCCTCAATCCCTCAAGCCTCTTGCCTATAAATTGGATCCTTCCCCTTTGCAAAATAACACAATCCATGAAGTTAAGTTATAATGCTATTTTGAGAGCCAAATCCATACTAAAGCCATCTATCCACACCAAAAATCCACACTCATCCATTGAAGCCTTTGGAAGCATATTGAGCATACATCCTATCCATTTAGATAAAGCTACTCAAAAAGAGAGCTTCTTATTGAGTGAGTCCATTAATGGCTCATATTCTCAATTGAGAGTTCATCTTAGTCTATCTTGAAGTTTATGATTTTTTTTAAGTTTGTAGAAGCTTTATTTAAATTTGCTTTCTATTAGCATACTAACATTGCTCATATACAGATGGCATTTATGAGGGTGGGTGAGTTAGTGACTAAGCTAGGTTAGTATGGGTGGATGTGGTCGATTAGGCTAATGGAGGGATTAGATATAGGCTTAGGGGATTATTAGGTTTGAGGGACAGATTTATTAAATAGATTTATTTAATAACTGGGGATTTTTGGAATTAGATAGGAGAATAGGATTAATTGATAAATAATGGGTTATTTGATTTATCAATTAGGACTATAGATTATTAATTAAATTAGTCAGCAAGGGGATTGGAAAAGGATTAATTAAATAAGAATTTAATTAATGATGCCTTTAGAGATAGCTAAATAGGATTACCGAAGTGGTGTAATTAGATTTAGGTGTCTACATGGACTAGCTCTAGTACTTCTTTGGAAGTGTAGGTTTTTCTTTTAAAGCTTGACTTGGTCATCTTCCCTAGTTGACATTGTTTTCACATTGTGTTTTTAGGCTTCTTTAGTTTGGGAAAACCTCTGACTTTCTTCTTTTTGCTGATGCTAATCAGATTGTTAAAGTTAACATGACACAATCTTTTATGCCATAACCACACATCATCAAATTTGACAACAAGACAAGCTGCATCTTCGACATCTAGGTAAAAAAAATTACTTTTGGTTTGTTCACCTTTTCCTATCACACTTCCATGAGTGTCATAGATTTTGGTAGTTTTGTTTTTAGATTCTACTTTGCAACCTACATTTCCTAACTGTGATACACTCAACAAATTGTAGTACAATCCTTCAACATAGTATGCATTATCACATGAAATTTTCTTTGTAAGTTTAATTAAAATTTTTCCTTTTATTTGACATGGAACATCATTATCAAATCTAACACTATTTCCATCATATTGAGGAAAGGTAATAAAATTACTTTTATCTCCTATCATGTGATGTGAGCATCCACTATCTATGATGCACTTATCATTCTTGTTTACATAGGTTACTAGTGCTATTGCTTCATCTTCATCTAATTCATCCTTCATGGCCACATAGACTACTTCATCATCATTTTCATTTGAATCTTCTTTAACAATGTAGTATCTTTTGCCTTTGTCCTTGTAATCTCTGCTATCATCTTCTCTCTTGTTCTTGTACTTGTTTCTTTCTTTTTAGTTCTTCTTCTATGTACACCTTGCAGAAATATGACCCACTTCATTGCAATTAAAATAAATGATAGGTAGCTTACCTTTGAACTTACCTTTGCCTCTTTGGAATCCTCTAGCCAGTAGTGCTTCCAACTATTCCACATCTTCTTCATCTGTGCTGCTATCACTGGATGCATGTTTTCCTTTTCTACTCTTCTTCTTTGATTTCATTTAGTCTCTTTCAATGTTAGCTTGGCCTTGAAAGTAGATTCAAGGTTCTCAGGTTTGTATTTATCAAAGTTGGATAGTTCAAATGCAATAAGTCTTCCCACTATTCCTTCAAAGGTTAGTGTGTTTCCTTGTACACACCTTAGCTTGTGGATGGCTAAAAATTTGATAGCATAGATAGGGAGTAGGGTTCTCAAGTATTTTCTATTGATAGTCTCTTCTTTCGAATGAGCACCCAAGCTTCTTATTGCACTTACCACTTCCTTCATTCTAGAGACATATTGAGCAACATTCTCACCTTCCTCCATCTTCATGTCATCAAACTTTCCTCTGAGGTTTTCTCTCTTTTCTCTTTGAACATTCTAATCTCCTTCTAATCTCCTCCATAGATATTTGATAGGGCTTTGCACATTTTGAATGCAATATCACAACCTTTGATGTCATCAAATTCAACATAACTGAGTGCAAAGGAAATCTCCAACGTTGCCTGATTGTGCTCCTTCCTTTTGTTCAAATCATCTACAAAGAGGGGTCCAGCTAGATCTACATGTTCTACTCCAATTGAGGTTTTTGCATAATCACCTATTGATCCAAGGTGTAATTTCATTAGACTCTACCATGCAATGAAGTTATCTTTATTGAGCTTGGGAACTTTTCTCTTGGACATCTTGATTTGCCTACTTCTAGTACCTTGAAACTAAATCAGCAGATGGCTCTAATACCAATTGTTAGAAATGCTTTAGAATAACTGGGGGGGGGGGGGGGGTGTGTGAATATTTTATTTAAGGTCCAAATGTCCAATTCAAACTTTTCATCAAGTAAAGTGTGCCTATCAAACTATTTATTCATCCAAGCTTTAACTTTTCTATTCAGCAAGTTATTGTAAATTAGCATGCAAACATAACACATGAAAAGATCAACACATAACATAGTGATTTACATAGAAACTCAATTTGGTAAAAACCACCAGTAACATACTACTCAATTCTCACTCTTCTAAAGTGATGCCCTGTGAAAGACTTGCTCTATTAAAGTCTACAACACATTGTTAATTGTGACCTGGTTAAAGGATTTAACTACCCTATTAGAAGCGGGCCTGGTTAGATGACTTTAGAACATTCACTTGAAATGCCACCCTATTAAAGGATTTACAAATGACTATTAAACCAACCTATGTCCATAGGATTTTCTTTTACCCTAACTGATACAATTGCTAGAGAGTAACAATGAGGGGTTTTGACCTGATTACAACATATAACTTAACTAGTAGATTTTAGATCACTTCTTCAACTGATAACATTGCCTAGCTTTCAGTCTTTGCAACTCTTGACAGCTTGTCTTCCTTTCAAGCTTTGTCTTCTTGAGTCTCCATGCTCAATGTACCAGTGCAATTCACTCTTTTTGACCACTTACCAAAGCAAAGTCTCTGTGCTATGTTCTTCCTTCTCCTAGATGTCTTCTCCTTGGCACGCTTCAACCACTTCGCAATTTTGGGACTCCAACAACTCTTGCTTCTTGGTCTATGAATCCTTAAATAGAAGTCTTGGATTTTTTGTTTCTGCTCGATTCTTCCCTCCTTTGATTTTAGTTCAAATGGATTAGGTAGGATTCATTGAATCTAACCCACATTTTGATTCTTTTAGAAACATCATGAAGAATCCTCTTCAATTCACTCAAAAATGGTTTACATAGAATTTTGTGCCACTAGCTCATCATCCTATTGAAATTTTTGTGCTCGACATATATTGTGTTAATCGACACCAACTAAACTTTACTGATGCTCAACACCTATTGTGGATTCACTTGGCATCCACTAAGTTTTTATGTTTTCTTAGCTCCTTTTATATCATTTGGCACTTGAACTTCACTCAGCATCTAAAGTTCACTCGGCACACACTAGATTTTTGATTTACTCGGCTCTAACTAAAAATTTTCTCGGCATAAACTAACTTGCTTGGCACTTACTAATGATTTTAGTTTAAGCTTTGTAGTCATCCTTGTTCCAATTTATTCCTCCAAAGTTTCTAAGTGTAACAAACCTCTGTATCTTCAAGTATGTCATCAATACATCATTTAACCATTGTCTTAACTGATCCTTGCACTTCATTACAAAACCATAACTCAACCTTTCCTTTAGGTGCTTTTGTTACCTCTTGTTGATCAAATCCTCTTCATCAATCAACTAAGTGATAGTACTTGGATCTTATAAGAAATTGTCATTCCTACAAATAGTAGGTTTGACATCAATGACAAAACAATGATTGAAAACTTTCTTTTAGCAACAATCTCCCTCTTTGATAGTAAATATTTTCAATCAATTTTCCAATAGGATTCTGGGTCTATAGATAATATTATATTAGAGGAGGCAAAAAAGAAGCTGAGACTTACAAAGGTTTTCCATGCAAATCCCTACAAAGTAACTTGGTTGAATTAGGAGCAAAGTGTACTTGTTAATGTGTAGACATGGGTTGAGTTTTCTATTGGAGCTTATAAAGACAACGTACTTTGTGATGTCTTACCCATGGATGCATGCCATCTTCTCTTGAGAAGACCATGACAATTTGACAAGAAGGTGATCTATGATGGAGATGAAAATGCCATTTCCTTCAAGAAAGATGGAAGGAATTTAAAAAATTTAGTCCTTAATAGAGAATGAAGGGGAAACCTCTAAGACACCTAATGTGTTACTTAGTAGTGGCAAAGAGTTCTTGCAAGCTTTACAGGATGAGGAGACCATAGGATGTGCAATTATGGTCAAGCCAAAGCTGGAAGAAACTAAGTTACAGCCAATACCTCTTGAAGTGCAACAAATTCTTGATGATTTCAAGGATATTATCTTAGATGGAACACCAAAAGTACTACCACTTAAAAGATAAACCAACAATAGAATTGATTTTGTACTTGGTGCTTCTTTTCCTAACAAAGTAGCCTATAAGCTTACTCCAGACAAGAATAAGGAAGTGGCAAGACAAGTGTAAGAATTATTGGATCAATGGCTAATTAAGAAAAGTATTAGTCCATGTGCTGTCCTAGTGGTCTTAGTAGCAAAGAAAGGAGGAAAATGGAGGCTTTGTATAGATTCAAGGGCTATTAATCAGATCACTATCAAGTATAGATTCCCTATCTTAATGGATTGTTAAGGAGGTGCTATGTACTTTACTATACTAGATTTAAAGAGTGGTTATCACCAAATTATAATCAAGGAGGGTGATGAATGGAATCTTACCACTTTTAAAACCATAGATGGATTGTATGAATGACTTGTAATTCCATTTGTGCTTACAAATGCCCTGAGCACTTTCATGAGATTAATGAATGAGGTTTTGAAAGACTTCACTGGCAAATTTGTGGTAGTGTATCTAGATGATATACTCATCTATAGCAAGAAAAAAGAAGAGCACCTGAAACATGTAAGTTTGGTCCTAAAAAGACTCCAAGAAGAGCAGTTAGCAATCAATTTGGGAAAGTTTATATTTATGTAGCAAGAATTGGTATTTTTGGGCTTTGTATTTTCCAAGGGTAATGTGAAAATGGACTCAAGCAAAGTGGAGACAATGCTGGATTGGCCTACTCCTAGAACAAGGATTAAAGGAAGAAGTTTTCATGGTTGGGCACAATTTTGTATAAAGTTTGTGAAGAGTTTTAATGGGATTTGTGCACCAATACTAGACACCATTAAAGGAGGGCTGGAAAAAAAATTCAGATGGACTGAGGCAACAAAGAAGGCATTTCAAACATTGAAACAAGAGCTAGCTACAAAACCCAATTTAATCTTACCTACTTTTGATAAATTATTCACTCTTGAATGTGATGCAGGTAATGTAGTAATAAGGGGTGTATTTAGTCAAGAAGGAAGACCTGTGGCATTTTTTAGTAAGAAACTCAATGAGGCAAAGAAGAAATATTTAGCTTATGATTTTGAGTTGTATGCATTAGTACAATCTCTCAAGAAGTGGAGACATTGCCTCCCACCCAAAGAATTTGCTGTCTTTATAGATAATTAGGTCTTTAGTTATTTAAGTACTCAAGAGAAGCTTAGTAACAAGCACTTGGAGTGGATGGAGTATCCACAATCTTTCACATTCACAATCAAGCTTAAGAAGGGGTAGCTCAACAAGGTAGTAGACGCCTTAAGTAGAAAGCTTTTGACTGTCCAAGAAGTATAACTAGAAAGCATTGGAATATAAGGTTCTAAAGACTTGTATGAAGAGGATGAAGACATCTCCCAAGCCTACAAGGTATGCCTAGAGTTTGAAAATCATTTTCATAGTGATTTTACAAATTATACCCTTCAAAATGGATTGTTATTTAAAGTTAATCAACTATGTGTACCTAAGGGATCCATGAGGGAAAATCTAATTCAAGAGAAGCATAATGGTAACTTGAGTGGACATTTTGGCATAAACAAGACATTGGAGTTAGTACAAAGATATTATTGTTGTCCTAAGTTAGCAAGGGATGTACGCAAATATGTTGAGCAATGTGGAATATTTCAAAGAGCTAAAGGAGGTTCAAGCAATTCAAGACTCTATCAACCCTTGAAAATTCCAAATAGTCCTTGGAAATGTGTACGTATGGACTTTGTGGTTGGAATCCCAAAAAAAAAATCAGTTATGGACAATATTTATGTTTTAGTAGATAGGTTCTCTAAAATGAGTCATTTCATTCCATGTAAGACTGCTCATTATGCAAGTTATATAGCACATCTCTTCTTTAAGGAGATAGTTCAAATTCATGGACTCACTTTGAGTATTGTGTCTAATAGGGACAACAAGTTCATGGGTCATTTTTAGCAAACCTTATGGTAGAGGCTAGGAACTAATCTCTCTTTCAATTCAACATACCATCCTCAAACTGAGGTCATCAACAAGGTGCTCGGAAACTTGTTAAGGTGATTAAAAAAGGAGTATGGGTAGACTTGGGATCTTGTTATCTCTAGGACTGAATTTTCTTATAATGATAGCGTTAATAGGACCACAGGAAGGAGTCCTTTTGAGATTGTATATGGTAGACACCCTAGAGGAGTAAGTGAGATGAGAGACTTAGGTCCTATGGAGTTAAAGAGTGGACAAGCTGAAGATTTCACTCAAACTATTCAAGAAATTCAAGTAAAATGAAGAATACTATGTTGGAATTTACTCAAAGAATCAAGACCAAAATGGATGAGAAGAGGAAAGAATTATAGTTTCAGATTGGGAACTATGTCATGGTCCACCTTAACAAATCAAGAATGCAACAAGGTATACCCACTAAGGTCCAAATGAGAAGAGTTGGCCCATGCAAGATTCTAGCTAAATATGGAGAGAATTCTTACAAAGTGGACTTGCCATCAGACCTAGCCATCTCACCAGTATTTAATGTTGTAGACTTGATCAGATTTAAGAGAGAGATCAGTCAACAAAGTGTAGCTCCACCAAGGGTCCTACAAGACCTCGACACTAATGTAATGCCCAAAAAGAAACCAAATAAAGTAGAGACAGTATTGGAATCTATGGTGAAGAAAGCTACAAGGCATTAAGTGTATATGGAACATCTGATTAAATGGAAGGATCAGCCTGAATCTGAAGCCACCTGGGTTGAGGAAGGACATTGCAAGAAGTTTGGCATTTATCTAGCTCTTCTTGACCCCAAAGTGCCTTAGTTTGTGTTTAGGGGGGGTATGGTGTAGGAGCACCCTTTTTATGCTCCCACCATTTCAATTTTGGTTTGATGAGCTTCTCTTAAGAAGCATGTGAATATAATAAGAGCATATAACTCATGCTTGTGTGTCTAAGCTAGGATAGGTTTTAGAGATTCCTCTTTGGTCTTTTATGGGAATGATACCTTGATCTTAGGTTGGTACCATTCTAAGATCTTTGTGTTTTAATGTTGGTCAAAGGTTAAGTTATGAGTTTTTATTACATTTTGGGCATATGTGTGCTTTAAAAGAGCTTCCAAGGTGAACTATGGTCTTGGAAGACCACAATGCTTAAACAATGCAATTTTATGTAAAACCTATCACCATATAGAATAGTTGTCTTCAAGAGTTTGGAGGTCTTAGGTGAAGCAAGGTAATACTCCCAAGGTTTCTTTGGGAAGGCCTAATATGGTCTTAGAAGGTGGAAACAAATAATTCTACTCGAGCACAAAAAATTGCTTAAAACTTGCTAGCAACTTTTCAACTTCTTCCACTTTGTTGCTAAAAGACCTATTTTGTAATGTGACTTTGAAAAATCCATAAAACCTAACTTCATACTATGGGATATCCTATTTAAGGTTGGAAGAACCTGAACTAAGGGTTGTAAGTCATTGTTTTGTATGGTACTGTATTGGTACAATAGTTTGTGACTGATTTAATACAACATTTACTAATTTTTGTTGTTTTCTTGCAGTAAATAAAAATTTCATTGTCATTTTTTTGCATGTATTAGTTGGTATATTGTATATTTTTCATTATCCATAAATTATATTAGATCTGTAATCAAGTTTTGTAGGTGTTTTGTAAATTTCTTTAAAAGTAACAGTGTGCTATCCAGTATTGTGTTCTCAATAATGAAAGGGTTGTAGCTCTTGCTTCCACCATGGGATTTACATGGCCTCTTGGATTCCAAGACTAAATACCCTAATGTGTAACATATTGCAGTAGGGGCCTAGAAAATGTGTGCAAACATTTGTTTGACAAAGCCCTAGGCAAGCTAGACAATGCTTGACTAGGAGCAATTGACAAAGAAAGAGCTCTGAAGTGAAAAGCATGAAGAGTGTATACTTTCCATTTGGAGGGATTCAAGAGGGGTATGAGAAGGTTATTTATTGAAAAGGATGAGTCTTGGTAATTTGAGGAAGGTGTTTGAAAAGAGGGGACAACTGGCAGCCAAGAAAAGCCTTCAAAAACCTCATTTTTACCATTGTAGCTGTACAACCTTTTGGCATCCTAAAACCTAAAAAATATTTGAGTATGGACTATATGGAGTAAATTATCTTAAGGTTATATGTGCTGAATCTCCAAGTAAAATAGTTATCAACCCTATAAATCTGGGTGGAGGCCTAATTTAAGGCTTTACTAATAGCCCTATTGTGAAGAAACAAAGAAATTGGGCATGAACCCATTAATACTATCAATTCAAGAATACTAAAATTGTTCCCATAGCACCATAAAACTAATTAAAACCTTGGTTAGACTAGGGGCTATTGTGGAACTCTGGTAAACCTACATATGCATTTTGGAAGAATTGCATTCCTAGGAGGATAAATGAGTCATGGAGCAAGATTTCATCATTTCACCTGGTGGGAAGGTTAGGGTAGGTTAGGGGACATTCTAAGTTGCAAGAAATACTATATACAAAGTTAGGTGTTAGGATAACACCAAGATCCTAGTGTGAATTAGTGACATAGTTTGGTTAGTCTAACCTAACTCTCCCCATCAGCAAGTAAGTTGCTATTGTAAAGATGATTGCTACTTTTGTTTAACCAGTGTAATAGTTTCATAAATCCTTTAAAAGGGTGGACTTAATAGTCTTATATGTAATCTCTTATCTAAAGAAACACTTGAAGAGTGTTGTAAAGTCCTTGTAAAAGGTAGATCCTTATAGATCTTATTGCATACTCCTAACTAAGTAAGTCATCAAAAGTGACAAAAATTGTAGCCTGAACAAGGAAACCTCTTATTGTAGTGGTGATGGATTTTTAAGTACCATCCCCACCATAATTTTCCCTTTGACCGAGGGTTTCTATGATACAAAATAGTTGTGTTATGTGTTATGTTTCATGAGTTTATATATTTTAGATTTTGAATATTAAATTAGCTATGCTATTTTCATTTACATAGTATTGTGATTACCAAATTGTCTCCTTAATGGTTTTCTCCTCCATTAGTAAACTTCTCCTTTTTTTTCACTGATTCTATCCTACTTTAAAAATAATGCTAAATATCACTATAAGATCTAATGTGCAACTTATAAAGCCTTGTAGTTATCCTTGTACCTTGCATGTACTATATTTATCATTTTCATTACAATCTTATTCACAACTTTGGGAATTTACTAAAGAGTAAAAGTCTTACATCAACTCCATAAAGATAATTTTGTTCATCCATAAATTGATGCAACATGCATCTTTTACCTAGTGAATTCTGGATAGGGGTGGGACCCCCAGTTTACCTCTTAGATACTAAAAAAGCATCCTTAGGAAATGGTTTAGTAAACATGTCTGCAATTTTCTTATTAGACTTCCAATATTCAAGCCTTACTTGGTTCTCTTGTACTTGCTCCCTCAAGTAATGATACTTTATTGATATATGCTTTATTTTTGCATGCATCACCAATTTTTTTGAAATATTTATTGCACTTGTGTTATCACAATAAATAGTAATAGGCTTGGTTATCTCTTCTTGCATACGTTCCAATAATTGATTAATCCATACAATATTTGAATAATTAATTGCAAAAGCAACATACTTAGTGTTGACCCCCAATTTAACAATATTTGAATAACCAAATAACTAATACAAAATGCATCTAAGGATTGCTAATTCCTATGCTACTTACAAAATCTATACATTTTCAAGCTAAGTGAGAGTTTTCCTTTCAAGTGTTCAACATAAAAAAGGAAATAGATATTTGATATTTGAAATGATTTTATTATAACCCATTTATGAAATAATAAAGGTATACAACCTCCTAGCTACAATCAATGCCCTATCCATTGGGTGCTACATGAATTACATTATACATCAAGATCCTTATGATCTATCCATTCACTTTGTAAATGTGACATCATCTTTCAATATGAATCTTCCACTTATTAGAATCCTTCCATAAGATCTGTAGCCCTATCACAATACATCAAGCATTTACTTAACCCTTTGAGTTAAGAACAAAACACACTGAGATATACAACCCTAAATAAGTTACAACTAAGATCTAGTTTCTTTGTCCACAAATCACAAAAGATTTCAAAACTCAGAGACATGAGACAAGAATCACAATAAAACTACTTCCATTAATTCTTTGTATACATTTCTTTGAAGTAAATACATCAAGATGCATGTAATAACCTTTTTAAAACACAAAATAGATCAGAACTATCACTATCACTTCTTTATCTACTATTCATACAGAGAAAAAATGTTGAAGAATAGGTGGAATTACAACTAGATATTTTCTTAATAGATTGGAACCAATGCTATACAATGAGAGAATAAAGAAAGATATAAAACAATTAATAGGGTTAGATTTGATCTAAAAGTGCCAAATGTCCACTTGAAATTGTTCCAGCTACTATTGCAAAGCACATCTTTTGTCTCTTCCTTCAACTAAGAATCAAATATTAATCATTGTTGTTGAAAAATAAACCTAAAACTACTCAAATGACTTCTAAGGAAAAATAATGCTATGAGGGACATCTTTGCCAAATTTGGAGACAACCCACTTCATTGTTTGCCCAAAAACTGAAAATGAATCTACCATGACAAGGAAAAGTAAACTTATTGAGAATGCCCCTATCCACAAATCTCTAAATAAATTTTGACTATTAAAACTTGATCACATTCTGACTAAAAAAATAGAAAGTTCATTGTCTCTCCTCTCCAATAGTATATAATTGTCATATGTATGGACAAAAATGATGCCCTAGGCATGCATTTAAACTTACAGCGGTTGAGGAATGAAAATGCCTTGAAATATGTAAAAAAATTTCATTTTGTTATAAAGTTTAAACTTTGTAACTTAATGCATATTTGAGATTTCTCTACAAGTGTGAAAGTTCAATCTCACAAGGGAATAATTGACATTTAAATGATTTAATTTGCAACCTAGCCAAAAACCATCGAGACCCTTCTACTTGAAATTTCCATTAATCATTGCAAAGTTGTGACTAACCACTAGCCGTAAGTGACAACTTTGGGACCTCTAACCTAATCATGCTACCTTTAACTCCCATGAAGCTATGAAAAACTAGGATTATGACCTCACAATTATCTTTGTTAACCATGCATGGGTACTTGCAATGTCCCACATGTGTATGGGATTAGTGTGACTTCATAGTATTTTTGGTGAACTTCTGCCTTCACCTTGAAAACTCACACATGCCTCTAGCCTATGCCACATGACATCTCACTGATCACTTTGATTTCCATGTCACCTCTAAGTATTCACTGAATTAGATCAAATTTAATTTACCTTGTGTCAACTCCATGAATCCTCCAATACTAACTAGTGGGCCCGTGCGATCTATACCTTGACTCCAAGTACATACTGCTTAAGACATTTCAACCCTATATGTGTTGGAATTATTTAGAATAACTGAGAGGGGGTGTGAATTATTTATCCAAGGTTCATAAGTACAAATAATTTTTTTCACAACTTAGTGAACCCATATCCATAAAACATATTCATGCATGTATCCATTATATCATACAATCACTTAAACATGTAGATTACTGTCCTAGGCCAAAACAACTTTGCAGAAATGTAAACATGAAACATAATAGATTCAATAATACATTTGACACAAAGATTTTACATGGAAACAAAATTTGGGAAAAACTACTAGTAACATGCTACTCATTCTCACTCTTTTGAAGTGATGCCTTGTGAAAGGCCAACCCTATTAAAGGTTATAATACACACTGTTAAATGTGACTTGGTTAGAGGAATTAAATCACCCTATTAGGAGTGTTCCTTGTTAGAGGACTTTAGATCATTCACTTGGAATGCCACCTGGTTAAAGGATATATAAATGACTATTAGGTCAACCTTAATCTAAAGGATTTACCCTAGACTGGCACAATGATTAGAAAGTAACAACAAGGCTTGATCTAATTAAATATTACAACTCACTTGTAAATTACATATCTCTTTTTCAATCCTCCATTCTACTTAGCTTTCACATACTTTAGTTCTGATAGCTTGTTCACCCTTCAAGCATTCATACTCTTAAGCCTTCTTGCTTTGCTTACCAATAGCAGTCACTTCTATTGGGTCACTGAATGAAGCAATACCTTAGACATCTTGTCTAACTTAGGTTCTTGAACATGACCAATGTTGCTTCTGACCAACTATCTCTATAAATAAAAAATTAAGATATTTTCTCATTCAACCTCTATCATCCATTTTAAGGTTAGGTAGGATTAGGTAGAATTCAATGACTCTACCCATCTTTTCATTTGACTCCCTTCTAGAAACTTCTTCTACAATCCTCTTTGAATTCACCTCAAAATGATTTACCATGAATTCTATGCCACCAACTCATCATAGTTCTCTTCCACATGCTTCACAAAATTCAAGAAAACAAAATAGTTGGCTTAGATTTGTCAAATCTACAATTTAACATGAATACTGACACTTGACATCAATATGCTATCACTTAGCTTCCAAACTATTCTTCCACTCATCTTCAACTATATCACTCGACAAACACAAAAGTTTTCTAGTGCTCGACATCAACTAAACTTTACTAGGATTACACTGTATCATTTGACATACATTGAACTTTCACTTTTCTTGACTCCAATTGATTTTTTGCTTGGCTTTCACTAACTTTGCTTGGAACCTACTGTGCACTAAGTCAATTTTGGTAGACTCAATTCTTCTTACTTGTTCCTCTAGACTTAGTCAGTGTATCCAACCTTTGCAGCCTTAAGTAGATAATTAATACACTATAACATCACTGTCTTAATTGATCTTTGTACTCCTTTTTCTTACCATAACCTAGCCTTTCCTCTAGGTGCTTTTGTTATCTCATTTAATCAAAACATCCTCATCAATCAAACAAATGATAGTATTGAAATCAACTAGAAAATTGTCTTACCAACAAATAGTAGGTTTGACATTAGTGACAAAACAATGATTGAAACACATTCTCATACTTATGTTAATCTATTTTCAATAATCTCCCTCTTTAGAATTGATGGAAAACCATACCAAAAGTACCAAAAAGAAAATAATTCCTTGCATTGAAATCTCTCCTTCTATAAATAGCTTTCATCTTCGATATAGGCTGCACAATTCTATTCTGATCAACAAACAGTCAACTCATCCTTATGTCTCCCTCTTGATCACTCCCTCCTTTCTAATATTCAAGTATCTTTGTACTATTATGTTCTTATATCTCCCTCAACACTTTCTCCCTCTATACTAATCATTAGGTACACTATCTCCTTCTAAGTAGATATTCAGTGTTTCTCCCTTGTTCTCACTATGTCTAGTATTCTGTATTCTCCCTTTCTTTGTTTCTCCCTCTTTGACAACAATTCCAAAGACTTGTCATCTCAACATGTAGATATGAAAATTTTTAGTTTCTCCCTCTATTATCTTACTTGTGACTGATCTATAGCTCCAACTCTTTGATTACTTTAGGTAGCTCCTAAAGTAAGATCCACTACATCAATATGTAACATATGTCAATCATCTTAGTCTTCTTATCAATCATCTTAGCCTTCTTAAATAGCCTTGGATAGGGGTATCACCCATAGTTTACATCTTAGATACTCATTATCATCCTTAGGTAATGCTTTTGTGAAGATATTAGTTATTTTCGCTTTTGTATTCACATATTCCGTCTTCACCTCTTTGCCTTGAGTTAACTCTCTCAATTAATGATACTTGATTGTAATGTGCTTAGTCTTTGTATGCATTACAAGGTTCATTGATATATTTATAACACCTGTATTATCATAATAAAGCATCACAGGTTCAGTGGTTTCCTCCACACCTTTTAGTAGCTATTTGATCCACACAATGTTTGTACAATTTACTACAGCAACAACATAGTCAACTTCAATAGTAGATTGAGATATGCAAATTTTTTTTTTTCTAGTCCATGTAACCAACCTCTTTCCTAAAAAAATTTCTCCTCCACTAGTACTCTTTCTATCATCAATATTCCTAGTCTAATCAGCATCAGTGTGCACTTTCAACTCAAACTTCTTATTTTTCTTGTAGTATAGACCATAATCTTCTATTCCTTTTAGATATCTCATTATTCTCTTAATGACCATCAAATAATTCTTCCTATTATTAATAGAGAATCTCGTAACTATCCCAATAGATAATGCAATATTAGGTCTGCTATACACTACATATTGCAACTTTCTAATCATAGACCTATATAATGTTTGATTCACCTTAGCTAAATCATCATTCATTTACAACTTGTATCCTTTAATCATAGGTTTTATTACTAGCTTGGAATCTTCCAATCCAAAAGTTTTCAATATCTCCTTTACATACTTAGACTGTGTGATGTATATACCATATTTCATTTGATGTACTTGCAAACCCACAAAGAACTTGATCTCTCCAAACATAGACATCTCAAACTATTTCTTCATTTTAGTTTTAAAGGCTTTACATAAAGTATCTTGACCTCCAAATATAATATCATCAAAATTTCAGACAATAGAATACCTTTTCCTTTTTCTATCTTCAAGTATAGAGTGTTGTTATCATTAGTCCTCTCAAATTGAATCTTTACAAGATAATTTTGAAGCATTTCATAACATGCTCTTGGTGCTTTCTTTAAATCACATAAAGATTTGTGTAGTCTACATACCATGGTTTTCTTGTTAGCATCAAAAAATCTTTCTTTCTGTTCTATATAGAAATCTTCTTCTAATATGTCATTCAAAAATGCATATTTCACATCCATTTGATAAACTTTGAAACCTTTTCATGTAGAGTAAGCAAGTAGAGTTCTTATTCCTTCCAATCTTGGAATAGGGGAAAATATTTCTCCATAGTCTATCATTTCTTCTTGTGCATACCCTTTGCAAACTAATCTTGCCTTATTCCTTATGACTTCACTATTTTCATCTAACTTGTTTCTATACACCCACTTCGTGCCAATCACATTTTTATCTTCTATTCTAGGAATTAGAGTCCATGTCTTGTTCTTCTCAAAATGTTCAATCTCTTTTTTCATGGCTTTACTCTAGTCCTCATCTTCTAAGACACCTTTCACTATTTTAGGTTCATGCATGCTAAGAAAACATGTATAAGTTTTTAGCTTATTTCTTGTCATTAGTTTTGCATCTTTATCTCCAACAATTTGTGTAGTAGGATTATGTCTTTTGACATACTTTGACAATCTTGGATCTGCTCTATTTTCCCCATTAGGTCTGTCAACTTCTGAATCACTATGTACTTCTCTATTAGATAATTCAATATCTCTTTCATGTACATTAATCTCAAAATTAGAATGTGTGTCAGCTTTAGTTTGCAACTTGACACCTTACTATAGCTTGGTTCCTAAATGCAACTCGACATTCATTGTACGTGACTCGATAGTCACTAAAACTTGTTATTGATTTGCAACTTGATTTACCATATCTTCATAAGATGGCATACATTTATAATAGTATACAAAAGATTTGTATTCCTCAGGTTCCTTCATAGGTCTAGCCTCATGTACCTCTGTATATTCATCAAATTTTACATTTGTGCTTTCCACAACTTTTTTAGTGTTAGTATTTAACACTTATAAGATTTACTTCTTGTGGAATAGCCAAGGAATATACCTTCTTCATTTTTTACATTTGGTTTACCATTTTTGAAATCTTTGAGAATATAACATTTACTTTGAAATACCTTAAAGTATTTTACATTGGGTGAGTATCCACACCATAGTTCAAAAGGTATTGAATAAGTATCTATCTTGACTTGCACATGGTTCAAGGTATAAAAAACTATACTTATAACCTCTCTCTAGTATTTCAAAGAAACATTCTTCTCCATCATGAGTGTCCTAGCATAGTCCATTAAAAATATGTTTCTCCTTTTAGCAATTCCATTTTGTGGAGGGGTCCTAGGGGTAGATGTCCATCTTCTGATTCCTCTATCATTACAAATTATCTCAAACTCATTTGATGTAAATTTTCTCGCTCTATTAGATCTTAGACATTTCAAGCTTTTACCTGTTTCTTTCTCAACTCTTGCTAAGTACCACTTAAACATCTGGAAAGTCTCAAATTTCTATTTCAAAAACATAACTGTCATCATCCTAGAATAATCATCAAAAAATAGCATAATTTACTTGTCACCTTTGTAGCTTTGCACATCAATTGGTCCACATAAGTTAATATGAAGAATGTCAAAAATTCCTTTAGAGATGTCAATCTTACTCTTAAAACTAGACTTTGTCATTTTTCCTAACTAACATTGTTTGCAAATTATATTGTTAGGTTTCTTCAAATTAGGGAAACGTCTAATTCTTCTGATGTTACTGATATTAACAAAGTTATAAAAATTAACATGACATAATATCTTGTGCCAAAACCACACATCATCAAATTCTACAACTAGACAAGTAACATCATTCATATCAAGGTAGAATAGTTTACCTCTAGTTTGATAATCTTTTCCAATAAGTTTCCCATAAATATTATATACCTTAGCTATCTTTTTCTCAAACACAACCTTTCAACCTAATCTATTTAGTTGTGATACACTGACAAAATTATAGTTAAGTCCTTCAACATAATAAGCACTGTTACATAAAATATTTTCTATGAGTTTGATAAATCCTTTTCCTTTTATTAGAAGGTGCATCATTACCAAACCATACACTATTTCCATCATAATAATTCAAGGTAATGAACTTACTTTTATCTCTAGTCAATTTGTCATTCTTTTTCATACAAGACACTAGTGTAGTTGCCTCATCCTCATCAGAATCATCCTTCATTACAACACACACCACTTCATCATTGTGATCATCAGATCCATCTTTGGTTTTCTCTTGTGTAATGTAGCAAGACTTCTTGTGTTTGTCTTTATAATCTTTGCTATCCCGATCTCTTCTTTTCTAGACATCTAGCAGCAATATGACCAACCTTATTTTAATTAAAACACATGATAGGTAACTTACCTTTGAATTTTCCTTTTCCTCTATGAAATCTCCTTGCTAGTAGTGCTTCAAAATATTCTACATCCTCCTCATCTATATCACTATCACTAGAAACATTGTTTACCTTTTTCTTCTTCTTTTGATTAGGTGAAAGCTTAGGTTTGAAGGAGGATTAAACATTTTCAAATTTGAAGTCATCAAAATTAGATAGCTCAAAATTAGTGAGCCTACCTACTATACCTTCAAGAGTTAGATTAGAACTTGGTATACATCTTAGTTCATGTATTGTAGAAACTCTAATAACATAGATGGGTTAGTATTCTGAAAACTTTTCTTAATATAGTATCATCATCTATCTTACCAGAAACTCTTCTTATAGCATTAAAAAAATCTTTTATTGCAGAGCAATATTCAGCAACATTCTCACTTTCTTGCATCCTCATACCATTGAACTTACCTCTAGAACTTTTAGATTTGGCTCTCAAGACATTTGCATGTCCTCCATAGATGGTGTGAGAGTATCCCACATCTTCTTTGCACTATTACAACCCTTGATGTCATCAAACTTGACATAAATTAGGGTGGAGGCAATCTCCAACACTTCTTAATTGTGATCTTTCTTCTTTTTTAGATCTTTTGGAGTTAGGGCTCCAATAGGATCAACATGCTTAGTGGTGATGGTAGATTGTGCATGGTCTCCAAGAACTCCTAGGTGTAGCTTCATCATACTTTTCCATGTTGGGAAGTTGTCCTTGTTAAGCTTGGGTACCTCTCTTTTTGACATCTTGATCTTTTGTTTCTTATACCTCCAAACTAGTCCTCTTAAGTAAATGGCTCCGATACCAATTGTTGGAAGTCTTTAGAATAACTGAGAGAGGGGGGGGTGTTGGCGGGAGGGCGGGTGAATTAGTTAGCCAAGGTCCAGATGTACAAATAAAACTTTTCATAGCTTAGTGAAACCATTTCCATAAAACATATTCATGCATGTATCTATTAGATCATACAATCACTTAAACTTGTTGATTACTGTCCTAGGTCAAAACAACTTTGCAAAAATGTATACATGAAACATAACAAATTTAATAACACATTTGACACAAGAATTTTATGTGGAAACCCAATTTGAGAAAAATCACTAGTAACATGCTACTCATTCTCACTCTTTTGAAGTGATACCCTATGAAAGGCCAACCCTATTAAAGATTACAATATATACTATTAAATATGTCGTGGTTAGAGGATTTCAATCAGCCTGTTAGGAGTGAGCTTGTTAGCGGACTTTAGATCATTCACTTGGAATGTCACCTGGTTAAAGGATTTACAATTGACTATTAGGTCAACCTTAATCCAAAAGATTTACCCTAAACTAGTACAATGATTAAAAAGTAATAGTAAGGCTTGATCTGATAACAAATTACAACTCACTTGCAGATTATAGATCTCTATTTTACTCCTCCATTCTACTTGGCTTTCACACACTTCAGTTTTGATAGCTTGTTCACCCTTCAAGTTTTCATACACTTAAGACTTCTTGCTTTTCTTGCCAATAGAAGTCTCTTCTAGTTAGTCATTGAATAATGAAATACCTTAGAGCTCTTGCCTAACTTAGCACCTCTAACATGACCAACCTTGCTTCTGACCAACCATCTTTATAAATAGAAAATTGAGATCTTTTGTCATTCAACATCTATTGTTCATTTCAGGGTTAGGTAGGAATCAATGAATTTACCAATCTTTTCATATGAGTCCCTTCTAAAAACTTCTTCTACAATCCTCTTTGAATTTGCCTCAAAATGATTTACCATGAATTTTGTGCCACAACCTCATCATAGTAATCTTCCACACTCTTTACAAAATTCAAGGAAATAGAATAGTTGGCTCAAATTTGTCAAATCTACAATTTAACACAAATATTGACACTTGACATCAATATGATTTCACTCAACTTCCAAACTATTTTTTGATTCATCTTCAACTAGATCACTCAATAAATACTAAAGTTTATTGGTGCTCGACATCAACTAAACTTTACTTGGCTTGCACTGTATCACTAGGCATACACTAAACTTTCACTTTTCTGACCTCCAATTAATTTTCTACTTAGCTTGTACTAACTTTGCTCAGCACCTACTATCCACTTAGTCAAGCTTGGCAGACTTAATCTCTTCTTACTTGTTCTTTTGTACTTAGTTAGTGTATCCAACCTTTGCAACCTTAAGTAGATAATGAATACATTATAACATCACTATCTTAATTGATCTTCGCACTCCTTTTTGTTACCATAACTCAACCTTTCCTCTAGTTTCTTTTTAAATCTCATTTAATCAAAACCTCCTCATCAATCAAACAAATGATAGTACTCAAATCAACTAAGTAGTTGTCTTACCAACAAGTAGTAAGTTTGACATCAGTGACAAAATAATGATTGAAACACATTCTCATACTTATGTCAATCTGTTTTCAACAATATGTGCATTAATAAAAATATTTGAGCCTTAGCCCATGTTGAATGTGGGACAAAACATTTTTTTTATATTATTAAATATTCATCATACACACATATACACACAAACATGGAAATCATGGTTTCTTTCATATGAACCTCCACCTGTGTAAAAAATATGCCCAATAACATACTACTTTACATTTCTTAAGCTTCTCTAGATTAGCATAGCTTTAAATTTGAATGGTGACAAAATGTGTTTGAAATCCAGTAGACACAAACAAGCTTCAACATCCAATTTGGTCATCCAAAGTCGGTGAAATTAGAGAATAATAAAATTATAAGTGCTATGTAGTGTGCATTGATCTCTACTAGGGTTTTTGTAGCATGGATAACTTTTGATCCAATCATTTCATGTATATTTTTCACTATGTTCCACGTGATGTGCTCTCTGCTTGTAATATACCCTTTCTAGTTATTTGATCAATTCTCAAACATGTATACATTTAGATTATACAGAAGGCCATGTTGACATTAGGCAACTTGGACTCATCAAAAAGGTTGTAGAGAAAATTTTTAAATAAAACCATTGACTATGTAGATAACACAAGTACTTCATTAATATATTTGAGTTTCTCGTTTCTTCAAACTACAAGAAAACTATTGCTTCACCTTCTTTATCTAAAAAATAATGTCACCTTCCTTACACTTGTTACAAATGGGCATGGCTCCTTATTCTTAATGTAAACCAATAAAACTTGAAATGATAGCTCATAATGCATTCAAGTTGTATTGTTTGTAAACAAACATCATCATCATGGTCATTGAAATGTCTTTTCACAATTCTTCTTAGATCTTCAAAATAATGCTTTCCTTTTACACATTTTTTGAATAAATGTAATCCTCCCCATTCACATGTGTAAATATGTAGAAGTCTACATGGACATCTATTATATTTGGTTGGGTTGCCATAGTGGATGATAGGAGAAACAATCTATTCACTTCGATGTGTGACTTTAGAGAAGATTGAGAGGAGAATGCAAGTGAAGGATTTGAAGTTTGGTTAACTCCATCATTTGCAAGATTGATGACATCCACTTCGAACAAGAAAAGGATTCATCAACTCATTCTTTAACTACATGCTCTCCATGTTGCTTCCATGTATCTCATGCTAATAACAACTTTTTAAATTGGAAATAGTAGTGATCCACATAAATCTTTGGTCTATTATCACAACCAACTTTGTGTGACTCCTACTATGTAGGATGATATTGATAGTTTTTGACTCAATTGATTAGGTTGTTTGACTTTGACTAGAGAATTATATCTTTGTATCAATTTGTGTGAGCTAGACATTAGACATTATATGTTTAAATTAAAACTATAGTTGATATGTTCTTGGTCAATATGTGTTCTTATTAAATAACTTGTGGTTTTGGTTTCTTTATTTTACATGATGAAGACCTTGTTTGATTATGAGTGTTGATTTACTATGTATGACTCCACTTGAGCTGAACACTTTATAGACTCTGATTAGATTTTTAATGTCAATGTTATTATATGGGTAATTTAATTTAATTGTCATTATGACAGTCATTATATGTTTGAACTTATGAGGTTGCGACATGATAGTTAATATTCTAGTTGTATTTACATGTTACATCTTATGATGTATGATGAATATTTAAATGTAATTGAGGTTATGAATTTTGATAAGAGATATCATATTAATTTTTTTATTTTATTTATCATTATGTTGGCAATACTAATGTTTTTACATGTGTGAGATTGTGAGTGTGAAGGTACTAAAGATGGAAGGCTGGTCGAGGTAGAGGAGTTTAGCTCCTTAGCAAGGTTGGTCCATAATTTGTATCGTGTAGTTGCACACACACACACACACACACACACACACACACACACACACACACACACACACACACACACACACACACACACACACACACACACACACACACACACACACACACACACACACACACACACACACACACACACACACAGAGAATTTATTTTACTTGAATGCAAATTCTTTTTGTTAAATTTTTAAATTTATTTTATATGAATTCAAATCCTTTTCTTTAAATTGTATTTTATCTAGATGGATAAATTTTTTTTTAGATGTAGATAGAGTAAAGGACAAAAAGAGAAGATTTAATTATTATTTCTTTTGAAATGTTAAAATGTTGAATCTTAAATAGTTAGTTGAGAAATTTACGTGGTAATAATGTTTTTTTTTTTCAATTGAAATACTTGGTCATGAATTGGATATGGATGAATTTAATAGAACTTAAAGTTTTTAAAAAACTTTTTGTGACAAGTGGTAGTTGAAAATCCTCATTCATTGGGTAGTGGGGAAGTAATGGAGGAGTTTTCCAATTAATTTTCATAATGGGAATACCAAAAAAAGGGGAACCATAGTTTTAAGGGCATATTTCTGAATAATAAAACAAGGAGAGCCATTTAAAAAGAAGAGAGGAAGGTAACAGAGAAAGGGAAGGAAAATAAATGGTAAGGAGGGAAAAAAAATAAAAAATCTAAGAAGTTTTAACCATATAGAGGACTGCATTGATGAGAATGAAGAAGCATTATTTTAGAGGGAAAGGAAAATTTCATTGAGAGTTGGGGGCACGTATTAGTTTGAGAGGGAACAAGCATAGAATAAAGAAGTTTTGGGAATAGAAGATACGATTTAGGGAGCTAGTAGACAAAATGGTGCTTAAATTTGGAAGCAAAGAGAGCTGTAGATTAAAAGGAGGATAACCAACAAGAGGAAAAATGGCTCAGGTGGGAGGATTGACTCTTGAAATGGAGAAACTCTACAACACTAATTGCCAATAAGGTTTTTCTTTAGAACTATCAATATCTCTCTTATGAGAAAGTTTATGTTTTTTTAAAGATTTTGATAATGTTTTAAACTCACTTTTGCATGGGGTTTGAAAAGTTTATAAAGAGAAATATGCCCTATTTTATAGAACTAAGATCTATAATTTTTATTAGATTTTGCATATTGGTTAAGTAAACAAGGCAAATCACATCAATTATGGTATAAAAGACCCACCCAAAATGATGTTTAATCAACCTTGACAACAATAATCAATTTCTTTTATTGTTCTGCAAGCTGTTCACCATGCAAATTTTTCCATATCAATTTTTCTTATAATAAAAACATGGAATTTAGATCCAAAATGTCCTAAATGTCATTACCATAGAAAATTCATGTCTATATTTGCGAAGTGTATTCTTGTAATACAATGCAATGTATACAAAATCAAAACTAAACCCCATTTGATCTAAGAAGACCAATATATGTTAGCATTATAACTTGAATTAGTGAGCTATTTTGATTTAAAGGTATGTTAAAGTGCAACATTTCTATTAACACCAAAACATCCTTATTATGTAGCCTTTTATGGTCACTGCAAGAATTCATATGGAGGATATTGTTCTATTTAATGACTTTCACAAAAATCTTAAATGTGAACTGGATGCACATGGATCTCATATCATTTTAGTAGTATTGTCATGACTTGCATTCAGTGCCACTATAGAACCCCTGCCAATGCAAAAGTTTTATTTTGTTTCATAATTGTTGTGAAAGACTTAGTGAATGAGTAATCTCACCAACCTTCATTCATATATATGATGAAATATTGAAAGCTTGAGAAGTTCTTCTTCTTTTTGAAAGTGGAAATATCTTTACCTTTTTTTAGTAACCCAACTCATCCTTATTATCAAATTATAGTTCTCATTGGGTACAATAGAGGGTCTTAGGAAAGACTCACTTATAGACTAGTCTCTAAAATTTTGAATATATCTTGCTAGTTGAATAGTTTATTTTTTTAAAATTCTTGATTTATTGAAAATTTAGTAAATACTAAACCATGTCGGGTAGTATTGAAATCCTCATTTATTGGTAATTATGTAGTTAAGCTATACATCAGGCAAAGAGTTGTAATTCACAAAGACTTTGTTTTATTTTGACTCTTGGGAAGGGTGTTGAATGCGTGTTTAAAGAGAAGGGTAATTAATGGAAAATTTGAAATGTTTTTCCTTAGAAATTACCTACCACTCTTGTACATTAAACTGGTTCATGATGCTTGGTCAAGCTCAATAAAATAATTATGCATATGTTTGAAATGCAAGGTTAAATTTTTGCTTTCCCTCTTCCACATCCATGTGTATGTTTTCTACTAGACATATGTGTAAAATAGAATTAGGCACTTGATCACACTAGATCCTTTTGATCCAATTGTGCCGAGTTCTTAGCCTTCTCGTGCCAAGGTTAGATAGTTTTTCTTAACCGAAGAACCTTAGGGAGATAACCACTCCATGGTTTGGTGATAAAAGTGCTAGGACCACTCTTCCATTTCATAGTAGAAGGTGGACAATGTTTCAATGGCTTAGAGACATGATTACATGTGGATGGGTTCATAGGTTCGATGTCATGTTATTTTAAGTGTTGTGTGTTATTGTATGTTTATCTTATTTGACGTACTGATGATTCTTTATGTTTGATGTGTAGGTTGGCATACTTATGGAAAATGTTTGATGTGTAGACTATATGACTTTTGTTATTTTATGATATCAACATGTGGTTGACTTTGTAATATCAAATGTATAGAAAGATTAAGGTGTTTATTTAATGATGACTTGGCATATCAGTTTTAAACTTGACTAAATGTCATTATGTAATTTCCAACTTTAATTTGAAATTGGAGTATGTAATTATGCTTATGAAGTCAACATTTAACTTTTCAAATTTATATTTCTACATTTTATGGTTGATTTGCATATGTGACAATGTTAGAGAATTTGGTTCTTACATCTATGCTTCCTTAACATCACAAAGATCAACTTACAACATCTGCATGTCACATCACAAATTGGTTGTACTTGGTTGTGGCACCACATTAGTTAGAAAATATATTATGTGATTTCATGCATATTAACCAAGTATGTGTTTGCCCTTTGTTTAAATAATGTGGTCAATTTAGAACTACAATCTCTTCAATAAGTCCCAAAGCATACCTTGGTGATCAATGCCCACATTTCATCTTCTTCAACACTTTGGTAGGAAATGAAATATGCTGTGTATAAAATAGTCAACATTCCCAAGCATGCTTTGGGCCTTAATAAAATCATGGTCATAATCCTTTAACTTCAAACTTTGACACTTCCTGCTTAAGAAAAATAATGGTGGCCTCTATTGGTCTTATCGAGCCCTTATAGATAAGAAATTTATGCATTAAAAAAATTACAATCATAAGCCAACATTGGGTAACAAATCATTGGTCTTCTTATGTTTGTGTGAGTGGTTTGGACTAAGAATTTAACAATGGAAAGTCTTTGCCTTTGACGAAAATCACATAAATTGTGATTTTAGAGACCTCTATGATACATTTAATTTCCTCATTTGTCACTCACTATGTGTAAAACTACACATACAATTGATCTCAAAAGATGATATGTGCAAAGTGGAAAGCAAGATTGATTTTTGTTACAAGTTCATTGGTTTTAGATGCAATGTCTTAAAGAGGCAAGTTGGGTCACAAAGTAGCCCGACTATTTTTTTCAAACTTACTCAATTTTCCTCTTAAAATGCTTTATTCAGCTCATTGTATTGACTAGATTCAAAATGGATGAGTGATTGATGAATTATAACTCACTTTCCAATCCTTCTGATAATATGTCATTTTGTGTTGATAGGCCTTGGAATCAACTTTAAAAATTGATGAAAACACCTAATATGACCCTAACACTTTGTACACATATTCTTTGTGCCATAAGATCTCTCCATGAAAATTTTAGCTCATGATGATATATTGGTCAAAAGATATTGACTATTGAAGTTACCCTTTTGAAAATATCTTGTAGATGACATGTCAAAAATTGACAAATTACATTTGGATTTGACATCAACATCTAGTCAAATGGTTAGTTGGGAACTTGAGATCTGGGGAACTTGCTCTTCCATATATGGAGAGTATAATTATGTGATTTGGGCTCATGAAAAATAACTAGGCTCATTTGGAAAACCTCTGAATTCAACTTCCAAACCTGCAAAACTAGGAAGTGTTATGATTAAACCACAAACATAAATAACAATTGCATGCAAATATAACCAATAAAATAAAATAATACATCACATAGAAAAGAACACAAGGCACCAAGATTTAATGTGGTTCATCCAATCCTTGGGCTACATCCACCAAACAGTAAGTCTAATATTATTATGATCTAGTAATTACAACCTTATTACAATCTGTAATCCCTTATAGCTCAATACCACCACAAGAATCAATTTTTGCATGACAACTTAATGAAAATACCAAACCCTAATGCCTTTTATACAAGTAATTTTATGCTTCTTTAGGGTTAAAACATGTTGACCATATGTTGGCCACAACCCAAAAATTTATGAAGTATGTATAGTACTTTCTTGATCAATCACCGCAAACTAACAGTCTCCCACTTAAGGACTAATCAAACTCCACACTAGACAACAATCTCCCACTTGGAGACTAATCCTGAAGCAATACCACTACCACATGGGGCTCTCACTGGATCAAAACACCCTAGATGCTGTTGTTCTTTTATTTAGGTTCAGTCTAGAAGACCAACCAAAGCTGAAGAGGATTTTAGCTTCTCCCTTGTCACTACCTTTGTAAACATATCTACTGGATTTTCATCTATATGTATCTTGTCTGGCTTTAACTATCCATCCTTCAAAATTGACCGAATGAAATGGTACAACAACTATATGCATTTGGTCTTTTAATGTAGAGCTGAATTCTTCACAATATGAATGTCACTTTGACTATTTGTAAACAAATAATTATCCTTCTATGGGTGTCCCAATTATTCCAAGAAGAACTAAATCCATATCATCTCCTTGGCTACCTCTGTAGCAGAAACATACTCTACCTCTATAGTGGATAAAGCATTAACCTTCTATAACCTAAAAACCCAGCTCATGGTTGCGCCACCAACAATAAAGACATAACCTATAGTACCCTACCTGGTATCAATATCCCCTACCAAATCTAAGTCAACATAGCCCTCTAAATCAGTAGTAGAACCCCCAAAGTGTAAAAACCTATTGTATGTTCCTCTCAAATACTTGAGAATCCATTTGACTATATTCCAATGCTCAATTCTTGGATGACTCATATACCTAATAACGACTCCCACTGCATGTGCAATATTTGGCCTATTGCATACCATAGCATACATCAAGCTTCCTATAGTTTAAGCATAGGGTACCTTGGACATCTTATCCTCTTCTTCTTGTGTCTTGGGACACATCTCCTTAGTCAACTTCAAATGACTAGGTAGGTGTGTTGACAACTTTAGCATTCTCCATAGAGAAATGTTGCAACACCTCAACATAATTAGCCTGAGATAGCATCAATTTCCTATTCTTCCTATCTCTACAAATCTTCATACCGAAGATTTGTTTTGCTGCCCCAAAATCCTTCATTGCAAATGCATGTGGAAATTGGCATTTCAACCCCTTAATATGATCCATGTTAGACCCAGCTACAAGCATATGATCAATATATAAACATAAAATAATGTAGTTGTCATCATCCAAACTCTTAAAATAGACACAATGATCTAAATGACACCTATTATATCCATGCTCATGCATAAAATTGTCAAATTTTAGATACCATTGCCGAGGTGCTTGCTTTAAGCCATAAAAAAATTTCTTCAATTTGTACACTAATTTCTCCTTACCTTTGACCTCAAATCCTTGTGGCTAAGCCATATATATCTCTTCATCCAAATTGCCATGAAGGAAGGCTATTTTAACATCAAGCTACTCTAAGTGCAAATCTTTAATAGCCACAATACTAAAAACAATAGAGATAGAAGTTATTTTAACAATAGGAGAAAATATCTCATCAAAATAAACTCCCTTTTTATGTGCAAATCCTTTTACAACTAACCTAGCTTTAAATATTTTGTTACCTCCTTCCTCTTCTTTCAACTTGTAAACCCACTTATTCTGTAAAGCATTTTTACCTATAGGCAACTTGCATCATTCCCATGTCTTATTTTTCAGCAAAGAGTCCATTTTTTCTTGCATGGTAGACTCCCATTGAATCTTTGTATCCACCTACACAACTTCATCATAACATTCAAGTTCACTAGCATCTATTAGTAAAATAGAATACAAAGAGGGAGAAAATCTTTTTGGAGGTCTAATTTTCCTTGTTGACCGTCTAACATTCACTGGTGTGTGTGGTATTTGTTATTGCAGTTGTTACACATCATGAGGAATGGATGGAACATCATCTTTTGGAGTATCATCCAACACTACATAATCATCTTCTTTCTTCTCATGTTGCTGCAACATATCTTTTTACAACACTTTATCATTGAATATGACATCCCTGCTTCTTACAATTATCTGATTTCCAAAATCCCAAAGCCTATAACCAAATTCATTAATGCCATATCCAACAAATACACATTTCTTTGACTTAGCTTCTAGCTTGGTTCTATTTCCAGAATCTATGTGAGAAAATGCTTCACAACCAAAGGTTTTGAGAAAAGAATAATTCACCTTCTCACAAATCCATGCTTCCTCTAGAATACCACAACCAAAAAGAGTAGAGGGACCTCTATTAATCAAATATATAGTAGTATTAATAGCCTCCACCCATATGTGTAAGGGCAACCCAACATGCAACCTCGTGCTCCTTGCATGCTCTATTATAGTCCTGTTCATTTGATTAGCCACTCCATTTTCCTATGGAGTCCTTGGAACATTTTTCTATCTATGAATATCATTAGTGGAGAAATAATCATCAAATTCATGACTACAATTCTCACCACCATTATCAGATCTAAGATATTCTAATTTCTTACTAGTCTCATTTTCAATCAAACATTTCAATTTCTTAAAAGTTTGAAATACATCAAATTTCTGTCTAAGGAAATAAACCTATACTTTTCAAGTTGCATCAAGAATAAATGTAACATAATAATGAGAGCCACCAAGGGAAGATACCTAAGCCAGTCCCTGTACGTCTATATGAACAAGCTCTAATTTCTCTTTTTTGTTTTCCTTCCAAGTCTTCACAAAACTCACTCTCTTTTGTTTTCCATAGACACAACTTTCACAAAAATCCATATTAACACATTTCATACCTATAGAACTTTATTTGAATGAAGTACTTTCGTACCTTTCTCACTCATGTGCCCAAGTCTGTTGTGTAACAACGCTATATCAAAATTTACAGTAGCTATTTGTTCTCCCTGCTTAACTACGAGAATTGCTCCTGAACATTTATTTTTCTCTAAAATAATTAAAGTAGAATGAACAATATGACCTATACAAAGATATAAGGTGCCTACTTTCACACCTTTTGCTACTATAAGGGAACCTTTTTTAACCTTCCAATTTTTATAATTAAAATTAACTACACAACCCTCATCACCGAGTTTCCTTGCTAAAATTAAATTCCTACTCAATGTTGGAACATGTCTTAGCTCATGTAGTAGCCAATGATTCCCATTCTACAACTTAATCTTAACTTTTGCCTTTCCAACAATCTGACAGAGTTCATTATCCCCCAAATAAACAAGCCCAAATTATCCTTGGACATAATCAATGAAATAACCTCTTTGAGGTGTAGCATGAAATGAAGCACTAGAATCTAAAACCCATGAATCATCAACACTTTCTAAAGATAGAAGCAATACATCCTCTTCAGATTTGTTACTTACATCATTTTCCTCCTTGTCTCCATCTGGTTTATCTCCTTCATTTTTTGTTTTTATGACCTGGTTTCCCATAGTACCAACACTCATTCAGTCCTCTCGATTGAGACCTCCTCCCCTTTGACTTTCCTCTTGATTTTCCATGATTTCTAGAATTATTTCCTCTCTTAGTCATTTTGCCTCGACTTTGTGTGTTCAAAGCACTTGCTAATGTAGATCCACCTAAGGATTTCCTATGAGTTTCTTCACTCAAAATAACAACAATCACATCATCATATTTTAGGGTACTAGATCCAAGAACAAAATTACTTACAACAATTTCCAAGCCATTCTAGCTTTCAGGCAAAGAACAAAAAATCAAGAAAGCCCTAATTTCTTCGTCAAAATTGATACCCACAAAAAAATAACTAACTACTAATAGTATTAAAATTATTTAAATGATCTCCAATAGATTCACCTTCTTCCATTTTCATATAAAATAAATGCTTCATGAGAAATACCTTGTTTGAAGCAGAGGGCTTTTCATATAGTGTCGCTAGGGTTTTCATCAACTCTTCTATTGTCTTCACTTTTGTAATATTAAATGCCACCGATAGTGTTAGGCATAATCGAATGCTTCCAATTGTCTTTCCATCTAAAAGATCCCATTGTTATTTGACATAGATCCCCGATTCTTTGTTTTTCCTTCCTATATTGCATAAAAATGTAATAAGAGGAATAAACACTAAGCAACTAACATCTATTCCTACATGATTATGCAAACCACAAAATATGCAAGAGAAGAGTGTAAATAAGCATAACATGAAATCAAAATAACTTAATCTACTAATGAAAACCTCATGAAATCACCAAGTGAAGATGATTTCACATTATGGGATGTGGTTTCTCACAATTCTTTTAGCATAACAATGACTTAGATAGTAGATCAAGGAAATGAGGAGAGGGTTCTCCTTTTCTAGGAAGTGAGATGAAATGGACGATTGAGATTCAATGAAAGATTAAGTGCTAGGATCTCTTAGGATCAATGAGGTGTCTATGAGGTGGAGGCCAAGTAGACTCCATGTGGATTAGGATTTTTGACCATTCAAATGGGGCAAGATGCTCACACATGTGTGAGCAACCTTTGATGGTGACATGTCTATGACATGTGTAAGAGGTGTGGAAGATCATGTTTCCTCACACATGTGTGAGACACCTTTAAAAGTGATGGGTCAATGACATGTGTAAGATGGTGGAGGATCAAGGTTTCTCACACATGTGTGAGACACCTTGATTCTCATGTGAAGGGAGACAAAGTTGTAAGTGTGTAAGAGTCACATGTCACATGTGACTAGGGTTTGCTAATCCTTTGATTAGGATTGTGCAAATGATTAAGGATGTAATTAGATGAGAAAATAGGATTAATTAGTGGATAAGTGGATTGACCTAGGTTAGAAGGATGGGTTAGGTTAGGAAAGTGAGGTTAGGTGAGGGTTAAAGTTAGGAGCCATGTGCTCAAATAGGATTAAATTTAATATTTAATTCCAAGTGGGATTAGGAAAGGATTAATTAAGTAACAAATTACTTAATTAAAGTGAATGGGTTAGGATTTAAATAAACCTTAGTTCATTTAAATCAAGGAAAGGAAAATATAATTAAATAAATTTAAATTTATTTAATTAAAGGCAGGGTAATTAAAGACATAATAAATATCTATTTAATTGGTCAGGTTAAGGGTATTTGGACAATTTTAGGTGTCTACACTTCCAACAACTTCCATAAATCCTTCTGATAAATATAGTCTTCCATTTGCATCTTTCATAACTAAAAGTTCTACTTATTAAACCTGTCAACTCTTAGCTTACCCTCATCTGCCATTACTCCCACTCAACCGTAAGACTCCCACTCAGTTGTGAGACTTTCCTATAGTGGATAATTGAAAAGAAACCAAAACCTTACTCTGATACCACTTGTTAAGATTAAACCATAGACAAAAATAACAATTACACACAAATATAACCTATAATAGAAAATAATAGATCACACAGAAAAGAACACAAGGCACCAAGATTTAATGTGGTTCACCCAATCCATGGGCTATGTCCACCAAAAAAAAAGTTCGATATTATTATGATCCAGTGATTACAACCTAATTACAATTTGTAATCCCTTACAACTCAATACGATTGCAAGAACCAATATTTGTATCACAACTCAATGAAAATACCTAACCCTAAGCCCTTTTATACAAGTAATTTTATGTTGGCTTTAGGGTTACAACATGTTGGCCATAATGTTGACCTTGAACCTCAAATTATTTATGAAGTATGTACAATACTTTCCTGATTAGTCACCACAAACTAACAATCTCCCACTTGGGGATTGATTAGACTCCACACTAGACAAAAAGAAGCATGGTAAAACATATTTTTTTGCATATGGAATGGATTTAGGAAAGCACACAAATGGATTCATCAAGACCTGAAAATTCTCACACTTTTAATATTTTCAGTTTAGAAAATGGTGTTGCAATAGGTTCAGCTCTATCTAACATGGATTCAAAGTTATAACATCTTGAATATGCCTCCTCATCAATTTGCAAATCTAAACATCAATAAAACCTCAAAAATTGTATTTGGAATTGCATTTGAAAACTAGTCAGATAGATTCTCCATAAGCTCAAATTTGAAACATAGCATGTATTTGACCCCTAAAGTGCAACATAAAAATTTTCTTCAGTACGGTGAAAGTTATGGTCAGTCAAAAAAGGCTACTGATAAACTATCATAAGAGACAACTGGGTAGTTTTGAGCTTTTTGCAAATGAAATCATCTTGGAAAACTTATCAAATAGATTCATTAGGGATTCAAATTCAAAACATAGGATGTTATTTACAATAGCAACATAGTAATATGACCATTTCTTCAAGATACTTAATAGGTCACAAAATATTCACTGTGAAAAAGGGCTTCTTGGATTTATGAGCAAAGTGCAAGATTACAACAGAGATAAATAGCCAACTTTGAGAAACTCAAAATCTTATCAAAATGCATCAAAATGACATGAAATATGAAATATATTCTCTTTAATGTGCATAATAAACACTTCCAAAGTGGTAAGTCATGAAATTTAACCAGGTGCAAGATATTCAAGTGCAAACTAGCCCTCTAACCTTTCTTTGACACTAGGGCAAAAATATAGATTTGACAAATTCTTAAAACAAAACCATACCAAATGATTTGAAACTTCAACTTAATAGTCCAAGGTGTATAAAAATGCTAAATTTAAGACAATAAGAACTTTAAACATATCCTATGACTCAAAATAGCAACCTGACACATAGGCACAAAAAAGTACTCATAGGGGCTCATTCTAGCAAAAATTTCAAAATGGTACTCACAATCCTCTTGCAATTATTAGTGCCAATAGTAGCTCTCTCTGGGGATGGTTGTTCCTTGCTTGCATGATGATAATTTAGATATTTGGAAGAAGTAGACTACTCCAACAACTCTCTTGAACACGTCTTTATTGAAAGCAAGAACAACTACTTTAACTGTACAAATGATGACCCCAAGCCACCAAATTTTCATAAAAACTTCTTACCTCTATCATAAATATGATTCTCATTTCTTTCTTCCCATGAGAAGAAAAATGTGTCATCTCCACCAGTTTCACCCATTACATATACATCTTCGATTAACTTATTTGGCAAAACATAATCTGTTAGAATGATTTAGAATAATTGAGAGTGGAGTGAATCAATTATCCTCAGGTCAAAATGTACCAACTAAAGTTTTAATCACTTCAAATACTTTAGATCTAAACATTTAGTAGCTTGGTCTCTATAGTAAACATTTAACAACATAAAAATTGTAGTCCACTATACTAATAATAACAAACATTCAAAATTTAAAACATTAATAATAAAACATCTCAAATAAAATCCACACAAGTATGACACTAGGATTTAACATGGAAACCCAATTTTAGAAAAACCATTAGTAACATGCTACTAATTCTCACTCTTTTGAAGTGATATCTATGAGGAGCCAACCTTGTTGAAGGTTATAATAAACACTATTACATGTGACCTTGTTAAAGGATTTAATCACCCTATTAGGGGTGGCCTTGTTAGAGGGCTTTATAACATTCCATTAGAATGTCACCTTGATTAAAAGATTTACAAATAACTGTAAGGTAAATATTGATTAAAGGATTTCAAATTTATATAATGGTTAGAAAGTAATAGTAGGTTGATCTAATAAATACAACTCACTTTGCAAATACAGATCATAATTTGTCCAACAACTAATTCATTGACTAGCCTCCATTAACATCTCCATCATTAATTCACTTAGAAACCCTTCAAGAAATTACTCTTCTCCTCAACACTTTATAGTTTAGTCTTCAATTTGATCAAGTTTAACAATAAAAAAATCATGAACTGCTCCAACCTTATCTAGATTAGCCCTCATCCCTACTTAAAAAGGTAAATTTGATCATTTGTCTCTTAAACATCATTATATCTAGAAACTTCTCCAAACTTCTCCTTGAAACCTGTTTCCAGACTTTTAGTCTATATCTTTTAAGCTCCTAGCTTGGTGTGTGTTCAATGTAAAATGCTTTTGAGTCCTTGTCTAGGAGGCCCTTGTTAGAAACATTAGTCCACTAGCATAACTAAAAGGAAGGGGGGGGGGGGGGGGCGAGGTGAATTAGTTATCCAATAATCAAAACATTTATCAACCTTAAAAAATCTTATCCATTCAACCAAAGTAAACAACAATCATAACACAGACAATTATAATTGATATGTTAACTAGGGAAAACCCTAGTGAGAATGATACCCACAAGATGATGTACTAATATAAATATTCCTTGTTAGAGGATGGACCCTATTATGAGTCTATTACAACATTTAGTACATATGTGTCCCTGTTAGAAGACTTTGAATCCTTGTTAGGAGATTCTAACCTTGTTAGGAGTTGTGCCAACCTTGTTAGGAGTTGTAGAAGATAGAAGGACCCACTATCCAAACAACTTCTAGGGCAAGATTAGTGAACTCACTATCCAACTGATCTCTCAACTTTTCCTTACAGAATAATTGTATGTATTGTACTTCAAACTTTTTTCCTCTATCCTGTCAACTAGATCAATCACTCTTAGACCTTTTAGACTAGGTCACAAACCTCATATCAAAGTATCCAACTTTGGATCACACAATAAAACATCAGCAATGAAGTTTCCTTAACTTGCGCTTTACTTTGCTCAACTTCACATTCAACTCTTTGTACTGCTTAAAATCACTTCTCTTTGATACACATGATAAAGGAAAATGTCATTTTTATATATATACTAAAATCCATAAAATAATTCCCTGAGTTGGCTGTTACACCTTCTCAATTAATTATTATAGGACAACATTAAGAACATGTTACACTGATTGATAACATTAATCTTTCACCTTGCAACATGAATATCTTTCCATACACATGATATTATGAAAAGAGAACTTAGCCATGTCATCACCAACATGTATTCTTCACATATTTAACTTTGACTTCTCAGAATAACAACTCTACTAAGAGATATAACAAGTTTACCAAAATATGCCTTTGTAAACTCTATCTCAAAATAGTCTTCACCAAAACTTGCATAACTTCTTCTAGACTTAATATCTTATGCTTTTGATGTTACCTTCATATAGTAGACACATAGTATAATCTCTCTTTAATCTTTCTATTAAAAGTTCTCAATGATCTATCTATATCAACTTGATCTTTCCGCTATTCTTCTATTAGATACCACATAAAACTACTATGCTGACATCAATGACAAACAGAGTTACAAATGTAACATATCATCATGATCATGATCTAATCATGTTTGTAAAATAATCCTCCATAGGAATATCATTAGAATTCATGTTTCCAACAATATCCCCCTTTGGCATTGACAGAAACATAGATGAAAAACATCTAGTTCCAAGAATGCCAATTGCAAAAGACTGTTAACCTTTCTTTTTGACCTCATGCTATACTTCTCCTACATGTTTACTTCTTCAGGCTATTTTTCATGCTAAACTTCTCCCCCTATTTTTCATGCAACAACCGATTCTTACTTAGCTCAAGTGTCCAAAGGCACTGTTCAAAAACAACATCCAACAAGAGTCCTAGATGACTTTGTCCATCACAAATACTCTCCCATATAGGAAGCATCAACATTAAGTCTAGAAAAATAAAGGTGCTCTATTACACTGGACTCTACTTTGATGTAGGAAGGGGCATAACCCCTAGTATACCTTGTAAATACTCAAAAGTCTCTTTGGAAAGAGGCTTAGTGAAATTATCTATAATTTTCTCTTTAGTGCTCACATACTCAAATCCAATTTCCTTTTTTGCAACTTTCTCTCTCAACATGTGATTCTTGATAGAAATGTGCTTGGTCTTAGAATACAACATTGGATTCTTAAATATATTTACTATTCTTGTGTTGTCATAATGTATGACAAAAGGTTCACCAAATTCTATCTTTATATCCTTCAGCATCTATTTCATCCAAACAATTTGATTACAATTGTTTATTGCTACGACATATTATGCTTTTGTTGTACTTTTTGAGGCACTATCTCGCTTCTTTCTTAGCCAAGAAACCAATCTTCCTCCAAGAAAGAAGGCTCTACCATTGGTGCTCTTTCTACCATCCATACTACCTACCCAATCAACATCAGTATAAGCACATAGAGTGAAATCATTAGACTTATCATACCACAATCCAAACTCTGGTGTTCCTTTTAGGTATCTAATTATCCTTTTGAATACTACATAATCTACTTATTTGGGATCAACTTGGAATCATCCAAAAATTTTGACTTCATTTTCTATGTATGGCCTTGTGTGATTCAGATATTGTAATCCTATGATCATAGATCTGTACTTCTTTTTCTCAATAGTAGGTGTCTCATCCTTTGTAGATAACTTGTGTCCAGTTACCATAGGTGTTCCAATTAGTGTACATGTTTCCAAACCAAACATTTTTAGTAAATATTTCAAATACTTAGTCTAAGAAATAAGGATTCATTCTTTGTCATGCACAATTTGTAATCCTAGAAAATATTTCATTTGTCCTATCATACTCATTTCAAATTCCTTCTTCATTTCTTTTGCAAAATTGTTAGTTTCATCATCATTTCCTCCATATATGATATCATCAACAAATATTAGCAAAATCATTAATCCTCCATCATTTTCTTTCTAATACAGATTAGTATCTACCATATCTTTTCTTTATCCAAGCTTTGTCAAATTTTTGTCTAATTTTGCATACCAGGTCTAACCTTGCATACTAGGTTCTGGGTTCTGGCTTCAAGCCATAAAATGCTTTCTTCAATCTACATACTATGTCCTTGTCATCTATCAAAGGAAAACCTTTAAGCTATTCTATGTATACCTTTTCTTCAAGTTCTCCATTTAGAAATGCTGATTTGACATCCATATGATATACTTTGAATTTTTTATATGTTTCATATGCTAAGATTAACCTTACTACTTCAATTCTAGCCACAAAAGCATAGGTATCATCATAGTCTATTCCTTCTTGCTATGAGTAACCTTTATATACCAATCTTGACTTGTTCCTTACAACTTCACCTTGTTTATTCATCTTGTTTCTGAATACCCATTTAGTTCCTATCATATTCTTGTCTGCTGGTCTAGGGACCAATTCCCATGTCTCATTCTTTACTATTTGATCCAATTCCTCTTTCATAGTTTGCTTCCAAAATTCATCTTTACATGCTTCATCACATTCTTAGGTTCAACTTGAGATATCAAACATAGTTCTTCATTGACTTTTCTTCTTGTCATTACACCTTTATCTCTGCTTCCGATGATCTACTCATGTGGATGATTCTTTGTCATATTCTTACCTAAAGTAGCAGTTTTTATCTCAACTCTTGGCTTTGTTGAAGATTCTAAGCTTTGTTCCTACATTAGCTCTCCTTCATTCTAAAAATCATTTTTAGTCTCAAGGAATACTTCATCATTCCTTAGTTTAGTAACAACATCATCATCTAAATTGTAATAAACTATTATTTCTTGTATCTTGATTTTCTCATGAAATCTCACATATGCACTTTCCATAATAGTCTTAGTTCTTAGATTATAACACCTATAAGCCTTACTTTTCAATAAACAACCAAGAAATATCCCTTCATAACTTCTATCATCAAACTTACTAATATCATCATCTCTTTTGATATAACACTTGTAAAAATTATGAAATACTTAACTTTAGGTGAGTGATCAAACCATAGTTCATAAGGGGTCTTGTTTGTGTCTTTCTTGACTTGCACTCTATTCATAGTGTAGATTATTGTATTCATAGCTTCTCTCAAAAACATCTTGGATACATCATTCTCAGCTAGCATATCTCTTGTTGCTTCTATTACTGACTTGTTTCTTGTTTCTACTATACCATTCCATTTAGGGATTTCTCAAAGCTGATAACTTTCTTTTGATTCCATTAGCTTCACAAAAGATGTTAAAATCATTTAAAGTAAACTCTCCTCCTCTATCTGATCTTAAACATTTAATCTTCATGTCTAATTCATTCTCAACTCTATTCTTCAATATCTTGAACTTATCAAATGCCTCAGATTTTTCTTTAGGAAATGTAACCCACATCATTCTAAAAAATTCATCAACTAAAATCATGAAATACTTTTCACCATATAATCCTTTAGTCTTTGTAGGACCACTAAGCTTTGTGTGTATAATCTACAATTTTTCTATAGTAGTAAACTTCTTGCTCGAAAAAGAAGTCCTATTATGCTTTGCCAAGACACACTTCTTGCAAATTGTGTTAGTAAGTTTTATAATCTTAATCAAATCTCTAACTACAAACATACTACTAGTCTTGACAATACTATCAAATTTTATATGAAAAAATCTCTTATGCCATAAGCAACTATCATCTACCTTTACAACCAAACATGTCATTTCAAGAGGATTCAACTAAAATGCATTACCTCTAGATCTGGTTCTTGTTCCAATTACCTTTCCACCTTTCTCTCTGATAATGCATGTCTTTTATGTGAACTAAAACTAATAACCTTTATCCACTAGTTGTCCAACACTTATAAGATTGTGCTTTAAACCATCAACAAAATATAATTCCTCAGTGTTAGTTTTACCATCAAGAACTACAGATCCAATACTTTTAACTTGGCATGCTACATTGTTTCCAACTGTAACAATGCCTCCATCTTGACTTTAGAAGGTAACAAAATTGTTCATATCACTAGTTATATGATGTTAAAAACCATTATCAATTATCCAATAAGATTTCTTTTCAACTTGTTATACCAAAGCTACCTTCTTTGATTGCTAAAAATCCTATATAATCATCAATAACACTTACTGCTTGTTCATCAGATTCATCTTCTTCATTTGCATATAAACACTCTCTATCTCTTCTAGGTTTGAAATTTCCTTTATAAATTTTCCCTCTTTTAGGACACTTAGATACATAATGAGAAAACTCATTACAAGTTTGACATTTAAATATTTTCTTGCCATCTTTTTCTCTTCTTACTAGGAGTGCTACTTCTTCTTTAATCTTTCTATCCTCATTAGAATGGCTACTGCTAGCAAAGTCTCCTCTAACAGTTGTGTTCCTTGATAAACTAGGTCAAATATTCAAGGCATTGAAAGCTATTTTTGTTCTTAATAATTATTTGGACTGTCTAAGATCATTCCCAATTGCTTCAAGTCTTCCAAGAAATGTCTGCTTTGTGAAATCTTTGGTATAAGATATCAACAATTGTATCATTTGAACTACTGACTTAAATGGTGGTGTCAAGGTCTTCAATATTTTCCATATAACTGCATCATCTTCTTTCGTTCCTCAAGATTTAATACTGACAGTAATTTCTAAGATTTTTCCTACATATGCTCTTATAGATTCATCTTCCATCATTTTAGCATCTTGAAATGCACAGATCCATTTTTTATCATCAATTTCCTAGATTGTTCATCACCATCAAAACTAGTTTCCAAAGCTTTTCAAATGAAATGGGAAGTAACAAGTGACTTTACTTTATTGTATTCAATTTTAGGAAGTGTAGTCAATAATTCTTCTCTAGCTCTCATGTCACACATAAAAAGATCTCTTTCTTCCTCGGTACAAGTTTTCAGATCTTTTTCAGCAATGATTGTCTTTGGTATTTTTCTCAAGATCCAATATACTAGACCCATACACAGTAGATGTGTCTTCATCTTTTCCTTCTAGCTATCATAATTTGTTCCATCAAAATTTGGACTATCTTTCCTAAACATGCCTTCCATGGATCTCCCAAAGTTGTTAAACTTTATCTTCAAGGACTTGATGATTTGATACCAATTGTTAGAAAAAATAGTCCACAAAGATAACTAAGAGGGGAGGGGGGTGAATTAGTTATCCAATAATTAAAATATTTATCAACCTCAAACAATCTTATCCATTCAACCAAAGTAAAGAAAAACCATAATAAGATGCACATAGATAATTACGCCATATATATTACCTCGAGAAACCCTTGATCACAGGGAAAACCTTGGTGGGAATGATCCCCACAAGATGATTTACTAATATGAATATTCTTTGTTAGAAGATGGACCTTGTTAGGAGTCTATTACAACATTTAGTACATGTGAGTCTTTGCTAGGAGACTTTGAATCCCTGTTAGGAGATGTAGAAGACAAAAGAACTCACTATCCAAACAACTTCTAGGGGAAGATCATTGAACTCACTATCAAATTGATCTCTCAGCTATTCCCTGTAGGATAATTTTGTGTATTGTACTTCAAATTTCTTTCCTCTTTCCTTTCAACCATACCAATCACTTTCAGACCTTGCAGACTAGGCCATGAACCTCAAATCCAAGTTTCCAACTTCGGATCACACAATAAAACCTCAGCAATGAAGTTTCCTTCACTTTTGTTCTACTCTACTCAACTGTGTATTTTTCTCTTCATGCTACTTACAATTACTTCTCTTCGATACACATGATAAAGGAAAATGTCCTTCCTTTATACCAAATCCATAAAATAATTCTTTGAGTTGGCTGTTACACCTTAATTAATTATTATAGGACCACCTTAAGAACATCTTACACTTAGTGATAACATTAATCTTTCAACTTGAAACTTGAATATCTTTCCATACACAAAATATTATGATTGGAAAATTTAGACACATCATCACCAACATTTCTTCTTCACATCATTAACTTCAGCTTCTTAGAATAAAAAATCTACTAATAGATATAACAAGTTTACTAGAACATGCCTCTATAAACTCTAGCTCAGAATAGTCTTCACCAAAACTTGCATAACTTCTCCTAGACTTAATATCGTATGCTTCTGAGGTTACCTTTGTATACTAAACATAGTATAATTTCCCTTCAACCTTGTTACTGAAAGTACTCAACTATCTATCCATATCAAATTGATCTTTTTGTTCTTCTTCTATTAGATACCACAGAAAATTGCTATGTTGACATCAATGACAAACACTATCATGAATCTAAAAAATCATCATGATACTGATCTAATCATGTTTCTACAATACTCCCCCATCCTGAATATCATCAACATTTGTGTTTCCAATAGCCCCTAGGTGACTCTCTTCTAATAAAACATCCTAATGGTTTCCCCTTTTGTATACTTCAGGGATTTCCCTTCTCCTTTACCTCCCTACACCTCTAAATGGGATTATTTCAATTCTTGGATGTCATTGGTCTTAGGTGATCTAGTTTTGAGTGGGTTTCTATTTGAGTATCTTCTCGATGAGAAGAAAGTCATATTTTGTTATGCAAAAAGTTCCTATCTCTGAGAAAGTGTTCCTCCTAGATTCCAACTCTTTTTGTTGTATTTCCATCACTAGAGAGCTTCATCAAAATGGATTCCAAAGATCAAAGTGAAAAAGGCATCTACATGTATATTTTCAATTGGATCATGGTGAGATGACAAGAAGAGCATGAATTTAAGGCTATGGATTTGTTAGTATGAAGGTTTGAACTAAAAATCTTTATTCTATGTATTGAGGTAGAGTTCCATCTATTCGATTGCTCCTCCTTTGGAAGAAAACGACTTCAAATATCATTCTAAAGAATTAGAAAGAAGACCTTTATAAAGTTAGATTAAATTTGAAGATCCCTTATTTCTTGCTAATATTAATTGATCAACATTTAAAGATCATGGTGAAATGACAACCATTCATCTAATGTTATGAAAAGAGGTATATCTACAATCACTGATTCACCTTGAAGCTCAAAGGGAAAAGTAATTAAAGTGATGAAAATTCTTTAAGTATTGAATCATTTGGAAAATATAGGTTCCCATGGTGCTTTACCATCTAAAGGGATATTTTCAAAGTTGGTCTTGCAGAGGTTATGAAAGATGAATATTTTTGAAGCCGTGCCATCTCAGATGCGAGGATTTCATGTAGAGATGCTAATATAATTCGATGTGATAGAGTAGTTGGCCAAGTTTGACCTTGATAAAAAGGAAATATTTAGCTCAAGTATGTTAAAATGAGGGAAAAGCCTTATGCAGAAAAGAAACAAATGAAGTCTCCTAGGTAGTAAAGGAGAAGTCTACATGATGCACTCCCAAACTGAAGGAAATCTATAGTAAAGCCAGGATTGTGGAGAGATAAGGTGATGTATCCTTTCCTACCCTTAATGAGCTTTAGAGCACATTAAAGTTATGGATTCCATAGTAAAAGAAGTATCTTTTAGAAAGCTTAAGTATAAAGGGATTTAGAAAGGAAATAATCTTGCTACTCCAGGAGATTAAAGTAGTTTTTATATGTTTAGATTTGTAAGCCATCATGTAGGTAGGATTAATGTCACTTTCAAAGCTAGTTATCTTCTTGATTAAATGTAAATACAATTGTTATGTCATTAGATGTGAGTTATTTTGCTAATGTGGTGCCAACATTCAAATTCTCAAGTTTATATGATTATATTTTTGAGAAACTAATTCCCCCATTTCATAATAGCTATTTTCTACAAGTTTGTTAAGTATTTCATCTTTCTATCTAAAATATAAGAAAATGACAATAAAAACAATTGGGTATGATTGTCTACTTGAACTAGAGAGTAAGTTCAAGAATTACACTGATATGTCTCTTAAGTTCTTTGATCTTGGCAATTTACAAAGAAGATTGAATTCTTTTTCTATTCATTCAATCATGCTAAAGCTAAAGGAGAGAAAATTAGTTGAATATGTCAGGTTTCCCATGGCTATGGAAGCACCAACATTAGTAAAAAAATGCATCAAGAGGCATAATCTAGATACAAAGAAGATTCTATTGCCTAATCAATCTATTTCACTTTCAATGAAGAGAGAATTGATACAGTTTGACTTCAAGATTCTAGTGAAGGATGATTATTGTAATATTGATTTTGCATCCTCTACATCAATGTTTAACAAGAAGAAAGCTTAGAGGCAAGGAGATATAGAAAGTAAATGGTTCCATATTCCTTGAGGTAAGAAGAGAAAAATGCCAAGGAATCTCTTTGGAACTAATCTAAAGAGGGAAATTGTGGATATCTTGGCTCTATTGCTAAGACTAAAGGTAAAAGAATAGATCCTAAACTTATAGAGCACCACTTCTACTAGCCATGTGTTCTGATGGACTCCAAATTGACTAGGCTTAGATAATATATTATGAGAATTCTTCATGGCTAAAAGGGTATTCAAGAAACTCTTTATGTCTTCCTTTGTAATATATTCCTTAGCCACACATCATCTATGGCCTAGTTTGCCTTGTATTGATATTTTTGATAGAAATACTAAGGTGTGTAAATTCTATCCACATTTGCAATTGGAGAAGAGAATTGAGGAGTATGTAAAGGTGAATGATGCCTTTACCATGAGGCTATGCTAGGAATCACAAAGGTTCCCCGAGAAAAGGTTTTTATTTGAAGCTATACAATGATAAGATAGTTTAGATCTTGTTTTATTTAGTTCACATATTTCTCCTATATTAGGATTGGTAAATTTGGTAGTTTCATAAAGAGATTCACTAGGTATCTAGAGGGTAAGGTCATTCTTGTTGAATCATGTAGACAAATATTAGAGGTTAGCACCTTATGTTCTAATGTGAAGAAGATAGCCAGAATTCCTTTTCTAGTTGTGGTAAGATACTATTCTTGTTCTTTTAAGTCTAATGCCCAAAATTTAGTGAAGGTCTTTGAGAACATAATTAGACTAATATATTATGAAGTTATAAGGTCCCAATATGATCCTGTTAGGTTAGTCAAAGACCATCCTAAGCTTGGTTATTCTTATAGGAATGTTCCAAATATTGAAGACTATTGGGGGCACTATCATAATGAATACTAGACTAGAGAGAGGTATTGGTATAGATTGAAAATTGACTAGATTAGGTTATATAATGATGGTTCCTACATGAGGCCTACCACCTATGATAAGTTCAAGGGCACTCACACAGTGTCAATTTTTCCTGATGGTCTTATGATTGATACAATGGAAGTCTTGCTAGATAAAATCATTAAGAGGATAGAAGAATGGGTAGAGTGGACCAAAGCAAGAAGAAAGAGAGCTAGAGACATTAGTATGGCTAGTGGAATGACATCTAGAACATCTCAATCCTCATCACCTACTATTTCCACTACTACAACATCATCAACACCAAATGGACCAGCACAATATATTGGTGGAGGAGGAAACCAACTTCCTAAGAAGAACATTCAAGTCCCTCCAACCTATGGAGGAGGATCTCTACCATATACTAGAAAAGTTTGAGATGAAGATGTAGAGAAAGATAAAGAGGAGATGAAGGAGAAATCAATAGTCAAGAATTCCTCCTCGGTGCCAATTATCAATCTTGATGGTGAGAAAAATCCTCTAAATGGTCAAGAGCAAGGAGAATCTAAGAAAGGAAAAATAATAGCCTTATGTGTTACTAAGATAACTGCCCTTCCATTTACTACCAGGAGAAAGATGACATGCCTAGTTGCAAGGATGATCTTTGATCCATGATCCCTACAATCAATACTCAATGTCCTTTCAACTAAGTCTTGGTTGGAAGATAATATTGATCGAAAGGTGAAGAGATATGAGGAAAGTGATCCATCTAAGGATCTAATTGCATTAGAAACTCAACCCCAGCTACTGTTGAAGCAGGAAATGAAGAAGAAGACCCTAGCAACATTGGTAACTAATGCAACTACTAGACATATGCTTGTCTATATTGTAGAACCTTAGAAGGAGGGTAGGTTAAATAGTTAACTCCAAATGATTTCCAAATTGGAATTGTTGACATGGGTATTCTAGTACATGATTCTATGGTCAATATATGGAAATCAACAAATATAAAGATTGAAGCAAAGCTTGAGGAGTTAAGGAAAGATAAATAGGTACTGAAAGCCTTAAACAAAGAATTAATGGATTACATTAGTGCAACACTTGGAGATACATCTTCAAGTACTTTTGACCCAACTATAGAGGAGAACAAGGATCTGTTGATTAGGTTGCAACAAGAGAGGCAATTTGGTCAATTTGGCCATGCCTAGATTGAAGACCCAAGGTCCCCCTCTTATTATAAACCTTAGAAATTCATTATTAGATATAGATAAATTGACAGAAGTAATGCTAAGTCACTAAACCTCAATGAAGAAGGAATCAAGAAGTTTAACAGAGCAACGTTTGTTACACAAGGTCATTGATATGAAGACTAATGTTGCTATGACTCATTGGATCCTTAAGTCAAACCAAGAACCATTGCTTCATTTGAAGCAATCTGTAGATTTCAAAGATGAAAGTTAATGAAGTTTGAGAAAGAACTAAAAGGTGTTTATGATACAGTAAAGAAAGTTATGGACAAAATATTTGAATATCTGAAGGTTCTATATACTGAATAATATGTCACTAATAACTGCTAGATGGTAGACATTAAGTAAATAAAGACTAAGTTTTTGGCATTCATTGAAGAAACTACTAATCTAGAAAACTTCCAATTGGTCAGGATTTCAAAGATTACAACAGTTGATTGCATTCTAAACCATGCAATAGAGAAGCTATAATCAAAGGTCTTCATAGTTGAAGAATTGATAGAAATGGATGACCATTAGGTTGTTAGAGATGACAATATCCTTATCCCAAATGTCAAGGAGCTGAAGAATTCAACTAATGCTATGAAGGCACACAGAGCTAAAGTTGTAACTACAAAGAAGAATTGATGCTCTATTAGAGGTGTTACATTTTTCCAAGATGAAGCTACTACAAGACATGACAAGTGTCACCCCCCTTCTCTCTCTTTTTTGATTTTTTAGCAAAATTTGGCATTCTCCTCGTAGGCATAAGTTTTTTAATGGATGACTGACTAGTCAATCCTATTTTTAGATACATCTACTTAAAGAGGCTCTATATTAAAATCATGAAATGTAATTGGCTAGTATCTAAGGGCCTATAAATTTAACTTTTGAAGAACTGAATAAGATTGACAAAAATTGGTGTGGAAAAACCTCTGTAGCCTTGACAACTATGTGAGACTCTACATCTACATTTTATTTTATTTTATGTTTAGTCTTATGTAGTGCTTTGGAGTGAATCATGTTGTTAATGAAAGATTTGGGATTAAAAATAAACTTTATTTTATTTCTTTGTTTACAGTGGTTTTATGAAGTATTACTATCATTCATAGTATTATTTCATTTCCTTTGTTCTATGCAAGTTAGTTTCATGTGCATTTTCATTGTCGTGTGAGAGGTTGGGGATATTGTTAATATAAGATATTGAGTTGGAAGAAATTCATTGTTGTGGAATATTAGTAACTTGGGAAATCCATGGGTTGTTTGGTTGATCACATTTTCTCTTATACAATGTGCATCAGCAGTTAAGCTTTTATAGTTGCATCCTACATTTAGTAGATAAATTAGATTGTATTTTATGAGTTTGAAGAGCTTCAAAGTGACTCATATACATTCATGGTTGTGGAGGTTGTGAGTTATTATAAAAAATCCTCCTAGGTTGTTTGAAGTGTTTTGAAATATGGTTATATCCTCTTCTTCTTTTTGGTTAAGAACATACCCCTAAACTATTTGATTTACTAATAAAATTATTCATTACAAATATTTCCATATAAGGGAGCTGTACCTTTCAATTCAAGGGTCCTTGATAGAAAACCTATATTCACCCATTCAATTGGTTTCAACTTAGTCTTCCACTACATTGGGAAGATTAAGAGTCAAGGTATAAACCAAATTTATGGAAGATAAATTGTTAACCAACAAGTTTTTGCTGCTCTATTGGAAAAAAAATGTAATAGAACCTTTGGTGTCATATTTTTGGTTTCATACATTATCTCATTAAGTCTGTGTGTGGCTTCATTGAGAAAACACAAAAAATTGTCCCTCTTACATCTATTTTAGTTGTATCTAATGACCCATGAGGGAAAATGGTGCTTCCTTGTGAAGGCCATATCCTAGTAATGCATGCCAACCTTAGTTTCCAAGAAAAAAAAGAAGACATCATCAATCAATCAAATACACTTTCTTGAAAGAACAAAAATTATGTAAATGAGTATAGAAGAGTCAACTTTGCGCTAGAAGAAGAAAAAACCAACATTTAGTACTAGGAAGGTGTGCTTCTATAGTAACTGGTAAGGTAAACCTTACATAGCACCAATTTTTGAAGAATCTAGTTCATCTTAGATTATAAATACACTAGGAGTATCAATTATTGTGGTTAGGTTGATACAATGTTCAAAGAGCTTAGGAAAACTATTTTTTCCATAATAGAAGATCCCCTGAGGAGTGGAAGAGATCACTCAAGAGACCTGGTGCTAAAAGGAATTTTTGGGAATCTTGTTGGAAGCATGAATGTTGGTGATATTCCTATGGGGGAGTATTGTAGAAACATGATTAGATCATTATCATGATGATATGTTACATTTGTCATTACTGTGAACATAGCTATTTTCTATGGTATCTAATAGAAGAACATCAAAAAGATCAAGTTGGTATGGATAGATCATTGAGTAATTTCACTAAGAAAAGTTAAAGGAAGATAATACTAAGTGTTTAGTATATGTAACTAACCTTGGAAGCATAAGATATTAAATCTGGAAGAAGTTATGCAAGTTTTGGTGAAGACTATTCAAGGATAGAGTTTATAGAGGCATGTTCTGGTAAAATTTTTATATCTCTTAGTAGAGTTGTTATTATGAGAGGCCAAAGTTAAAGATGTAAAGAAGAAATGTTGGTGATGATTTCACTAATCTCACACATCAGAATATTACGTGTATGGAAAGTCACTCAAGTTGCAAGGTGAAAGATTAATGCTATTGCTAAGTGTAATGTGTACTTAATGTGGTCCTATAATAATTAAAGCAGAAAGTGTAAAAGCTAACTTAGGGAATTGTTTTATGGATTCAGTATAAAGGAAAGAAATTTTTCTTTATAATGAAGTATGGATATATGGAGGAATGCAAATGAGCACAAAGAGCACAAAGAGCAGAATGCTAAGATAAGTAGAGCTGAGTGGAAGTGAAGAAAACTTCATTGCTGAGGTTTTATTGTGTGATTTGAAGTTGGATACTTGGATCTAAGGTTTGTGACCTAGTCTAAAAGGTCTGTTAGTGATTTGTCTAGTTGACAAGATAGAGGAAGTTAAAGTACAATACACACAATTATTCTGTAAGGAAAAGTTGAGAGATTAGTTAGACAATGAGTTTGGTTATCTTTCCCTAGAAGTTGTTTGGAGAGAGGGTCCTTCTATTTTCTATAACACTTAACAGGGTTGGCACAACTCCTAATAGGGTTGGCACAACTCCTAACAGGGTTGGAATCTTCTAAAAAGGATTCAAAGTCTCCTAACAGGGACTCATATGTACTAAATGTTGTAATACACTCCTAATAGGGTCCATCCTCTAACAAGAAATATTTATATTAGTACATCATCTTGTGGGGATCATTCCCATCAAGGTTTTTCCTCTAATCAAGGGTATTCCTAGTTAACATAACTGGTGTAATTGTCTATATGCATCTTGCTATGATTTTTGTTTGCTTCGGTTGAATGGTTGAGATTATTTAAGGTTGATAAGTGTTTAAATTGTTAGATAATTGATTTACCCCCCCATCTCTTAGGTATCTTGGTGGACTATTATTTCTAACAATTGTTATTAGAGCATTAGGTCCTTGAAGATAAAGTTTAACAACTTTGGAAGATCCATGGTGAACATATTTAGAAAAATTAGTCCTACATCTGATAGAGGAGGTTTCAACACCTAGATGATGGAAATTCTTGGTGAGTTATCAATTTTGTCCAAAGAATAGAACATTAAGTTTTCAAACCTAGAATCCTTCTATTGAATACAAAATAATAGAAGCACAAGCAAAGAGAGATCCAAATCCGAAGAAGAAATAAAGATAATAAAGGTATTGATCTACTTATGAAGAGAGAACTAGAAGGTATGAAAATTTTTGTTTGTTGTACATGTAAAGAATTTGGTCATTTTAAAACTAGATATCCTAAGAGATTTAGAAAAAATAGAAAGAGTTCACTTTCTAATAAAGTTGAAGAACTTAGAGCAAGTGTGGAAAGATTGTTGAAATGCTATGATAATGAGTCTAGATTGGTTAATGAAGACCAAGAAATAGAAGAAATAGTTTTGCAGACTATTTTGGAAAGTGCAAATGTGAGATTTGATGAGAAATTCAAAATACAAGAAAGAGTAGTTGATTACAATTCAAATGATGATGTTATTACTAAACCAAGGAATGATGAAGTATTCCTTGATACTAACAATAATTTTCAGAATGTAGGAGAGCTAAGATAGTAAAAAAGCTTAGAACCTTTATCAAAACCAAGAGTTGAGATAACAACTCCCACTTCAAGTAAGAATATGACAAGGAATCATCCACCCAAGCAAATCATCAAAAATAGAGATAAAGGAGTGATGATAAGAAGTAGAATCAATGAAGAAATGTGTTTGATATTTCAAGTTGAACCCAAGAATGTAGATGAATCATGTAAAGATGACTATTGGAAGAAAGCAGTGAAAGAGGAATTGGATCATATAGTAAAGAATGAGACATGGGAATTAGTCCACATGCTAGCAAACAAGAATGTGATAGGAACTAAATGGGTATTCAAAAACAAGATGAATGAACAAGGTGAAGTTATAAGGAACAAAAAAAGATTGGTATGTAAAGGTTACTCACAACAAGAAGGAATAGACTATGATGAGACCTATTCTCATGTGGCAAGAATAGAAGCAGTAAGATTATTCTTAGCATATGCAACATATAAAAAATTCAAAGTTTATTAGATAGATGTCAAGTCAACATTTTTGATTGGAGAAATTGAAGAAGAGCTATACATAGAACAACTTGAAGGTTGTCCCTTGATAGATGAAAAGTAAATAGTATGAAAATTGAAAAAAAACATTGTATGGCTTGAAGCAAGAACCTAGAACCTATTATGCAAGGTTGGACAAGCATTTGACAAAGCTTAGATATAGAAAAGGCATGCAAGATAGAAACCTCTATTGGAAATAAATTGATGATGAATTAATGATTTTGGTAATATTTGTTGAGGATATCATATTTGATGAAAGTGACAAGTTTGTAGAAGAAACGAAAAAGAATTTTTAAATGAGCATGATAGGAGATGAAATATTTTCTAGGATTACATATTGTATAGGATAAAGAAGCAATATTTATTTCATAGACTAAGTATTTGAAAGATTTACTAAAGAGGTTTGGTTTGTAAAAATGTAAACTTATTGGAACACCTATGGTAATTGGACACAAGTTATCGACAAAGGATTATATACCTACTGTTGAGAAAAAGAAGAACATATATATGATCAAAGGATTACAATAACTTACTCACACAAGGTAAGATATAGAAAATGAAGTTGGAATTTTTGTAAGATTCCAAGCTAATCCCAGAGAAGCACATTATGTAGTAGTAAAAAGGATATTTAGATACCTAAAAGGAACAATAGAGTTAACATTGTGGTATGACAGATCTAATGATTTCACTTTATATGCTTACATTGATGCTTGTTGAGAAGGCAATATAAATGATAGAAAGAGCATGAATGGTGGAGCGTTCTTTCATGGAGGAAGATTAGTTTATTGGCTAAGCAAGAAGTAGGATTGTACCTTACAAAGTATAGTGGAAGCAAAATATGTTATAGCAGTAGACAATTGTTACCAAGTTGTTTAGGTGAAGCAAATATTGAAAGATATAAGGATAGAACTCAATGAACCTATTGCCATACATTGTGACAATAGAAGCACAATAAATGTGTCTAAGAATCTACTATTGCATTCTAAGACCAAGCACATTTCTATCAAGTATCACATGTTGAGAGAGAAATTTGTAGAAAAGAAAATTAGATTGGAGTATGTGAGCACTAAAGAGAAGATTGTAGATATTTTCACTAAGCCTCTTCCAAAAGAGACTTTTGAGTAGTTTTGAACTATGCTAGCGGTTATGGCCCTTCCTACCTTAGAGTAGATGATGCAAGAGTGCATCAGTCTAGTGTAGAGCACTATTGTTTGTCTAGACTAAATATTGATGCTTCCTATATGGGGGAGTATCTGCAATAGATAGAGTCATCTAGGACTCTTATTGGATGTTGTTTTTGAATAGTGTCTTTGGTCACTTGAGCTAGTTAGAAATAGTTGTTGCAAAGTTTGATGGTTGCTAAAACCTTTGACATTGATGTCAATGGGAGAGAAGTTTAGCATGAAAAATAGTAAGACAATATAGCATGAAAAATAATTTGAAAAATACACTATGGAAGTATGATTGATGAAGAGGATTTGAAAAGATAGGTTAATAGTCTTTTGCAATTTGTATTCTTGGAACTAGATGTTTTTCATCTATGTTGGTATCAATGCCAAAGGGGGAGATTGTTGGAAGCATGAATGCTAATGATATTCCTATGGGGGAGTATTATAGAAATATGATTAGATCATTATCATGATGATATGTTACATTTTTGATTGTGTTTGTCATTGATGTCAACATAGAAATTTTTTGTAGTGTCTAACAAAAGAACATTAGAAAGATCAAGTTGGTATGGATAGATCATTAAGTACTTTCACTAAGTGAGCTTAAAGGGAGATACTAATAAGTTTATAGTATATGCATTTAACCTCAAAAGCATAAGATATTAAGTCTAGAAGAAGTTATGCAAGTTTTTGTGAAGACTATTCTAAGATAGAGTTTATAGAGGCTTGTTCTGATAAACTTGTTATATCTCTTAGTAGAGATGTTATTTTGAGAAGCTGAAGTTAAAGATGTAAAGAAGACATGTTGGGAATGATGTGGCTAAGATTTCTCATCATAATATTATGTGTACAGAAAGTTATTCAAGTTTCAAGGTGAAATATTAATATTATCACTAAGTGTAACATGTTCTTAATGTGTTCCTATAATATTTAATTGAGATGGTGTAATAGCCGACTTAGGGAATTTTTTTATGGATTTGATTGAGGGTAAAATTACAAAGCCGTGTCACCTTTTATGATGACATATCATAATGAACAAATTTGAGTATTTCTATCTAAAAATCTTTTTTTTTTAAACATATGATCTAGATAAATTCATTCTAGCTTAGTTATATATGGTCTCACACTTTTCCAATTGAAAATTTCTATTAAATGCATGTTTTATACTAGTTTGTATCCAATCACTAATGAAATAAAATTATTTCAAAAAAGTGTCATTCAATAAATCTAACTATTTTTAATGATATTTTTTAATAATATGTGAACACCATTTTATAGTGCTTAGAGTCAAGAATATTCTTATATAGATTTTATAGTGTTTTATTTAGATATAGTATATTGTAATTAAAAAATTCTAAAACCATGTATTTTAACACTTGAAAAGATGTTGGTTTTGGGAAAGAAAAAAATATTAGATCATATTTAAAAAATCTAAAAATTATATGACATTCTAGAAGAGAGAATCCTCTTCTAGAATGTATAATTTGTCTCCTGGTTATAATAGATTTTTTTTGAAAAATGTGGTACTGTTGATTTTAGGTGAGTTGAGATTTCAATCCATACAAAAGAGAAAATATAAGTCTAAAGCCAATTTTTATTTTTGATTGTGCTAGATATATATGTTATCTATAATATATTTTGAGATCAAAGGGAAATAAGTTTATTTCCATATAGTTTTGTGGTGGGAACTAGACCTTAATTTTAAACATTTTTCAACACCTAAAAAATTGTCTATAAAAAATAGGAAAATATATCAATTCTTATTCCAAATAATAATTACAAATTATAACCCTAAACTTCATCCATTTCTACACATTTCATTATTTTACTTTATTTCCATATTCAAAATAACAATACCAATTTTATGTCATTGAAGGTGAACACTTATACTTTTGTTAGCCTTTTCTTTTGCAAAAGGGTGACACAGGTTTGTGCTTTTTACCTTGGTATAAAGGAAGGACATTTTACTTTATCATGATTTATGGATGTATGGAGGAATGTGAATGATTGTAAGCAACACAAAGAGCAGAATGTGAAGATAAGTAGAGTTGAGTGGAAGTGAAGGAAACTTCATTACCCAGGTTTTATTATTTGATCCAAAGTTGGATACTTGGATTTGAGATTCATGACCTGGTCTACAAGGTCTAAGATTGATTGGTCCAGTTGATACGACAAAGGAAGGAAGCTAAAGTATACTACACATAATTATTCTCCAAGGAATAGTTGAGAGATTAGTTGGATAGTAAGTTCGCTGATCTTGCTGTTAATCTTAGATTGGTTTTGACAAGTTGAGTATCAACACATTTAAGCCATTTACTTAGTTCATGTCAAACTAATAGTAATGCATGCAAAGCACAACATGTAAATAATAGACCATGTCAAGTCATAGTGAGTGCCAAGCCACTCATGTACCAAGTCACTCAAGTGCCGAGTAGATAGTATATGCTGAGTAATTTAGGAGTGGAGTAAACAATGGATGCCAAGCAATGTATGTGTTGAGTCACAACAGGAAGATTAGTACATGCTGAGCATTAGAGACTTCAGATGCAGAGTAACATAGTTTTGACATATTTGTTTGTAATGGCACAAACAACGATGTAAATTATTTTTGAGCTGACTTAAGATTGAATTTTGATATTTTGGAGATAAGGATGATTCTCTAAATGGATTCCCTATGCAATTATATGCAACCAATTTTAAAATGGGAAGGATTAAGTGGAAACATGGATGAATCTTAGCTATAGATTCATACCTAAACCTAAGTAAAAAATTCTTCTTAAGGAGGATGAAACCCTAAACCCTAAATGCATTGTAGAATTAGTTAGAATAGAATAGGGGATAGAGAAAAGGATACAACATAGAGACATTTGATCGAGAAGGATCAAGAAAACATTGTTTAGAGGTGATCTGTTATCAGGCAAGCAATTGCCAACCATAGAATCTATGCTGAGACATTCTAATAGGTGATTTTAGTCAAATCTCTTAACAAAGTAGTCCTAACAGGCTATATGAAATCCATTAATGGGGTACTTACTTAGTTGTAAGTTAAAGTAATATAGCCAAGCACACTTTTAATAGGGTATTGAAATCCTTTAACAAGGTGAGACCTAACAGTCCCTGTAAGCTTTTAATAAGGAAAATATTTCAAAGGGTAGATCATGTTTCATGGTCAAAATATTGTAGCCTTCATTGGATACTGTTTATTGCTATAGTAATGAAGATTTGTGGGTGTCATCCCCACCCCAATTTTACCTTCTCACTTGGAGGGTTTTTGGGTAATCATATCTCATACTATGTGTGTGAATGCTTACATGTTTACATGATTTAGATTTATATGCTTTAGATGTTATTTTAGTTTACTCATTGAATGCATGAGATAGATGTGTGGTGAAAGTTTTATGGGTCCAAGTTTAAACTACTTATTCACCCCCTTCCCCCTTTCTGTCTTCTAAAACTCCTAACAGGATGGCACAACTCCTAACAAGGTTGGAATATTCTAACAAGGATTCAAAGTATCCTAACATGGACTCATATGTGCTAAATGTTGTAATATACTCCTAGTAGGGTGGAGGATAATCCTCTCATCATCGCATTTACTTATGTGCTTAATGGAGGATAACCCATATTTGGTGGACATGTGTCTAGTTGTATGACTTATCATTTTGCCAACTTCTATGCATTTTAGAAGCTCTCCAGAGGCCTTTATATACAAGAACTCCTTGTGTACTTTCATATGGCATATTGAATGAATATATTTTCATTCTAATCATACTCTCTGTTTGGTCTATAGTTGTGCTTGTGTTTGAATTCCTTAGTGTTGGGTGAATTCTGTCCTAAGAAAAATTCTTACATGGTATCAAAGCTCGGGAAGATTCTCTACACATAGTTGTTCACGACCATTCATGCTTCAGTAGCTTGCCCCAAATCTAGAGTATCTATAGAAATCGGGAGTGTTTAGAGCTAGATCCGACCTTAACATTACATCTGAAACATCAATTTTGTGAAGATCAACTATAAATTTGCCTATGCTGGGCTAAATTTGATTGTGAGGCAAATTTTTTTTGCAAACCGGGACCTGAAGGCACCGATTTGCAAATGGGTATGATCTAATTCGATTTGCACATTTATTTTAGATCTAAATTTAATCTTAATTATCTATAATTATTTCAATTTGGATATTTTCAATTTTTTTTGCCCAATCAGAGAAATTTTTTCTATAGAACCAAGTAGTCATATCTTGGGTCTGCAATTTTGAAGGAATATTCATCTTGTATTGTAGGGAATATTCCAAGTTTTAATCTATAGACAAGACACATATTCTAGGTAGACCTAATTATCTCGATAGAAAATTCATTACTTGACTCTTACAAATCCAATCAACTAGAACATATAACCATGGTGAAGACAAACTCCCAGCCATTCTTTCATTACAAAAGGAGTGTGGTGCTTTGTTTTAAAAACCTCTTAATTCTCCCACCCCATGAATGTGGGATTATTCACTCTAAACTTGATGATGATTTCCAAAAACTAGCCCAACAAAGCACCTTCTTCAATGATAAGCAATTTCTTTTGTCACTGTACATGCATCAAACACGCATTTGAACATGCATTGAACATACTGCATGCCCATGAACAGACTATAGTCCACATTGTACATAGATAGGTTTCCGCATGGCATCTCCGTGGCAACCCACATTCCCTCCAACTGTTGACATAGGGACCAATCTTCAAGTGGACACACATCGTCACTTTATTAGCCAAGTCTACCATGTTACACACATTAGCGTCCTCATCAGTGACACATGGCATTTCTGCCTAGTCAGCTCCAACATCCACATCATGCCAAATTAATAGTACGACTATATATTTAGCATCCTTATTAGCACTCACATTAGCACATATGACTCAGCAAACATGTCATTATTTTTGTACAGTTCATACGATTCCATACTACCATGTCAGATGTTGACATCATAATGACAACATGCTAATGTCATCCTTGGGCTTGGAGTCGCTAATGTCATCTAGTTCTCGAGTCTAAATTTGATTGTCATCTACCTATCATTCCAAGACAAAATAGAACTACTATGATGGCTATATGACCATCAAATTTAACCCCATATTTTGCTATTGCAACCCCTCTCCAGATTGATTTTTGATTTTGCAATCCAACTTTGGGAGGCCATATCTTAGTCATCCAAACTCCAAATCAGGTGCAATGTTTTTTGAAATTGGGTAGAATTGACAAAGCTTTTTAGTGGTCAACCTCTTTTTTGGTTTTGGTGCATAGATTTGTCAAAAATTGCATCTTTTGGTGACTGTACCTATTCAATCCTACATTCTGCAACTTCAAGAGCACCAATTGTTCTTTGGATGGTTCACATGGTTTTAGTTGGTCCTTTTATAGTGACTTCAATTAGCCAGGGTCACTACCTACTTGCCTTCATTGATGACTTTTCAAAATACACTTGGGTCTACTTTCTTCATCATAAGAATGAAGCGTTGGACAAGTTTCTAGCCTTCAAGACTCATGTTGAACAAAAGCCATCAAAGTTCTTCGAATGGATAATGAAAGTAGATATGTGAACAAAAGACTTAAAGACTTTTGCAAAACTTGAGGGAATTGATCTGCAGAATCTTCCAACATTTAGTCTGCATAAGATAGATGTTATAGCTATGAGGATCCACACTCTTAAGCCCATGGTGAGTTACATGATACAAGCCAAGTCTCTAGATCCATCACTTGAAGTCAAAGAAATTAGTAGTGCCACTCACATTCTTAATCAATCTCCTCATCCAACCTTAGATTGCAAGACTCCTTTTGAGGCATGCTGTGGTAGAAAACCTATTGTGACACACTTCAAAGTCTTTGATTGTCCTGCATGGGAAAATATATCTTCCAACGGATGTAAGGCACAATCACGTTAGCCTTGTACTTTCATTGGTTATGAAGATGATGTGAAGGCATATAGACTATTGGATCTAGAGGCCCATCAGATCTTTGTGGAGATGGATGTACACCTTAAGGAAAGTTCACCAAGGTTGTCCTCTGATCCTCTTCGCACATCATACCATGTGGAAATTGATAGTGACACTAGCAATAGTTCTTCAACAGATTTAGACACCTAGGGTTCTATTGATAGTTGCAGTGATAGGTCACAACATCAGTCTAGTTGACATGTATATATCACTAAAGTGATAGGTCTAACACAAAAAGGTACATCCAGTCTTCCAGGTCTAGCTTCAGTGATAGATTTGGGGGATAGTATTGATGATTTGCCTCTTCTTCTTGATGCAGGAACACCTTCTTTAGTTGTCACAAGGGCTCCATTTGAACCTCTTGTTCATTCTCTAAATGATCAATTGTTACAGGTTGAAGTGATTGTGGATACTTATGATCAGAAATTGCAGAGGGGTTCTTCATTAGCTAAGGAGACATACAGTTCTTTAGGTAGTTGAGTAGGTTTTAGAGACATCACTTATCTATAAGACTCTTTCCATGCACAGTGGAAGCATCTCATTTGTATCTTTGGCATCGTTTCTTCCTAAGGGGAGGAACACCATTCTATAGTCTTGGATCAGTTTCTTCATTGAAGTAGTCACTAGCAGACATTCTTCTTTGGGGGGAGGAGCCTATCCTATCTCTCTTCCTCTTCTCATTTTTCTCTTATGTATATACTAGATGTATGTCATAATGGGGGGGGGGGGGGGTCTTGATTAGTCAATTCATCCATACATCATATGTGTTTTTCATCTCTCCTTTTGGGGGAGGGGTTTTCCCATGAGGTTTTCCCTCTTTCTCTGTTTTGTGAGAGATTGCATTTTATTATTTACATAGGTAGCTAACATGGCCTAATAGCCGGGACCCATCATGCATTTCATCTTAGATTTCATAAGCTTACAGAAATTCCTCGAAGTTGCACTTAAGGGGGGGTGTTGGTGTAAATAAGTATTTACTATTTACACTTACTTAATTTTACTTAGGTTAAAGCATTATTTTATTATTTTATTTTGTGAGACACATAGGATTTTGTGCACCTTTTTGAGTTGTCATGTTGACAACACACACAACTCTAATTTAGCACATCTTCTCTACAACGCTGATTTGCATGCTACACCATTGTAGGTTTATCCTCCCATTATCGCACTTACCTCTGTGCTTAATGGAGCATAAGCCATATCTAGTGAACATGTGCCTAGTTTTATGACTTATGATGTTGCTAACTTGTATGCATTCTAGAAGCCCTCTAGAGGCCTTTATATATAGGCACTCCTAGTGTACTTTCATATGGCATATTGAATGAATATATCATCATTCTAATCATACTCTCTCTTTGGTCTATATTTGTGCTTGTGTTTGAGTTCCTTGGTCTTGGGTGAATTCTGCCCTAAGGAAAATTCTTACAGAGCTAATAGTGCAGTACCCTGAAGGTCAAGATGACTCTACTCCCTCTAGTGACTCTAGAACATATTATTTACAATAAAAATTAGATTTAGAGAAAGGAGGTGATTTTTTTTCCACCTTAGATAGATTACAAATGAATGTAACAATGAGAAGACAAAAAAAAAAAAGGTCTAGCAAGCTCAGGACATGTTCGTAATAATGTTCCTACAATTTCACCAGCCATAGCTAGTACCTCCATCCCCTCTACTTTAAAGAGATACAAATTATAATGAGAGTCAAGTGGTAAGTTAGATCCCTCATTTGATGTTATTCAATATTGTAAAGAAGCTCATATTCAAGTTTCTCCTCTAGATTACTTAAAGTTGAATCCTTTTGAATTAAAAAAATAAGTTGATTATTGCAAAGGAGAAACTAATGATAGGGCTCATTCTAATGCTAATGCAACTGTTAGTAATGATATGTCTAGTACTAGTGCATATCCCCTTGTTGATGAAGAACCCATTTTTCTAGTATTATTTAATCAAGAAGAATCCTCAATCCTAGCCACCTCCCCTGGCCAAGAACCCAACCCTTTTTATGTGTCCTTATATGTCAATGGTCACAAATTGAGTAATTGCATAATTGATCTGGGTGCATTAGATAATTTCATGCCATCCAATATTGGCCATGCCCTAGGATTTTGCTTAACAAAGACCTTTTGTAAATTTAATTCCATGGATGATAAACAAGTTCCCCGTTTAGGTAAAGTGAAGGATGCCCAAGTAGCCTTAGCTACACAGCTAGAAAAAAGAATGAATTTGACCATTCTTATGGCTAACATCCCTGCCAATTATGTCATTCTTTTAAGTAGAATTTTTTGTAGAGATATGAGAGGTAAAATTAAATTAGATTAGTCTCATGCTATTATCCATATTGGTAATAAGAAAATCAACCTTGAGCTTGAAGAGAAAGCCCAATTGACTGTGATGAAATCTGATGACCCTAAAGTGCAAATCTTGTATTAAGAAATGGAGTGCATAAACTACATGAAGTTTACCAATTTTGACATTTTGGAAGAAGAGTCAAACCCTCCTAATTATCAAAGAATCAAGACTTTAAAATTTGATGGTAGTTGTGCAACTACTAGATCAGGATGAAGTGTGGTACTAGTTTCCCTTGAGGGAAAATTGACACAGTTAGCCTACAAGCTACTATCTAAGAATATCAATAACACTATAGAATATGGAGCATTACTTTTGGCCATTGCTATAGCAAATAAAAAATGAGTAAAGATTCTAAAGGCCCAAAGTGATGTAGAACTGATAGTGAAACAAGTTTGAAGTCAGTATATAGTGAAGAACCTTAGAATTTATAATTATTGAAACAAAGTTTGGGATGAAATAAAAGACCTTGATGCGTTCTCAATACATGATATTCCAAGACAGAGAAATGTAAGGGTAAATTTGTTACCTACCTCTTCTTCCCTTCTATTACCTCTTCTAGAATTCAAATACAAAGAATATAAGGTTGAAGTTCTCTTTAGAACTAATGTGCCTAATAATGAATAGTCATGGTAAGTTTGTAATGATGATAAACAAATCTAGTGTTTTCTTGAAGGAGCCAAGCCTTTTACTAGCTAGTACTTTGAAGGGAGTGAAAGACACTGCAAAGAGTCCTCTCTTGATAGCAAGAAGGATTTGGAGCTAGCTACTATTAAATTAAAATGTAACAAAATTCCTAAGCACCTTATCTCCTTATAAAAGTTGTTCAATAGAGATGATACATATATCAGAAGAGAAATAGGTAGGAAAGGTGGAACCTTTGGAGATTAAGAGGGAATGAATATAGGCATTGAATTTAAGCCTAAAATGATTAACATTGGAAGTGGTTTTACAAACAAAGAAAATGTAGGATTTGAGTAGTAAAAATCCACAAAACTGGAAGAATATTTGCATGCAACAATCTATCACATAGAAGAAAATACAAAGAAGAGGAAAGGGTTTTGATCTAGGTGGATTGAGAAGGCCTAAATTTTTTAGAGTCTTATAATCTCTCAAATTCAACATCATTCTAAAGATGTCAAAAAATTAGACCTAACATAACTTGGATGGGGTCAAAAGGATCTCACATGTAGTAGTTATGCTCAGTCAAAGGTTTGGGTGAAATCAACAAATTAGAGGGCTCAGAAAAAGGTCAAAAAAATAAAGTCATAAAAAAGGTTCAATATTGGTATCATTACAAAGAGTTTCTTAAGAGCTTTCCAATGATGTTTATTTCATCAAAATCTAAGATAAAATGTGGAAGATATTGTAGAATTACTTTTTCCTCAGAAAAAGGAGCTCGCTATTTTAAAGCACCCCAATTTTTGTGGGTCTATATTTCCTAAAAAATAGCCACAAAATTTAAAAAAGAAAAAAGAAAAGATGTCGTATACCATCCCTAGTTTAAAGGTTTGGATTATGAACCCCTTTAAAATAACAACCTCTATTCTTTGCTATAATTAAGGATACAAATCCTTAAAATATTTAATCTATTTCTAAGGGAGCCAATCAAATATTAAAATGATTTATAATTTTTGTAGACAAATTTCAAGAAGGATTTCATGATCTACTTATAAATCATTCATTCCCTAGAAATTATATTTTTGTAAGATATTATTTTAATAGGGAGATTATTATAGAAAAAATGGGAGATTTGTGACTATTATGGTTTTCACCATAATAGGCAAATAAACTTGTATAAAAGGGGGATTATTTTCCCTTAGAAGGGGAATTAGTCTATGGCAAGAAATTAGACTTTGGGAATTAGTCCTTGGGAAAAAAATAGTCTTGGAGAATTTTTGGAGAGAGAGTTTTGTAAAGGAAGGAATAGTTTTTCCTTGTGAGAGAATTTGTAAGCACGAAGGCGTTGTCTAGTGCCTTCAAGTGCATAGAAGAAATTGTGAATGGTCAAAACTTGGATGCTGTAACAAAGTGTTTTTCTTGGTAGAATTAATAGAATGGTCCCCTGATTGACAAGTGGACCTAGAGACGTAGTCCTACTCAGATGAACTCTGTATGAAATTGTTTGTGTCTCTTTATTCTCTTTCTTATTCTCTCAATTCTTTATGTTTTTATTGTTATTAAAAAAAAAGTTGATTAATTGTGTTTAAAGCATAAATTTTCTTGTAATTTCAATGGTTTAAAATACATACCATGCAATTACTACAAGGATCGAGAATTTAAATCTATATTTTGGATTAAGTTATAAAACTTGTAAATCCTAGTTTATAGATCAAGTTTGGTATCAGAGCCTATTTTGCAGAGAAATTAAAGGTGGTGAATGTTAACTAGGTTGAAGTTGAAATAAAGAGAAGGTGAACTTGTAGAGTTCAATCTAGATATTGGGAAAAGGACTTTTCCTCAATCAGAGATGGCATTTGAACAAAATATTTTTGAGTTTGATGTGGAAGCCTTCCAAAGAGCTTTTTTGGAGTTGAAAGATTTGGTGGACATTCTTCAAGAGAGGCATGAAAAACAATTGAGAAAGGCGAACAAGGCTAAGAAGAAGGAAGAAGAAAAATCTTCATCAAAAGATGGCAAAGGGAAAGGAGTAGGAGGTGGTAGTGGCCCTCCTGAAACTCCATCTCCATCTTCTTCATCTTCTTCATTATCTTCTTCTTCTATATATCCTTCCTGTAAAAAGAAACATCTTGTGAAGACATGCTTGCTAAGGCTTGATGTAAAGTTTGATTTTACTGTATATAATGGTGAATTAGATATTGAAAATTTGGATAATTGGCTTAAGCCGATCAAAGTGTATTGCAGGGTTAAAAATATTTTGGATGATTCTTCCAAAATCTAGCTAGCTACTCTTAGGATGGGAGGTGCTACATTAGTCTAGTGGGAGACAAAGATCCAGGATGATCTTGCTACACACAATAAAATCATTTCATCTTGGTATGAATTTACATCTGCTTTGAAGAAACAATTTTATCCTTTTGGTTATTTACAACAAGCCATTGTGGATTGGTAAAATCTCAAGAAAGGTAAAGGGTAGTCTGTGCAAGAGTATACACAGGTGTATAGGAAGAAGGCTTTAACTCTTGGAATTCCTCTTTACACACAAGATACTTTATTAAAGTATATAGGTGGAATGCATTCATAATTGAAGCATACAATATTGATGTTTAGTCCTTCTAAATTTGATGAAGTGTGTGCTCAAGAAACCCATATTGAAGCAGGTGGAGAAAATGCAAGTTTCAGTTCTAAGAAGGAATTTGCTCCTCCTGATAGTAACAAGAAGGGCAAGAAAGTAGCCATAGTGAAGAAAGAGGAAGGTGACAAGCCTACTTGTTCACATTGTTAGAAGAAAGGACATATAGAAGAAAAGTGTTGGAAATTGCATTTAGAGTTGAAACCAAAGTTGTTTAGGAAGGATAAAAAAGGAAAGAAAAAGTCTACAAATATTGTTCAAGATCTTGGATCAGATTCTGGTGATGAGACAACAATATCAACTGTGGGTTTGAAAGGTAAAGCTTTTGTTGATTCTACCACTAATGTTTCATATGCTTCCACTTCCAAAAGTCATGTTGTTCCTGAAGATAGTAAAAGGTGTGAACTTTTTCATATAAGGGTGATTTCAAAGAACACTAAAATTGATACATTGATAGATAGTGTGTCCCAAGTCAATTTGATTTCAAAAGAATTTGTTAAGTAGTTGGGATTGGAAACCAAGACACATAAAAGACCTTATCCTTTAGGTTGGGTGTGCAATGATAATAGATTCAGAGTTACTAAGAAATGTAAGTTAAGATTTGCAATAACATCTAAGTTTGTAGATGAGGTTGAATTTGATGTGGTTCTACTTGACATTTGTGGGATTGTGTTGGGTAGCCCATACTTATATGATAGGAAAGCTATCTTCTACAAGGAACATAATAAGTATCACTTGTTTAAAAATGGAATTGAAAATATTATAAGTGCTCATCATATGAAGAATGAAGGATCAATTTTGAATACAGGGCATTTGAAAATGATTGTAAATGCAAGTAGTAGACTAACACTCATGTCTTCCACAACTAATGAGGATCAAGTGCAAGCATAATCAAGTCTTCAACTAGTGATGGTAAAAGAGGATTTGAATGATTCATTTTCTAATGGTGTTCCTGTGTATGGAATCCAAAAAGCTAATTTTTTTTCCATTACATCAATTTATTCAGTGTTGTTGCTTCTTTTTCTACTAGTTGGTACTATGTGGGTGATGGATGTAACAATGAACACTGGTGGATATATGGTTGATTGTATTAGCAATGCTATTTTGTTTTTCATAATGTGTTTGATAGTTTAGATATTCAGAATTCTAGCAGTTTGTACAAGTGATACTAGACAAGTGAGCCAAACATGCCCTCACTTTCATTCTATGTAGAAATAGACTTTTGGAGGTCCAAAAGCTTCTCAGTGGAAAGGAATGATCTAGGTGGATCTAGAAGGCCTAAATTTTTTAGAGTCTCACAATCTCTCAAATTAAAGATCATTCCAAAGATCTCATAAAATTAGACCTAACATAACTTGGATGGGGTCAAAAGGATCTCACATGCAGTAGTTATGCTTAGTCAAAGTTTGGTGAAATTGAAAAAAAGAGGGCTTAGAAAAAGGTTTAAAAAAAAGTCATCAAAAGTTTGAATATTGGTACCATTATGAAGATTTTTTTAAGAGCTTTCCAATGATGTTTATTTCATCAAAATCTGAGATAAAATGTGAAAGATATTGTAGAATTACTTTTTTCCTTAGAAAAAGGACCTCCCTATTTTAAAGAACCGCTATTTTTGTGGGTTTATATTTCGTAAAAAACTAGCCACAATTTTTTTTTAAAAAAAATTTTGTTTACCATCCATAGTTTAAAGGGTTGGATTATGAATCCCTATAAAATACCAAACTCTATTCTCTGCTATAATTAAGGATACAAATCGTTAAAATATTTAAGCTATTTCTAAGGGAGCCAATCAAATATGAAAATGATTTATAATTTTTGTAGATAAATTTTGAGAAGGATTTCATGATCTACTTATAAATCATTCATTCCTTGGAAATTGTTTTGTAAGATATTATTTTAATAGGGAGATTATTATATAAAAATGGGAGATTTGTAACTATTATGGTTTTCACTATAATAGGCAAATAAACTTGTATAAAAGGGGGATTATTTTCCCTTAGAAGGGGAATTAGTCTGTGGCAAGAAATTAGACTTTGGGAATTAGTCCTTGAGAAAAAAAAAATCTTGGAGAATTTTTGGAGAGAGAGTTTTGTAAAGGAAGGAATAGTTTTTCCAAATAGGGTATCAATCTAAACATGAAAATACACCCTAAGTCTAGGAAATCCTAAAAGTATTCTAACTCAAGGGTTTAAAGATAAGTCGACATCTATACCCAGAGGTGCACAAGACATGTAGGGAACCCATTATGTAAGTGAGCAAGTGCCATCGCATGAATCACACTAGAGTTACTTTGGCAATCTCTTAGGACCTTGACCCCCTAGTGATCCCCATGTGGCCACTAGTACCGTCTCATATTGACAAGGCATACTAGGGATGCAAGATTTCAACCAAGCATTCTCTCTACTCCCATCCTGGTCTATACTAGCACTCGAGGCATGGGTGAGAACATACGAAGACTCTTATTAGGTTCATTTTACTCTCATTTGTTGTAGTCTTTTCACTTATTTAAAAAATTACAATGGGTTACCCTAGTGGCTACTTAGGGCCCCGACCCCCATTGCAAGCCACTTCCTGAAATTACATATAGATAACCTACCCTGAGCTCATGAAATCAAAAATCAAAGAATCATACTAAAACACCTTAGTCCTATACAAGTGACTAGAAAACATCATAGATAAATCACAATACCCATTAGTTCTCAATGAGCAACTAGAAAGTATCACAATAATACTGATTGAAGACTCAAAACGGTTAAGTCAGATGTATCATAACACTTATCTTGCTATCCCAAAATAACAATGAAAACTAGTAAACAAAAAATATAATCAAACTCATCATAGAGCATATCAACACATTACCATGGTTCAGTAAAAATAATCAAGATCAAGTCAGCATACTTTCACACTCATAAAACTCCCAAGCCTATAGAACTGGTCAACAATCTAGTCAACCCCAAACCCCAAACATAGACATCACATAGAAAACAAGGTTTATGTTTCTTGTTTTGGTTTGTTTTGAAAACACATGGTTGAATTAAATGTAGGGTTTCAATTTCCATTTCAGTGTATGTTTTAAGTAAAGATATTATCCATTTACCCTATAGTTTAACTCATTCATTTAATCAAATAAAATATAGAATTACCCCATTATATTTTAAGTCAACTACCTAAAATATTCTAAGGATAATCATATATATTTTATTTTTAAAAGGATCATTTAAAATATTCCTCATTGAATTTCAATAAAAATAATTGCAATTTAGTAAAGTTGGACTTAAATAATTTCCACCTAATTATCTAATTTTTGTTATTAAATAAATAAATAAAATTATATTTGATGAAACTAATAACTATATAATTAACATTTAATTAATTATTAAAAATTAAAATTGTTAATAAATATAATTAATAAAATAATATTAAAAATTAATTTAAAAAAATGCATAACACAGTGCTTAAAGCCCATCGACTTTTATTAAAGGCAGTGGCCTATTGCGTCTATCATAGGGCTTGCAGCCACAATAGTATGCAGTACCGTCGCCACTGGAGTACCTGCAACAGTAGTAGTTTCACTTTCATTACAGGTAAGGTGGGGGGGTACAAGTTAATCCCACCCCTCCCAAATTCATTATTATATATATTTTTAAATTTTTTTTTAATATATGTATATGTGTATATATATATATATAGATAAATTTTTTTTTTTAAATTAATTTATTTTATATTAATTTTGTAATTAATAAAAATAAATAACACAATGTATTTAAAAAATATATTTTGTTTACCACAATCTTACCATTAATCTGATTGGGAATTTGCAGTGAACCCACCAATTTTTTTTTGTTTTTAAAAGAAATTTCCCATTTTAATTCAAACCCTTCCCTGATTGATTTTCTATTTTTTTTAAATCTATTGAAAGAAACATTATATTGATCAATTAAAAATGTTCCATGTACAGAAGAACTAACAAAAGTACTAGAAACTCATAATATGATACATCCTTCACAAGAATTATCTAGACAACCATCTAACAGACACAATCAAGACATGAAAGAAAAGAACATATTAAAATATACAAAAATCACAAGTGTCTACTTGGACACTACTGCTAATCACTACGCCGTAGAAACTATAGAGAAAATTCCTCCTCTCAGAACCTTCTCCTTTTCGAAAATTCATTCCTTCTCCAAACATTGCCTTCCTTTGAAAATGAACCCCCGAGTTGTGATATGGAGTTCTCTCCCTAAAATTAGGGCACTAATTGTGCGTTCACCCGAGAGTACTCATTGCTCACCTAACTTCAACTCTAAATTGATTTTTCTTTATCTTTTCTTTTTCTTTTCCCATGGAAATTTATTGAATTATTAAATAACTTTATTTAATTTTTACTTGACTTCTCTTTTAATTAATTTATTAAATTTAACCTCATGCATGCATCATGCAATCATAAAACTTTAATAAATTAATTTGTTCTCCACTTCTTAATTTATTTTTGAACGTTTAACTGATAAAATATTTATTAACTTAAATAATAATATTATTTACATTTATTAAAAATAAACTGTAAATATATATTATTATTAGGTTAAATAAATATTATCACATTCTAAATTTATTCTTATAGCTTTTATCTTCAAATTTAATCCTTTTTATTTAATTAATTTCCCAATTAATTAAATATATTTAAATATTAAAATATCTTAATAATTTTCCATTAAATTAAATCATTAATTAAATATTTTAATTAGACTTAATTAATAGAAAATTTCACCAAAGAATCATAAAATAAAATATATAAATCCATCTGTAGGACCAGAAAACGGGTTAACATGCATAACACACTATGAGCAAATCACAAAACTCAATAATCATACGTTAGCACCCACTAGTCTACCATGAAAGCCAAACTAATAAAGAAAGTAATAGAAACCCCCTTTTTTGTTTGTAGCTCCCACGCCCTTCTTTCTTCTCCAAATGATTGTAGCTCTAATTTACATATAGTGCACACAAGATTGAAGCCAAAGCCTATGATATGGATAATGCCATGAGAATACTAGAAGTGTGATTTTAGTGTGAGAGCAAGAAGTGTAAATGCAAAGAAGTGGGGACTCAAAGACTCAAGAATTTGGATTTTCAAGACTTAAGCATTAAGATCTGAAATGAGAGAAAGAGTGTCCATTTTATAATTGACATGGAGGGTGAGAGCATTGGATTTTTCACCCATAGATATGCGATGTGGCAAGAGTTTCCTTTGAGAATCCATGATGCGTATGAAAAATATGCCAATTGTAAGATTCTATGACACATAAAATTCAAACTTGGCTAAATGTGGAAGAGAATCTATAACGCATCATAAGACATCTCAACCCAATTAAAGCCAAGAATCTATGACGAATAAGTCAAATGGGGACATGTGTAAGAGATAAGAATATTTGGTTATGACATATCTTATCCAAGTGTCAAAGGAGAATCCATGAGGTGTCATATCCAAGTGTCATGATGATGAAGTATTTTATGGAATATTCGATTTAAAAATCCTTTTATTCCACAAAATAAAAATTAGTAGAAAATGGGACTTAGGAAATTGTAAATTTCCATGGTTTGCTGATAATTAATTAATTAATTAATTGAGGATGATAATTAGGAAGGATAATTAGAAGGAATGATAGGATTAAATTATGGGTTATTTAATCCTTCAGAGAAAATTAGTAAATGATTGGCCAAATTGATTAAATGAATGTGATTGTATCCTTTGATGAAAATGTAACGATGATGGATATGGAATAAGATGATGAAAAGGTAGACCAAAGCCATGGTCAAATCGATTGATGGATTGAAATTGATAACATGCTAAGGACACATGACATGAATTGGTTGATATGTAACATTTAATCGACATTGTAAATGCTATAGGATTGAAATTGATTGATAAGGTTTGATCATAATAACATTGACAGACACTATCAATATTATTAAAATGGTTGATAATGCCATGATTCGACATTGAAAGCCTCAACAATGTCAAATATTGGATGACATGAATGATAGTTTGACCTAGCACTGAGAGCCACGACCGTACTAAGGTCAGATTGATAAGATTGATAGGTTGATACGTTTTTGAGGCACTGAAAGCCACAACAATACCTAGGATAAGATAAATGATGATTGACTTGGGATGTTTGATATGTTTTGGGTTGATTAGGACTGATTTCGAGTGATTCTAAGTTGATTTGGGGTGATTTTGAGTTGATTTGATATGATTCCGAGTTGATATAAAATTGATGTGAAAGGGGATACAAATGATAAAATATGATCAATTTGGCCAAAAGATAGAAGTTAGTAGAATGAGAAAATGGTACAAATTAGTATGAAGAAGTGATGAAATTGTAGATGTGAAGCATTTTTGAGCATCTACACCATCATAGAAAAACACATACAAAATCAAACTAAAGGGTTATAATCACGAATTAACATCATTTGATGCATTCAGAAGGTAGTCAACTCAGATACTTGTCCTAATTTTCTAGGAAAAGTGGATTAAAGGTTTAGGATTTGGACTTAAGAAGCTATCTCCCCTCTCTTACCATTGAGATAATGTGATAGGCTACGCTCATCCTGGCAATTTAAAGAAGCCGATACCTGGTACCTACAACTTGCATAAAATCATGCATGTACAAACACAATATTCTAAACTAAATAGGCAATGTTAGGAATTGGTGCATCATGTAGATCCTGACTAGTAGGTGACTACCACTCCCTTCCTTAACCACATCAAAAATTTTATACATAAAGAAAACATACATGCATACCATACACATGTAGTATGGTGTAAGTATCCATAAGAAGACATATAATAATCCATCTAACTAATCATCATCAATAATTGAAATCATTGAATAATCATCATGTATACATGAAGTATAGAGTACTAGGTAATCTCATCATATAATCAACTGAATGTAGAAAAATATTTGATAATCTCAAAACCATACTACTAGTAATCAAGCATAAAACTAGCCTAAAAGATTTTGGCAATGATAACAGAAATGCAAACTAGGGGTAGGCACTACAATGATCAAGGAGAGTTTTCCATGTGTAATCTAGGAAATTAATGGTGACCAAGGTATTATGATTTGAATTGTAATGCAGAATTAGTTAAAGGAGAACATAGGAAGGAAATAGTGAAAAACAGAGAGACATCTGATCAAGCAGGATCAAGTAAATAATAGGATAGAGGTGATCTATCATCAAGCATAAGAGTGCTGATCAAATGATCAATTCTAAGACATTCTAATAGGTAAATTAGTTAAATCTCTTAATAGAGTACTCCTGAGAGGCTATATTGAAATCCTCTAAGAAGGTGGTTACTTCATTGTGAGTTGAAGTCTTTTAATAGGGCACACTTTTAATTGGGTGTTGAAATCCTTTAACAAGGTAAGACTTAATAGTATTTGTAAGCCTTTAATAGGGTAGACCTTTCACAAGGTAGATCATGGTTCATGATCAAACATTGTAACCTTCATTGGATACACTTTATTACTGTAGTGGTGAAGATTTGTGGATGTCATCCCCACCCTAGTTTACCTTCTCATTGGATGGTTTCTGGGTAATCATATCTTGTGTCATATGTGTGAATGATTACTTTTTTACATGCTTTACATGGTATTTTAGTTTACTTATTGAATATGTGAGATAGATGTGTGGTGAATATTTTATAGATCAAAGTTTAAAGTACTAATTCACCCCCCCTCCCCCCCTCTTAGAAGTTTACATTTCCTATTGTAATTCCAACAATAGGTATCAGAGCATTGGTTCTCTAAAAGAGAAGCTTTGTAGCTTTGAGAAAAAATATTAGAAATGGAAGTCTACAAGTTAGGAAAGATCATTGAGAATTACGAAATTGAAATACAATTCATTCTACAATAGTTGAATGAAGCAAGAGATGATCTAAATAAATCACTAAAGAGAAGGAAGGAAATCCCTATTGAAGAGAGTGACACACAATATAGAGAGATGGAAACTACTAAGATATTTGCAAATCGAGGCTCAAATGAACTTGATGCAATAATTTCAGATATAATGAAAAAGAACAAAACCCAAGCTGAAGAAATAAAAAAGCTCAAGATAGAATAATAATCACAAGCCATATTACTATGTGAGGTGTCCAAATAGAGAAAAAATGTAGTGGAAGACAAAGCCATGATTGAAGATGACAAAAGAGTTTTGACCATGAGATTGGAAGAGAGATCATCAGAGGTAACCAAGATTACTAACATGCACTTAGAAACTTTGGGTCAACTAATGAATGCCAACCATGAACTGAATGTCAAGGACATTAAGATAACAACACTGAAGTTCTATAATGAATAGTTAAGTAGTGAGCTAAAAAGGGAAAAGGAGTTCCTGTAAGTAAACTTGCAACAAAGAATATAAACATTTGCACATAACCCATTATAGATCTAAAATAAACATGAAACTAAAATCCACATGTAAGAGAATAGACAACATACCCACAAAATGTGATACAAGATATACCCTGGGAAACCCTTATTGAGGGAAAAACCCAATCTCTAAAAGCATCCATCATCATGTATTATTCAAAAAAACACCATTGCAATATAACCATGGAAGCCTTCAAAGCCATAGCCACAATCAAGCAATCCATGTGAACAAGCATGAATTCACAAATCCCATGCCATGCTTCCAACCTTCACAAATGCTCCCTTGCATAACCTATTAAGCCTTTTCCCACTTGACTATTGCCTTTTTTCCTTTTTGTCTTCTCACACAACAACCACCCTTGTGGCTGCTTATATAGTAGCAAATCTCACAAAACCACCAAGTGGTATTACATAAACCATGTGCTACCAAACCCATTCACTCCACATTTAATATTGGATATTTAATTATTTTCCCCAATATTAAATAATTACATGAAATATTATCACAATGTTACATTACAACTCATCAAGTATATCCTATGGGAATCCTTACATGTTACACACCCATCTAGGTGAAACATTACATAATAAAGTAAAATAATAAAATATAACAATATTATGCAATGTGTGTAACACCCATTATCTCAAAAATCTCCCACTTGTATACATTGCATAGGGTCAATCTGTAGCAACATAAATGAACAAGGGAGTAATCCCTCCTAGTACATCCACAATCATGGATCAAAGTACATGAAGTGCTCCATCCTAGTACCTACAACAAAATTAAAGTATCCAACATCTCAAACATGAATATAGCCACCTTCTATTATGCCACTACCACTAGATATACATAGAATCCATCCAAATAGAAGGCCACCCAATCTATTGCATTAGAAGATCATAAAATCCTATACCAACTAAAATGGCGAGCACTAAAAAGTTGATCCAAAGGTAGTCACATCTATCTATAGTTGTGAAAATATCCATAGTTGAAATAGCACAAACAAAAAGTTCCAAACCCATCCAACTATCCATACCTCCAAAGGTATACCAAGTGAATATCATGTCATCAACATATTCAATCTATAACTTGCAATCACAAGCCTCAAGAGAAATACCTACCACATATAAACCAAGAAGATCCCACTACAAAAAATAATTTCAAATCTATAACCAATCCACTCAAAACATCTCAAAGAAGTTCATCCATGTAGTCTCAAGGACATCCACAACACATACACCAATAACCTATAAGAACAACTCTCATAAAAGTGTTAATGCTCTCCTAAGTTCTCCACAACCAATAGAGGAAAGAGATAAAGGAATAACCATGTCATCTCTCACATGAAATACGTGAGAAAAAACAAGTGATCACAATCTCGAACCAATCTCAAATTAAATGAAAGAAAAATTTGAACATCCAAAAAGATAACAAAGAGCAAAGAGAAAACATGCAAATCATAAACTATATCATTTCCTTCTACACACACCTCTAGATGTAAACTGTGCAAGTATTATCTCCTCCATAAAACCCCAACAAGAAGCCACAATAACACCCAAACCATACCATATAACTAATCATGTATGTAAGCCTCTCAAAAGAAGATTAAACTCATAAACCATTCCTAAATCAAGGAATAACAATTCCTAATCCAAGGAATATGCCTAATATAAAACCATCTCCCAAACTCAACTAGTATAACAACATATGAAAATTGAGATAACCAATGGTAAAGAATCTCTCAAATGAACCATCTAGAAGTAACTCATGTCCTGAAGCTTAAGATCAATATCCATGAAGGAAAAGTATAAATATAATGCACTTGAGAGAAATAATGGGCTATACCTCTCAAGTAGAAAATTGAAAAGTAGACCAAGAGAGGTGAATGAGAATTCCCATGAAGATATCCAAGTCTCCAAGAAAGGCTCACATAAGAACAATCTCCTCTCAAGTCCATATCAGGTGAATGCCCCTCAGAATTCTTGTTGAAACTATCAACTATCCCAAAAAATACTTCTCTAATTCAAGAGAAATCAACATCACCACCATCTCTAAGCATCCATGAGAACCTATAACCAATCAATCCATGCCAACTCCAAATGAAATATAGAAATATCATGAGGTATCCAACTTATGATAAATGTATACAATACCAAGAAACTAAACCAAGATCATTATCAAAGTTCTAACCATGGCCTTAGCAACATAAACATGACAACATGATCTAAACCATCTTAATTAAAGACATGACATGCTCCATATGAACATACTATAACATGTCAGAACTCTAAATGTGTATCAAGAGTATATCATAACATAATAATGAAACCATCCTAACTCCAAGGATAACATGTCAAATGAAAGCATAAACCACACCTTTACCAAGAACCCTGTGAGTCGTCAAGATGCAACCATCTCCACACACTATGAAGAAAACCATCTCCACATACCATGAAGAACAATCTCCACACACCATGAAGATAACCAAGAACTCCATGAGTCCTCAAGATCTAACCATCTTCACACACCATGAAGATAACCAAGTACACCATGAAAATGTCAAAGATGCTTCTGCAACAACAAGATCTAAGACAAACCAACAACATCTACAAGCACTCAATAAATATATCAATTCCAAAAAACTTCCACTCAACTATGGTACCAAGTAACCCATTGCATCATAAAATCCATCTCCTAGATGAAGATTCTCTAGGTCTATACACACACAACCAAAGTTTTAGTACCAAGTGAAACCAAGATCTCTAAACCAAGAAGATATAATCCAAATCAGGAACTAATTTTGCACTATCATTGTATCACTGCCACAAGCACCCACTAAACCTCGTATCCAAGCTATCCATGAAAGATGATGAAAAAACCATCCTCTAACCATGAGAATCAACCAAGGCATCAAAACAACAAAGAACTCAAACTGAACATCATGAGTTCCTCAAAAGAAACCAAATAACCATGATCCCCAACCAAGAAGATATACCACCATAACCAAATTAGGAATCCAAGCTAATGAACATCAAGGATGTACCTATATATCCAATCATATCATGCCAAAATACATGGCAACACAATCACGTCCATGAACTCAACATCTGACACTCAATATGTCCAACTTGTCAGCATGAAATAGTCAACTACAATTATCCACCATGAATATACCTAGTAATAGCATCTCATTTCTTCTATATTAAGAAAAATTACCAAATCATGTGACTTAGGGCATAGACAACCCAAATCCAAGCCACCAATCTGAATATGCATCAATAATGAAAGATCAATGGGAAAATACAACCTATAAATGTAGCCTATAAGTATAGACCACTTACAAGATTGGAAAACTTGTAAACCCAACAATTCATCATAGATATCCAAACTAAACACTGATAATCATATCATTATGAGACCAATCTAAAATATGAACTAAGTATACAATGACATCAAATCTTAAATCTGAAAACATATAATGTCATAAACTCAAAATTGTTAGAAATGCTTCAGAATAACTGAGAGGGGGGGGGGTGAATCAATTATTCAAGGTTCAAATGTCCAATTAAAACTTTTCATCAGGTAAAGTGTGCCCATCTAACTATTTACTCATCCAATCTTTAACATTCTTATTCAATAAGTTACTATAAATCAATATGCAAACATAACACATAAAAAGATCAACATATAACATAGTGATTTACATGGAAACCCAATTTGGAAAAAACCACCAGTAATATACTACTCAATTCTCACTCTTCTAAAGTGATGCCCTATGAAAGGCCTACCCTATTAAAGGCTACAACACACTATTCAATGTGACCTAGTTAAATAATTTAACCACTCTATTAGAAGTGGGCCTCGTTAGAGGACTTTAGATCATTCACTTGGAATGTCACCCTGTTAAAGGATTTAAAAATGACTATTAAACCAACCTAAGTCCATAAGATTTTCTTTTACCCCAACTGATACAATTGTTAAAGAGTAAAAATAAGGGATTTTGACCTGATTATAGCACATAACTCAATTTACAAATTTTAGATCACTTTTTAGCTCTTCTTCATTTTCTTCGCTTTTAGTCTTTCTAGATCTAATAGCTTGTCCTCTTTTCAAGCTTTGTCTCCTTGAGTCTCCATGCTCAATGTACCAGTACAATCCTCCCATAGAGTCTTTGTGCTCTATTCTTCCTTCTCCTAGATGTCTTCTCCTTGACACCCTTCAACCACTTCACAATTTGGTACTCCAACAACTCTCGCTTCTTGGTCTGTGACTCCTTAAATAGAAGTCTAGAATTTATTTTCCCACTCAATTCTTCCCTCCTTTGATTTTAGTTTGAATGGATTAGGTAGGATTCATTGAATCTAACCCACATTTTGTTCCTTCTAGAAGCATCACAAGGAATCCTCTTGAATTCACTCAAAAATAGTTTAAATAGAATTCTGTGCCACTAGCTCATCATTCTTATCCTCCAATGGGTTCATAAAATTCAAGGTAACAACTTTGTTGGCTTAGATCTAGCGAATCTTTGACTTTTTCAATAATGTAGCAACTCGGCACTATTGTAATTTTGGTGCTGAGTACATACTGTGTTACTTGGCATCAAGTATGTTTGACTAATCTCAAAACCTATTTTGAATTCACTTAGCATCCACTAAGTTTTTCTGATGCTCGACACCTTCTATATCACTTGACACTTGAACTTCACTCGACACCTAAAGTTTACTCGACACACACTAGATTTTGCATTTGCTTAGGTCCAACTAAAAATTTTCTATGCTTAAACTAGCTTACTCGACACTTCACTAAATGAACTTAGTTTAAGCTTTGCAGTCAATCTTGTTCCAACTTATACTTCTAATGTTTCTAAGTGTGACTATCCTCTGTGTCTTTGAATATGTTACCAATGCATCATTTAATCATTGTCTTAGCTGATCCTTGCACTTCATTACAAAATCATAACTCATCCTTTCCCTTAGGTGCTTTTGTTATATCTTTTTGATTAAATCCTCTTCATCAATCAACTAAGTGATAGTACTTAGATCTTATAAGCAATTTTCATTCCTACAAATAGAAGGTTTGACATCAATGACAAAACAATGATTTAAAATATTCTTTATTAACTATCTCCCTCTTTCAATCAATCTTCTTCTCACAATGATCTGTTCAATCAGATTTCCAACAATCTCCCTCTTTGGCATTGATGGCAAATCATATTGATCAACCATCAGACCAAACTATTCAACCATGTTATCAAAATGCTAACTAGGTTAGAATAGTAAGTCAAATAAAAAAAAGAAAATTGGATTAGATTACACAATTTCTTCCTCTCTTGATCTACTATCTTGATTGCTTTACATCTTGTTCTCTCTCATAGCTGTTGTATCCTTTTTCTTTCCTTTCTGCCCTTCTTACATTCTCTCTATCTGTATGCATTTCTCATCTTCTACTATTCCTTTCTCTGTCCATATTTTTTGATTAGCTTCTTCATCTTCTCCCTCAACTATTGATCAGTTTCTAATATTATCCTTTTTCTTTCCTTTCTACCCTTCTTACATTCTCTCCCTATATATGCATTGCTCATCTTCTGCTATTTCTTTCTCTATCAATATTTTCTAATCAACTTCTTCATCTTCTTCCTCAACTATTGATCAAGTTTTGATATTTCTCCCTCTTTGACAATAATGCCAAAGACATATTATCTCAACAACTTAACATGCAAGTGTAGCATTTGTAGGTTCTTTCAATTTCTCCCTCTACCACCTTTCTTGTGATTGATTTGAAACTTCAACACTTTAATTACTTTAGGAATAATATAAAAAGTAAGTATCCTCTACATCAATGTGTAATATTTCAACAATCAATTCATTTGATGCAGGGCAGTCTTTGTTGTTACTTGAGTATCCTTGGCTAGGGGTATCACCCCTAGCTTACCTCTAAGATACTCAAAAGAATCTTTAGGTAGTGCTTTTGTGAAAATGTCAAGAATCTGTTCCTTTGAGCTAACATATTGCATCTTCACTTGTTTGTTTTCCACCAATTCTCTTACATAGTGACACTTGATTCCAATATGCTTGGTTTTGGCATGCATTGCAAGATTATTTGATATGTTGATAGCACTTGTATTATCACAATAAAGTATCACAAGCTCATTTACCTCTTCCTTCATACCTTGTAGTATATTTTTGATCCATACAATATTAGTGCAATTGATAGTAGCAGCAACATATTCAGCTTCTGTAGTGGATTGTGAGGTACAACTTTGCTTTTTTGCTGGTGCACATAATCAATCTTCTTCCCAAGAAAAGTGCTTCTCCACTGGTACTTTTTTTGTCATGAATATTACCTCCCCAATGTGGATTAGTGTAGGCTCTTAATTCAAACTTTTCATTCCTCTTATAGTACAGATCAAAATCATTAGCTCATTTTAGGTACCTCAGTATTTTCTTTACTATCATTAGATGATTTTCTATTGGATTTTAAGAAAATATTGCCACTATTCCAATAGTTAATGCAATGTCTGGTCTACTATCTACAATATATTGCAACTTTCCAATCATTGATCTATACATTGTCTAATTCACTTCAGCTGACTCATCATTCTTTGATAACTTATGTCCTATCACCATTGGTGTGCTAACTAGTTTTGAGTCTTCTAATCAAAATTTCTTCAGTATCTCCTTGATGTATTTTGATTGGGTCACAAATATGCCATGCTTCAGTTGATGTACTTGCAATCCAACAAAGAGTTTTATTTTTCTAAAAATTAACATTTCAAACTCATGTTTCCTTTGATTAGAAAAATCTTTGCATAAAATATCTTTTCCTCCAAATATTATATCATCAACAAAGATTTTAGATATCAAAATTTCTTTATCTTTTTTTTCTTTGATATACAGGTTGTTGTTGTCATCTGTTCTCTCAAATCCTATCTTCACAAGATATTTGTGTAGTCTCTCATACCATGCTCTAGGTGCTTGCTTCAAACCATAGAGTGCCTGATGCAGTTTGCAAACCTTATCCTTGTTGTTGTCATCAACAAATCCCTCTGGTTGTTCTATGTAGACTTCCTCTTCCAGTATACCATTTAGAAAAGAAAACTTCACATCCATTTGGTAGACTTTGGAACCTTTGTAAGCAACATATGCAATCAGTATTCTTACTCCTTCCATTCTTGCAATAGGGGAAAATGTTTCCCCATAATCCAATCCTTCTTCTTGTGCATAGCCTTTGCAAAATAGTTTGGTTTTACTTCTAGTTATCTCAGCATTCTCATCAAATTTGTTACTAAACAACCATTTGGTACCAATTACATTCTTATTTGCAGGTTTAGGAACTAGGGTCTAGGTTTAGTTCTTTTCAATTTGGTCTATCTCTTCTTCCATAGCTTTATACCAGTCATCTTCTTATAGAGCATATTTTATTGTTTTGGGCTCAAACATGCTTAGCAAACATGATTCATTTCTTAGTTTGTTCCATGTCATTGGTCTGGCATCCTTGTCACCAATGATTTGTTTTGTAGGGTGATGTCTTCTCACATACTTGGCTAGTCTTGGTTCTGTCCTTCTTTCCCTGTTTGATCCTTCAGCTTTAGGGTCATTTTTCTCTTCTCTATTTGATTTTTCATCATCTCTTTCATGTGTACTATTTTCAGGATCAAAATGTGCATTTTCTTCATTTTGCAACTCGTCTTCTTAATGTAGCTTAACATTCACTCCTTGTGACTCGACTGATACTAAATTTTTTTGCTGATTCCCAACTTGATTGGCAAGATTATCTTCAATAGTCATTCCATCACAGAATTATACAAAATATCTATAATCCTTTGGTTGCTTAGTTTCATCAACCTGAACTTTTGCATGCTATTCAAAATTTACATTCGCACTCTTCACAATCTTGTTAGTGTTAGTGTTCAAACACTTATATGGTTTGCTTCTAGTGGAATATCCAAGGAATATTTCTTCATCACTTTTTGCATCAAACTTGCCATTTCTAGTATCTTTAAGAATATAGCATTTACAACCAAATACTTTGAAATGTTTTACATTGGGTGAGTGACCATACCATAGTTCAAAAGGTATTGCATTTACTCTATTCAGAGTATAAAAAATAGTACTTATAACTTCTCTTCAGTACTTTAGAGCAACATTTTTCTCCATCATTAATGTTCTTGCATAGTCTATCACTAATCTATTCCTTCTTTCAACAAAACCATTATGTGGTGGATTTCTTGGTGCTGATGTTTTCCTTTTGATACCTTTTTCATTGCAGAATATCTCAAATTCTTTTGATGTAAATTCTCCTCCTCTATCTGATCTTAGGCTCTTCAGACTCTTTCTTATTTCCTTTTCAACCCTAGCCAAGTACCACTTAAACATTTGAAATGCATCCAATTTTTTCTTTAAGAACATGACAGTCATCATCCTGGAGTAGTCATCCACAAATAGCATTATGTATCTATCTCCTAGGTAGCTTTGCACTTCTATTGGTTTTGCTTTAGAAACTGGACTTAGTCATCTTCCCTAGTTGACATTATTTGCACATTGTGTTTTTAGGTTTCTTCATCTTAGGTAATCCTTTGACTTTCTTCTTTTTGTTGATGCTAATCAGATTGTCAAAATTAACATGGCACAATCTTTTATGTCATAACTACACATCATCAAATTTAACAAGATAAGTTGCATCTTCCATATCTAGGTAAAACAAATTACTTCTAGTTTGTTCACCTTTTCCTATCAGATTTCCATTAGTATCATAGATTTTGGTAGTTTTGTTTCCAAATTCTATTGTACAACCTACATTGCCTAACAATGATAAACTCAACAAATTGTAGTTCAATCCTTCTGGTATGCATTATCACATGAAATTTTCTTTGTAATTTTAATTGAAGCTTTTAATTTGATTTGACATGGAGCATCATTACCAAATCTAACACTATTTCCATCATACTGAGTAAAGGTAATAAACTTACTTTCGTCTCCTGTTATGTGATGTAAACATCCACTATCTATCATCCACTTGTTATTCTTGTTTACATAGGTTACCAATGCTATTGATTCATCTTCATCTGATTCATCCTTCATGGCTACATAAACTACTTCATCATCATTCTAATTAAAATCTTCTTAAAAAATGTATCATCTTTTTCCTTTTTTCTTGTAATCTCTACTATCATCTTGTCTCTTGTTCTTGTACTTTTTATCTTTTTAGTTCTTCTTCTGTGTACAACTTGCAGCAATATGACCTACTTCATTGCAATTAAAACAAATGATAGGCACCTTACCTTTGAATTTACCTTTGCCTCTATAGAATCTTCTAGCCAATAGTGCTTCCAACTGTTCCACATCTTCCTCATCTGTGCTACTATCACTGTATGCATTTTTCCTTTTCTACTCTTCTTCTTTGATTTCACCTCCTTAGTGTCTTTCAATGCCAGCTTGACCTTGAAAGTAGATTCGAGATTCTTAAGTCTATAGTTATCAAAGCTGGATAGTTCAAATGCAGTAAGTCTTCACACTATTCCTTCAAGGTTAGTGTGTTTCCTTGTACACACCTTAGCTCTTGGATGGCTGAAACTCTAATAGCATAGATAGGGAGCAAGGTTCTCAAGTATTTTCTATTGACAATATTTTCTTCTATTGACCACCCAAACTTCTTATTGTACTTACAACTTCTTGCATTTTTGAGCCATATTGAGCAACATTCTCACCTTCCTCTCTTTTTATGTCATCAAACTTTCCTCTAAGGATTTCTCTCTTTGCTCTGTAAACATTTTGATCTCCTCCATAGATATGTAATAGGTCTTTCCACATCTTGAATGCAATATCACAACCTTTCATGTCATCAAATTTAGCATAACTAAGTGCAGAGGCAATCTCCAACATTGCCTGATTGTGGTCCTTCCTTTTGTTCAAATCATCTACAGATAGGGGCCCAGCTAGATCTACATGCTCCACTCTAATTGAGGTTTTTGCATAATCACCTATTGATCCAAGGTGCAATTTCATTAGACTCTGACATGCAAAAAAGTTGTCGTTGTTGAGCTCGGGTACTTCTCTCTTGGACATCTTGATCTTCCTGCTTCTAGTACCTTGAAACTAAATTAGCAGATGTCTCTGATACCAATTATTAGAAATGCTTTAGATTAACTAAGAGGGGGGTGAATTAGTTATTCAAGGTCCAAATGTCCAATTCAAACTTTTCATCAGGTAAAGTGTGCCCATCTAACTATTTATTCATCCAAGCTTTAACTTTCCTATTTAACAGGTAACTATAAATCAGCATCCAAACATAACACGTAAAAAGTTCAACACATAACACAATGATTTATGTGGAAACCCATTTTGGGAAAAACTGCCATTAACATGCTACTCAATTCTCACTCTTCTGAAGTGATGCCCTATTAAAAGCTACAACACACTGTTAAATGTGACTTGGTTAAGGGATTTAACCAGCCTATAAGAAGTGGGCTTAGTTAGAGGACTTTAGATCATTAACTTGGAATGTCACCTTGTTAAAGGATTTACAAATGGATGTTAAACCAACCTAAGTCCATGGGATTTTATTTTACCCTAACTTATACAATTGCTAGAGATTAACAATAAAGGATTTTGACTTGATTAAACATACAACTTGACTTGCAAATTTTAAATCACTTTTTAGCTTTTCTTTATTTGCCTAGCTTTCAGTCTTTACAGCTTTGACAGGCTACCCTCATTTCAAACTTTGTCTCCTTGAGTCTCCATGCCCAATGTACTAGTGCAATCCTTTCTTTTTGACCACTTATTGAAGCAAAGTCTTTGTGCTCTATTGTTCCTTCTACTAGATGTCTTCTCCTTGACAGCCTTCAACCACTTCATAGTTTGGCACTCTAGCAACTCTTGCTTCTTAGTTTGTGACTCCTTAAATAGAAGTCTAGAATTTCTTTTCCTACTCGATTCTTCCCTCCTTTGATTTTATTTTGAATGAATTAGGTAGGATTCATTGAATCTAACCCACATTTTGTTCCTTCTAGAAACATCATGAAGAATCCTCTTGGATTCACTCAAAAATGGTTTACATAGAATTTTGTGCCACCAGCTCATCATTGTTATCCTCCAAAGGGTTCACAAAATTCAAGGTAACAATTTTATCAACTCACATCTGGTGAGTATTTGACTTTTCCAATAATGCAATAGCTCAACACTATTGTAATTCAGATGCTCGACACATACTGTGTTAGTCAACATCGACTACATTTTACTGATGCTCAACACCTATTGTGGATTCACTCAGCATCCACTAAGTTTTCCTAATGCTTAGAACCTTCTATATTACTTAGAACTTGAACTTAACTCGGCACATAAAGTTTACTCAGCAAACATTAGATTTTGTATTCGCTCAGCTCTAACTGAAAATTTACTCGGCTTAAACTAGCTTACTTGACACTTCACTAAGTGAACTTAATTTAAGCTTTGCAGTCAACCTTGTTCCAACTTATACTTCTAATGTTTATAAATGTGACCATCCTTTGTGTCTTTGAATATGTTACCAATGCATCATTTAATCATTATCTTAGCTGATCCTTGCACTTCATTACAAAACCATAACTCAAGCTTTCTCTTAGGTGATTTTGTTACATCTTGTTGATTAAATCCTCTTCATCGATCAAGTAAGTGATAGTACTTGGATCTTATAAGCAATTTCCATTCCTACAAATAGCAGGTTTGATATCAATGACAAAACAATGATTGAAAACATTCTTTATCAACAATATCCCTCTTTCAATCATTCTTCTTCTCACAATGATCTTTTTAATTAGATTGCCAACAAAAATGCTAACATAGTCAATATACACCATAAATTGTTTAGATTAATATATCGACAAATAAACCATACCAAATCTATATCAAGTCTAAACCAATGGGTAGAGCTTTCCAAGAGCTTTTTGTTGACTACTTGTAGTCCAAAATTCGATTTCATATGCCCAAGTTATGTGCTAATTTGTGCTCAAAATAAATAACATTTGTCTTTCAAGCTCTTAAAACCAGAATTTTTTTCAAAATCACAAAACCAAACCTACACCAAGTTTTATTGCTCTAAATTAGCTTTGCAATGCTTATAAGAAGTAAAAAATTTGATATCTTGAGAGAAAGTTCTGACCATTTTACTAAGATAGTATTTTATTCCAATATTCATTGCAATTTTTTTTTTTTTTTTTTGTGACAAAAATCCTGATAGGATTAAATTTGATGACCATCGTGGGTTGAAAAAAAAAAAAAACTCTTTGATTTCTTCTAAACATGGCCAAACTATGGCATCTTATAAATCAATATTTATGGAAATGTTAACCTCGATTTAATGGTGAGGTCTATTTTTACCCTGGAGGTCATTTCTGCAAGCTCCCCCCTAAAACCCTCATTTAAATAAAACATCCAAAAGAGCATTTTGTCCAACAATTTCACATGCCCAAAATCTACCAATTTCTCATCATAACGACAAACCCAAAACCCTTAGATCTATAATAAACAACTCATATATCTTGTCCTTTCTTTTATCCTCTCATGCATTTCCATGGATTCAATCTAGGGTTACAACAATAAAGCCATAGCTCTGATACCACTTGTAAGAAAATTTGCAACATAGAATATAACTATTTCCACATAACCCATAATAGATCTGAAATAAATATGTAATTGAAATCTACATGCAAGAGAATAGACAACATACCCACAAAATGTGACAGAAGATATACCTTGGGAAACCCTCATTGAGGGAAAAACCTAGCCTCCAAAAACATCCATCACCATGTATTATTCAACAAAAGACCATTGTAGTACAACCATGGAAGCCTTCGAAGCCATAGCCTGAATCAAAAGACCGATGTAAACAAGCATGAATCCACACATCCCATGCCATGCTTCCAACCTTCACAAAGGTTCCCTTGGCTAACCTATCAAACCTTGTCCTTCTCGACTCTTTCTTTTTTGCCTTTTGTCTTCTCACACAACAACTACCCTTGTGGCTACTTATATAATAGCAAGTTCCACAAAACCACCAAATGATATTACATAAACTAGGTGCTGCCTAACCCATTGACCCCACATTTAATATTGGAAATTTATTTCTTTTCCCCAATATTAATGTTAGTGAATAGATTGTCCTCCAAAGAAATAAATACAACTTAACCCCAAAAGCCCAAGTAGGAAGACTGAATATGCACTAACAGTTGGGTCACCTAATGAAAAACATAAGCACCCTCTAAATTTATTTGGGTATAGCTCCCTGTGTCTGATTTACAATGAATTCACAAAGATACAAATATGCATTATTTTAACTAGAAAACACAAAAGGTTTACAAACATCTATCTGTAAACACAAAATAAATGTGGAAAAACTAATGGGCTAAAAGGGAATAAATGACACAAAGTCCACTTATTCAAATTTTACATAACAAAAAGAACAAAAACAAGGAATAAATCTTCCATCTTCTCGAGAAAGTGAAGAATTAGAGCTTTTAAAGATATCTTGAAATGATAACATAATAAAAAAATAGTGACATTAAAATGCATTTAGAGAAAATTGAAAGCTATACAAAGATCACAATCAGTGGGAAGAAAACTTCCCAAACTAAAAGTTTTGATTTGCAATTATCTTCCAACTCTCCCTTCCCTAAAGTGTAAAAGATTACATAGGCCTTATTAGACATATGCATCATAATGACCTAGAAGAAACAAAAATTCCTACCTAATGTTCTGCTAAAATCAAGATTTCCCCCCTTTTCCTAACATAGTTTAGAAAAATGAAAAAAACTATGCTCTTTCATATCCCATAGTTTTCTCTCTTTCCCCTCAAAAGAATTGGAAAAGAAATTTGAAAATCTGGAATAAAACCAGAACCTTTCTTTAGTCTTCAGCTAGCCTATTTATTTCTCTCTCGATGATGGTTACCAATTATACAATTGATTTTTGAAAATATTTCTTGAATGTCGGGTCTTTACACATTCCCGAGAAGTTTCTTATTCTTCCCTATTGGTTTACCTTTATGAGATGAACTTTATTGCAAGTTTATATTTATCAATAACCTTTTAAAATTATTTCAATGACTCCTCAAATTTATAACGTCCTCATATGTTAAATAGCTTTCAAGGCTTTTAAACAATGTTTCAACTCCTCCATTTGGTTGTATCTAATCACTTAATTAAATACTTTGTGAGTGCCCTTTATAATTTGGATTTCACCTCCACACATATTATTGAGCTCTAACATCATCTCTAATTCTATCCATGGATGAAAATGAGGATGTGTTTGTGTTTGACCCTTGTTTATCATTCTTTCCATGTCACTATATCACAAACTCGAGGGAGTCTTCAGTTTATTTATGATAATGGGAGTGCATTGCACTTAGGATAGATCAGTGTATTGACCACCCGAAAATGATCTCCCAATAGTTGATACATGATTTCATTTTAACCTCATAGGGATCAAAAGTATTTTAACAAATAGGTCACATGAGCCCTTCTTCCAATGTCAATGTACAATAGTTGGTATATAAATTTTGTTAGATAAGTTGTAGACATCCTACATGTAGATATATGAGAATATGAAATCAATATGCACCGAGCACTTGTGCTAAAACTAAGGGCATTCAATGTATATGAATGGGTATGGAAGGCATCTCTATCCCGCTGTTCTAGTCAAGGCTCAATGTGGATGACACCAACTGTAATGTGAAATTCCCTTAGGCCATATACCACCACATTGTTCTAGAAAGCTAGACATTTTGAGCCAGTAATGAGCACATGAGGAATCTCTATTCATTAGGGATAACATGGTGCATGCTTAAGGTGCTTATCACAATGACATGTATGTGCTATAAGAAAAATGGCATTGCCAAATATCCACTCGAAACATGTACATACATACATAGTCTGTGATGGTCAAACTCAATGCAACTATTCGTTGTTATACACATCTCCAAGTTCTTGAATAGGTTTTAATCTAATGATGACTCATTGGGTCATATGAAGGCTTGTTCAAATTTTGAGGTGACTCGATGATGTGTTTAGGTTTCCTCATGGGGAGGCCTGATTACTCATCTTGCTTTATTCATGCCGATACTTGGCATTCTCTTCCATGGGTTTCATGGTCTTGATTAGCTTGATGGTCCTTATAGTAGAGAACCGATGAGGCATGAGTTACCTATACATCATCAATGCTCTTTGTATCGACTTGGCACTTAAAACATCCCAACTTCTCACAGTTTATAGAATCAAAATTATGTACTTGGGTCAATCCTTTGGTTGTGATACTACCTGCATTTGGGCTAAAATTAATCCAATATTTGCATCTTCTATTACCACCACTATCAAGCCTGATGCTGCATTGAAAATGTGCTTTGCCATGAGCACACATGGCTACGACTACGGATGTGTATCTTAGAAAGTCCTTATGTGGAGGCCATAGATCATGTTATCTCCCTTCAAAGAAAATGTTCTCACCCATGGGCATTCCTAAGATAGATATAATTATGAAGGATAATTTGGTAATTATGAGCTTGTGAGGTAAGATCTTCCATCATTATCATAGAAACATGCCTTTATGAACTTCAATATTTCTCTTGAAGATGCTTTTTCATATCAAGCATTCATGAAAATTTTCAATTTACTCCACTTCCAAAACTCATTTACAAGAATCTTAATACTGACAAGCTTGCTTCAAAATATTATGATCATTACATCCTTGATCTCAATGATATTATTCAGGTGGAGTACCATGAACCTTATATAGGAAAGAGCTGTTTGAATTTTTTTTTTGCATTAAGACTGATAAGTCACCACCTTTCCATCTCTTATTCCTTTATAACATCATGATATAAAATCTTAGAAAAGGAAATAAATCTTGGAAATAGATTTAAGTTTTTTGAATTACTGAATCTACATTCTAATTCTAAACCTTGAACTATCCCTCAAATTGAGATTGTAGATTTTGTTGTATGAACCTTAGATCATGGAAACTTAAGCATTAAATAGGAACCCTACTTTGAAATGCACCAATGCTGGATCAATTTTTAGATATGAAAAGGAACTTGAATGTGGAATGAAATCACCAAAAATATCACAATATTGAACTTCTAGATTGGGGCTGCAAGATGAGCCATATAAACCATCAAATCACTCCAAATTTCTTTGAACCTTAGTTCAAAGGAGTACAAGATTCCATAAACTAAAAATTTTAATCACTGGGTCTATATTTGGTACCAACAATTAAATAATTACATGAAATATTATCACAATGTTACAATATGACTCATCAAGTATATCCCATGTGAATTTTTACGTGTTGCATGCCCATCTAGGTGAAACATTACGTAATAAAATAAAATAATACAATATAAAAATATTATGCAATGTGTGCAAGACCCATTATCTCAATAGTTCGTTGAAAATTTCAATAAACCTAGTGAATCCATCAAATACTTTGAACAATTTATGAGATCCCCTAGATCTAACAATAATACATCTAGACTGTTGATCTCAGATTAATTTTGACAATTGAGTGTCAACACACTTATGATATTTACTAAGTTCATACCGAGCTAGTAACATATGTCGAGTACAATATGTATAGATGTTGAGTTGCAATGAGTGTTGAGTCATTCATGTGCCGAGCAAGTTCAAGTATCAAGTGAATACTTGATGTTGAGCAAGTTCAAGTGCCGAGAAAGACATAATTATAGTAAATGTTGAGCATCAGTATTATCAAGTGTTGAGTAACATAGAATGGACCTAGTTGTTGTGATGGCACAAACAACTATGTAAACCATTTTTTGAGCCAACTTATAGATAGATCTCGAAGCTCTGAAGATAAATTGAATCTATTTGGATTCCCCATGCAATTAACATGCAACAAATCAGAAAAATGGAAGGAATTGAATAGGAAAAATGAATCTCAATCATAGATTCATACCTAACCCTAAGCCACCAAAGTCCTTGTAAAGGGAGATATAACCCCATAATTCAGAAAGAGTAATTAGATAATGTATGTGAGGAGGTGATACTAGCAAAGATTTGAAGGAAATGAAAGGGGTGAATTCATCAGTTTCAAGGTGACTTAGAGGAAGGATAGAATTGCACAATCAATTTTCAGAACAGAGGATTGAGGATACAACATTCATATTAGATAAAAAATGATCAAGATGAATTAAATTGAGATATAAAATCAGTAATACCAAATTGTAAGTAGTTAGATGAAATATTCTACTATACTTTCTAAAAACTGTATTAGCAGGATGAAATCCTTTGAACTAAGGTTGACTTAACAGTCATAGTGAAATCCTTTAATAGGGTGACATTCCAAGTGAGTGTTCTAAAGTCCTTTAGCTAGGCACACCTTTAGTAGGGTGTTAAAATTCCTTTAACAGGGTGCAATCTAACAATCATTTGTAAGCCTTTAACATGGTAGATCATGAGAATGGTTAAGCTATGTAACCCTAATAGGTGAACTTTATTCTGCAATAGCAAAGAATTGTGAGTTTTACCTTCTTATTGGAGGGTTTCTGGGTAATCATATACAATGCCAAGTGTTTATGTGGATACATTTAATTTATGTGTTATTTCAATATATTTATGCATGCATTGTTTTAAAGTTAAAAGTTTTATTGGTCAGAGATTAGCACTTCTAATTGATCCCCCCTCATAAGTATACATTTCCCATTTGTATTTCCAACAATTGGTATCAAAGCTGAGTTCTCATCAGGAGAAGCCTTATAGCTTGGAGAAGAGATCTTGAAATGGAAGTTTACAAGTTGGGAAAGATCATTGAGAATTGGAAGATTGAGATACATCTCTTACCACAACAACTGAATGAAGCTAGAGATGACTTGAAAACTTCACTAAAGAGAAGGAAAGAGATTGCTATGGTAGAAAATGACACATAATAAAAAGAGATTGACACCACAAAGTTATTTTTAGATGGTAACTCATGTGAATTTGATGTAGTAATTGTAGATATCATGCACAAGAATAGAGCACAAGCTGAAGAAATCAGAAATCTCAAGTTTGAACAAGAATCACAAGCTATATTGCTATGTGAGGTGATTGAACAAAAGAAGAAAGCTATAGAAGACAAGGCCATGATTGAAGAAGATAAAAGAATTTTGGAAAATAGATTGGAAGAAAAATCAGCAGAGCTATCTAGGATCTCAAACATGCAATTGGACACCCGAAGCCAAATGTTGAATGCCCATCATGAGTTGAATGTCAAGGATATAGAGATAACTACATTGAAGTTGTAGAATGAACAATTGAAAAATGACTTGAAAAGAGAAAAGGAATTTTTTAAAAGTTTCAACAAGCCAAATGAAGCCATCAAGTGCTTTAAGCATCTATTGAAATCCCCTAGATCTAGTAAAGACACATCAAGATTGGGCTACATAAGCACTAAAGAAGGAGAATCATCCAAAGTTGTTGAGGAAAGAAACAATAAAGGTAAGAATTCTAAACCTACTTGTCATCACTATAGAAAGAAAGGACATACAACTAATGTTTGCAGGAACAATAATATTAGTCAAAATGCTAATCCTAAGAACATGACTTATTGTCACAAGTGTAAAAAACAAGATCATTAGGAACATGACTATAGAACCAAAATCATGCATGCAACAAAATTTGAAGGACACTACTACAATTGTCAAAATTTTAGACACAAAGCCTTTGAATGCAGATCCAAGTCCACATGGTGATCAAACAAGTCAATAAAGGGAAGAAACTATGAAAATTCCTATAACTAGGATTACAATACAAGACATAGCTATCATTACTATCAATAGTATGGCCACATTATTGAGAATTGCATAGGAGCACACTTCAGTGGTAGCTACAATAGATGGTTGAGTCAAACTACATGCTTTAGCTATTTGAAAATTGGTCATATCAGCAAGCATTTCCCAACAAGAACAAAGTCACCTAACCTAGAGTTCAACAAAGGAAAAGGCAAGGTAGATGTTGATCACATTAGAGGAGAGATGAACAAAACATGGAGGAAGAAAGATGGATGCAGCACATCAAATGAAGAGATCACTTCACCCAAAAGGTCAAGTAATCACATCTCATCAAACTAAGAAAAAGGATGTATGTGGGATTGATATTTAAATGCTTCATTATACATCAGTTCCAAGATAAATTAGTGCTAAAAAGGATAAATTATCATGAATAAAGATGCAAGTCAACAAGGAAAAAACAAGGTTAAATCTTTAAGTTTTCATCTTACTGCCAAGTGTGAAAAGTCCTCTTCAATTGCCAAGTAAATTCTAGTTTGTGCCAAGCTGTTAGTGAAAGGTAATTGAAGCTAAATCAGTGGTAGCTATCGAGTGAGGGAAACTTCTATTGGCACTAAGTGAAGATAATTCTTATAGTTTTTGAGTGATGGGAAAACCAATGGATGTCGAGTGAAACAAAAATTACATTGGAGCTGAGTCTATAGTTGTACATGCACCACGTATTTAGTGCAATATTTTAAAAGGGTATAAGGAACATTTTTGACCATTTTTCATCATTATAAACATAGAGCAAGAGTGAGTAGAGTGAAGAAGTGATTTTCAATCTAGAACAAAGCATTTGCATGAATCAAAGTGAAGATTGAGCATCATTCCATCGATCTAAAGGTATTCTTCATCTATCGAGCTATGCAGTTTATATATTTTTCAAAACCCTAGTTTGAAAAATGGCCTCGAGCTCTAAGAATGCAAAGGATAAGGAACCTTTTGGAGTTCAACTGATTGGTAATGACGTAAAACAACTATATTTTAGGGCCATACCAGAGGTTGCATACAATAATGATCTAATAGGTGCATTATCAGTTATTCCACCCAAGGTCATAATGGTACAAGACATGCGGAAGTATTATAATTGTAAAGTCAGAGAAATTAGAGACATGGAGACATGTCAAGCATATGATAAATTATGTGAAAAAAGAGTGTTGAAGGAAGAGTTTAAAATCATAGAGAGGAGTGGATCAAAATTGTTCTAAGAAGAATACATGACAGTTGTTTATGGCTAGAAGGTGGACTCATCAAACTTTCAAAGAGAATTGTACAAAGGGTTATTGGATACCCAACCCTAGATTGGCCTAAGACTTTGAGGAGAGACTCTAAAGAGGTGATTGAAAGAAATACAAGAAAATGGAACCAATGTGGAATGACAATTGATACTATCAAAGATCCACTTCTTGAATTTATAGTAAGGGTAATATTACATAAATTCTATCAGTCAAGTTGACTGAATAGTGTTCCATGTATAGTAGTGGATGTAGGATATAAGATTGTCAAGAAATACCATACTTATGATGTTGTAGAACTATAGTTGCAACAAATAATGAAGAACTTAGGAGCAATAAGGAAGTCTAAAAGTGCTCAATGTAAGTTTGGTTCCATATTGATATGCATATTTTTCTATGTTCAAAATGAATTCCCATATTTTGGTGGAGTAGGATAGAACACCAATAGGATAGTGGGTGTGCAAATAAATGAGTACATTAAACAAATGGGAGACAATTTTGAGTCAGTGATGACTAGTTACTTTGAAGATTTTAAGCAGTTAATGAAATAGAGGGTGAGAATTCCTATTTCCTTGGTGGAGAAATACTACAATGATGTTTTCTTTCTTGTGGATATTGACTACACCCTCATCTAGGCTACAATGCCTAGAGTCAAATGGCTAAGGCCTTTGGGATATGAAATACACATTGATGAAGCTTAACCTACCATCACTACACTTCTTGTAGAAGAAGTTGATAAGTCAGCAAAAATCTTTGGTAATTATGATGTTGCCAAATCAAAAGTTGAAATGGAATTGAAAATAGCCTCAACTCTGAAAATGAAATACAAAATAGTGAGGAAGTTGAACGCCAAGTTTGGTGAAGGAGCTGAAGGCAATGATGGAGAAGATGGAGAAGAAGTAGTAAAAGAAGAAGAGCAAGGCCAAGAACCTCTTGCCCTAACCCAAGGCATGGGTGAAGATGCAAAAGAAGAAGGTGCCAAGAAGGAATGAGCCAAGGAAGCACCATCCAAACAAGAACCAAAGAAGAGGAAGGCTAAGACATAGTCTGTAGCATAGCCAAAGAGAAAGAAAGTAGCTAAACCAAGCCTTGCAAAGCCTACTACTCTAGCTACAATACCCAACACAAGGGCCACCACTCAAAAGGCAAAGGAGAAAGTAAAGGAAAAGACAAAAGCTACTGAACAACAAGCCCCTATGCAGAAGAAACTAAGGAGAAAATATCGGGCACAACTAGAAATTGATGATGAAAGGACTGACTCAGAAGACACATGCTAGTTCAAAGTGGTAAGTCATGATCCCAAGTCTAATATTGAAAACATTTGTGATAATGCTAGGGATAATGCATACTTAATAGGATTGAAAAATATTGAATTTAATCAACTTGGTAGAGAAGATCAAAATATGTTAGAAGAATCAGTGTATGCCATGATGGAAAATGTCAAGAATACCCCTCTTGAATTTGATAACATAATGCCCAAAGACTTGTATTCAATTGCTGAGAATAAATGGCACTATTGCCTAAATATGGAGAAAGAAATAAGAAAATCTACATTGGCACAAGTGATGCTAGAATTGTCAAAAGGGAAAATCACAAAGGAAAATAAGAAACATGGTAGAAAATTTGCACCCAAATATAGAGCCTTTAGCATTTTGCAAAACAAGATTGAATATGTTGTAAAGAAATCAACTCAAATGTGGAAGTTGATATATGGCTTGACTACTATCAAAGATGGAGAAGAGGATCCCTTTGAGGGAAGGAATAATGGAGAAGGTGAGGATGATGAGAAGGAAGGAGAAACTAAGAAAGAAAAGGGATATAACATAGTGGAGGAGGCACAATAGAGAAAGGATGAAATGACAATAGCTGAGGTGCAACATATAGAGAAAAGTGTGCAAGACACACAATTGCCACCATTAAGCCCTCCACATGACACAAACATACCTTTAGACACAATAAAAGTGAAAGATGTTCCCAATAGCTTATCTTAGAAAATTAATCCATTAATTGCAAAGGATTTGAAGAAGATCCTTGACCAATCAACATTACAAGCTAAATTGTGTGATAATCTAGTATTGGTAAGTGTGAATGAGCAATAAAAAGCCGTAGCTGACATAACTAGGGATAAGGTGAATAAACAAGAACCACCTTCTGTCATCCTTATAGATACTAGTGGTCAACCTCAAGTGTAAACATTAGAGGATATATCAGAAAAATTTGACATCACAGTAAAAGTTGTTATGATTGAACAATAGACTCAGACTATAGAGGAACCCACAAAGGAATAAGGAGGATAGACAAATGCTTCTGTACCTACTGCACAAACAAAAGGTTCACCACAATTGATCATAATTGATCAAGGTAGATCTAATGAAGGGAAGGAAATACCTAAGGGAAAGGAGTAGGAAGCTATAAAAACATTGGTTAATTTACCAACAATTGGCACTCCTACCAAAGTCCTTCAGAAGTCTAGCATCGATGCAATGCCACTTCAAATTTCTGCACCAAGCTTGAGCTCAATAAAGGTTGCAAGGGCACTTCACTATGGAGACCCAACACTAGATGAAAAAATAGTTATACCAAAATGTGACTGTGCAAACATGAAGTTAGAGTAGATTAATATCATGCAAGAGGTATTGGAAAGAAAGAAGAATCAAGAAATACTCAGGAAAGAGTATAGGAAAAGGAGAGCATTTCATGAGATCAAAGACATCTTCTTAGATTACTTCAACTTGTAAACACCTAATGAAACCAAGCCTACATTAGAACAACTATCAAAAATTGTTGAACATGTGACAAATGAAGACCAAGAAACCAATGTAAAACTCATGGAATGGTTTGAAAAGAAATTTCAAGGAAAAGTAAATGAGAGGATATCTAGTGGAATAATGCTATCACAAGTAGAGTTTGCTAAAAAGATTGAAAAAGTGAAGAAGATACTTGGGAATATATTCGCATTATACATAAGATTATGTGACCCTACACTCTTCACACAAGAAATGACCCAGAGGATTCTGAATCTAGAAAGAAACCTAAAGATATCAGGCATGCAATTGCCACAAAGCCCAGCTAAGAGTGAGAAGCACTTTCATTCAAAGCTTCACACATAAAAGGAACTAGCTATATTAATAGTATAAGAGGCTAACACAAGAGCCAAGATAGTCCACATTTAGGCTTCCCTGACCCCTCACATGGAAATAATCCAAAAAGAACTAGCCTATGTAGAAGGAGTGTTAAAGAAAGACCCCAATCTTTCAAAATTGCATGGTCTAGTTCATCTTTCAGTAGAGACAACCATCCAAATCAAATCCTTAGATGCTGCAATAGACAACTAGGATACTACTCTAAAGATTGTAATGGAAGTCAATAAGATTTTTTTGGATAATTACACACTCAGTGTATAGACCCTTTCTAATAAGTGTCAAAAAGGGGGAGACATATTCAAGGGGGAGAAATATTAAAAGGGGGAGACAAATAAGAAATTGGGGGAGATAACCCAAAAGGGAGAGAGCAAGCAAAGGGGGAGCAACCAACAAAAATAGAGTGTCATAAATTTTCAAGATAAAGAGTATCAGAAATTTTGGATATAGAATGGGCATATTAACTCAGGGGGAGTCACAAATTTTTGAGGTATATGAATTTGTTACAATAGTTTTTAAACTTTTGAAGATTTTTATATATGTTGAACTGCATGTATATTATACTCAAGGAAATTAGATTTTTAATGTACAGTTAAATTTTTTTGCCACTTATGTCAAAGGGGGAGATTGTTGATCTCAGATTGGTTTTGACAATTGAGTGTCAACACGCTTAAGATATTTACTAAGTTCATGTCAAGCTAGTAAGATATGCTGAGTATAAAATGTATAGATGCTGAACTGCAATGAGTGCTAAGTCACTCATGTGCTGAGCAAGTTCAAGTGTTGAGTGAATAGTTGATGCCAAGAAAGTTCAAGTGCTGAGAAAGACTAAATTATAATAAGTGTAGAGCATCAATATTATCAAGTGTCGAGAAACACAGAATGGACCTAGTTGTTTGTGATGGCACAAACAACTATGTAAACCATTTTTTGAGAAAAATTATGGATAGATCTGGAAGCTTTGAATATAAGATTGAATCTATTTGGATTCCCCATGTAACAAACATGAAACCAATCAAAAAAACTGAAGGAATTGAGAAAGAAAAATGAATGAATCTTAATCACAGATTCATACCTAACCCTTAGCCACCAAAGTCATTTTAAAGGGAGATGAAACCCCATAATTCAGTGAGAGTAATTAGAGAATGTATACAAGGAAGTGATACTAGTGAAGATTTTAAGGAAATGAAAGGGGTGAATTGATTAGTTTCAAGGTGACATAGAGGAAGGATAGAATTACACAACCAGTTTATAGAACAAAGGATCAAGGATACAACAATTTCATATCAAATCAGAAAGAGTCAAGATGGACTAAATTGTGATTTGAAATCAGCAATACCAAATTGTAAGTAGTCAAATCAAATATTCTAATATGCTTTCTAACAACTGTATCAGCAGGATGAAATCCTTTGAACTTAGGTTGACTTTATAGTCATAGTGAAATCCTTTAATAGGGTGACATTCCAAGTGAGTGTTCTGAAGTCCTTTAGCTAGGCATACTTTTAATAGGGTGGGATCTAACAATCCTTTGTAAGCCTTTAATAGGGCAAGCCTTTCATAGGGAAAATCATGAGAATGGTCAAACTATGTAACCCTAATAAGTGAACTTTATTGTTGTAGTAGTGAAGAATTTTGGGTGTCATCCCCACCCTAGTTTTACCTTCTCATTGAAGGGTTTCTAGGCAATCATATATAGTGCCAAGTGTTTATGTGGATGCATTTAATTTACATGTTATTTCAATATGTTTATGCATGCATTTTTTTAAAGTTAAAAGTTTTATTGGTTGGAGATTAGTACTTCTGATTCATGCCCCCTCTTAGAAGTATACATTTCCCATTTGTATTTCCAACATAGACAAGGATACACAAGTACTGAAGAAGGAGAATCATCCAAAAATTTTGAAGAAAGGAGTCACAAATTTAAGAATTTCAAATCTACTTGTCATAATTGTGGTAACAAAGGACATACTACCAACGTGTGTAGGAGAAAGACCGTAAATCAAAATGATAAGCAGAAGAGGATGGGTCACTGCAATAAGTGCAAAAAACAAGGTCATCAGGCACATGAATGGATAACCATGACAATGCACATTCAAAGGTTTGAAGGATATTGTTACAACTTTCAAAAGTATGGACATAGATCTTTTGAATGAAGATCCAACCCATTCTGGTCATCAAAGAAGAAAACAAAGGTAAAGAAAAATACCAACTTTTATAATTCAAACTATAGTACAAGGTATATTTATCACTATTGTCAAGAGTATGGACATATTCATGAAACTGTATTAGAACACACTTTAGGAGTGACTGCAAAAGGTGGTTGAGTCAAACCACATGTCTTAGTTATTTGAAGACTAGTCACATTAGCCAATATTGTCCAACAAGGTCAAAGGCACCAAGTTATGAGTTCAATAAAGGCAAGGGGAAGATAGATATTGAAAATTTAAAAAATGAAATGAACAAGACATGGAAGAGAAAGAAGGATTGCAACACATCAAGTGGAGAAGGGATCACTTTACCCAATGGGTTAGGTAATCACACGTCGTCAAACTAAGCAAGAAAGAGAAATGTGGGACTGATATTTAAAAGTTATACCATACATCAATTCCAAAGGATTTAGTTTTGAAAATATTGCATAAGCATGAATAAAGATGCAAAGTGTTATTAGGAATCAAAGGAAAATCTTTAAGTTTTGTCAGTTGTTTATGTTACTACTAAGCACAAAAAGTTTTCTATTATTGTCGAGTGAATAGAAAGACAAGTGGATGCCAAGTGAGCCAAAAATTAGTTGATGTTGAGCTTACAACTATGTAAGTACTTAGCATTAATTGCAGTGTTCTAAAGGGATATTTGATCAATTTTTTCTCATTTAACATCATTCAAATTTTTAGAGAGATAGAGAAAGAAGAGCTAAAGGTAATCTGAAAATTTCATTCAAAGCATTTGTAAGAGATTTCAACATTAGTTCTACATCATTTCATTAGGATTTATAATGTATTTATAGTGTGCTAAGCTACACTATTTTGAATTTCATAAACCATAGATTTATATAATGGGCTCTCGTTCTTTGAAAGAAAAAGGTGTAGAGGAAAAAGAGGTTTCAAATGTTTAGTTGGTTAGCAACAAGATAAAACAACCTATTTTCAAGGCCATTCTAGACATAGCATACAAGCAAGATCCCTTTGGTGCATCATCTATAATACCACCAAAAGTTTTAATGATTCAATATGTTAGAAAGCGTTATAATTGTAAGATTGGTAGTAGTGGTGACATGGAAATTAGAGAGGCATATGGAAAACTATGTGAAAATAGTGTGTTGAGGGAAGAATTCAAGATTATAGAAAAGAAAGGGTTAACTCCTACCCTAGATTTACCTAATGTTTTCAAAATTGAGTGGATCAAGAATATTTTGAGTATAATTCATGATAGATCAAAGTGATTAGATAATGAATCAATCAAAATCACAAAGAGGATAATTCATAGGGTAACAGGGTATCCAACCTAGATTGGCCAAAGACTATGAGAAGTGAGTCCAAATAAGTTATTGAAAAGAACATGAGAGCTATATGGAGCAAGAGAGGAATGACCATAGACACAATCACATATCCTCTTATAGCTTTTGCAGTAAGGGTAATTGCACATAAGTTTTACCAATCAAGTTGATTGAACAATATACCCTATGTTGTAGTGGATATGGACTACAAGATTGTGAATAAGGATAATACATATGATTTTACCGAGTTTCAACTACATCAATTAATTGAAAACCTAGGAGCAACAAGGAAAATATAGAGTGCTCAGTGTAAATTCAGATCTATTTTGGTATGTATCTTCTTTTATGTATATAGAACACATTTCCTACATTTGGTACTATTGCATGGAAGACAAATAGGTTTGTTGCAATTCAAATAGGAGAGTTCATTGAGTAGTTAGGTGAAAATTTTTAGTCAATAATGACTAGTTATTTTGAGGATTTCAAACAATCCATGAAGAAGAGATTAAGGATTCTAGTGTCATTAGTAGAAAAGTATTATGATTATGTTCATTTCCTAGTTGATACCAACCACACATCTATTCAAACAACAATTTTGAGAGTGAGATGTCTAAGGCCATTAGGTTATGAGATTAATGTTGATGAGGCCTTTGCAACAATCACAACATTACTTGAAAAAGAAGTGGAAAAAAATGCCAAATCTTTTGGTAACTCTAAGTTGGACAAATCAAAGATTACTATGGATTTGAAGACTACCTCTGTCATTAGAAAGGAGGATAAACTAGTAAGAATCTAAAAGAAAAATTTGGTGAAGGTGCTAAGGAGGAAGAAGAAGAGGAAGAAAACATTCAAATTCAAGCACCAATTGCATTGACACAAGGACAAGGTGAGGATCAACAAGAGGAACTAATAGTGACTACAGAAGGTTGCAAGGAAGAAGAAGTCGAGGAAGCACCTATTCCTACTAATCAAAAGAAGAGAAAGGCCAAAACATTAGTAGAGATAAGACCTAAGAAGGTTGCTAAATCAAGCAAATCCCAAAGCTAAAACACCTACCACAAGGGCGAGTACACATGTCATTGCACAAAAGGATAAAGAGAAAGCCAAGCCTACAAAGTAGGAAGGTGGAGCATAGAAAAAATAGAGAAGAACATATATTTCTTAGGTTGAATTTGATGAGAAAAGGACTGAATCTGATGACATCAGCCAATTCCAAGTGGTAATTCATAATCCATTTTTAGATCTGGATAACTTATATGAGAATGTTAGAAATAATGTTGATTTATTAGGTTTCTCTCACATTATTTTTAAAATCTTGGAAATGTTGAAAAGAATCAAGTGGAGGAGGCAATATATGCCATGATGGCTACTTTTAAGAAGGCTCCTCTAGAAATTGCCAACTCCATACCTAAAAGTTTATAAGAAAGAGTTGAGAAAAAATGACATTAGTTTTTGAACTTAGAAAGGAAAATTAGGGAGAAATTCCTTGCCCAATTTATGCTAGAACTTAGCAAGGCACAAACATCCAAAGTGATAAAGAAATATGCTATTAGATTTGTTCCCAAATATAGGGCATTTAATATACTACAAAACAACATTGAGGATTTTTTTCACAAGTCCAAACAAATGTAGAAGATCACATATGGACTAGCCACATTGAAAGTAGGTGAACACAAACCTATTGAGGTGAAAGATGATAAAGAAAATGATAATAAAGAAGGGACAGTTGAGGGAGGCACTGATATGAACATAGATGATTACAAAACAACAAAGGAAGAACAACAACAAGAATAGAGTGTACAAGATACAAAAATACTAAGTGTCAGCCCTCCGTAGGTAATAAGTGTAAATACTAAAACTATTATAGTAAATGATGTTTCTAATTCTATTGCTTAGAACATCAATCCCCTAATAGAGGAAGACTTGAAAAAGATACTTGACCAATCTACACTACAAGCCAAATTATGTGACAACCCTATATTGGTGAGTGTAGATGGAATTGAGAAATTAGTAACTATAACTACAAGGGAGGAGGTAAAAACACAAGAACTACCTACAATCACTCCTCAAGTCTCTACTGTACAATCTTCACAACCCTTGGTTGAATATTAGAGGAAGGAGACAACAAAATGCACTATTAGTATACACATAGTTGGCACTCTAGTCTCAAAAATGTACTAGAAGTTGCAATAGAAAAGATTGAGACAATTAGAGAGGATAAAGTGTAAACTCAAGTTAGTAATGAGAGATAGAGTCTAAAAAGTTAGGAAGATTCACCTACACCTCTAGCACAACAATGAGGTACAATTCAAATCAATAAGGCAAAAAAGGACAAGCCTAACAAGACTTTTTTGACACATAAGTTGAAGGAGCTAGCAACAATTTAAGCACTGGTAAATTTATCAAAATCTGACACTCTTTCTGGTCAAACTCTTCATAGGCTAAGCACAGATGCAACACCTTTGCAATTCTAAGTGTCAAGTTTGAGTTCATTGAAGGTAGAAGAGGTAATAACCTATGCAGATGTTAGCCTAGATGAAGAAATTATGGGTATACTTCAAGAAGCCCTAGAAAGAAACAAACGTCAAGAACTACTCAAAAGAGAGCATAGGTAGAAGCAATATTTGATTGATATCAAAGAAATCTTCTTAGATGCATTCAGTCTGCCAACTCTAGATGACACAAAGCCACTTATTGAACAATTGAGTAACATTGTGGAAAAAGTAAGTGATACAAACCTTGACACTAATGAAAAATTATTAGAATGGTTTGAGAAGAAGTTTAAAATTAAATTAAATGAGAAGATATCTAATGATATAACACTTATGCAAGTTGCATTGGAAACTAAGATAGATTGTGTGAAGAAGGTGCTAGAGAAAATTTTCTCTTTATACATCAAACTGTGTAATCCTACACCCTTCACACAAGAAATAAGGAATCACATCTTGATCTTGGAAAATCAAAAGTAATCCTATACTCTTCACACTCTAGCTCAAAGTGAGAAACACTTTAGGATCTTATTGAAAACCAAGAGTTAGTTAGCAACACTATCTGTAGATGAAGCCAACATAAGGGATAAATCGATAAGCATCCATACTACATTGACTCCTCACATGGAGATTCTACACAAGGAGTTAGGCTATACAAAAACTCTTATGAAGGAAGACCCCAATCTTTCTACATTAGATGGCCTAGTACATCTTTTTGATGAGCTGGCCATCCAAATAGAGTCATTGGAGGTAGCTTGTGAGAATTGGGATGCCACTCTTAAGATTATTCATGGGGTCCATAAATATTTTTCTGACAAGCACACTATTAGTGTATAATCCATTGAAATTGGTATCGAAAAGGAGAATAAGAGTAATGGGGGAGCAATAATTAGAGAAAGAGTATCAATAGTTGAGGCAAATCTACTCAACAAAAAATATTTTGTTACATAATAGAACAAATCAAACAACTGAAGGGGAGTTATAAGATTTTTGAGGTATAAGTTGTTGCAAAATTTTGAAATTTTGTATAGAAGTCGATTAGTTATGTTACGCTGTGCTCATAAGAATAAAATTATTAATACATGACCAAGTTTTTTTGATACTTATGTAAATGGGGGAGATTTTTGATCTCAAATTAGTTTTGACAAGTGAGTGTCTATACACTTAAGTCATTTAATTAGTTCATACCGAACAAGTAGCATATGCTAAGAACAACATGTATAAGTTAGAGTATGCCAAGTCAATAGTGAGTGCCGAGTCACTCATGTGCTAAGTCACTCAAGTACTAAGCAGATAGTGCAAGACAAGTGATTCTAGAGCCAAGAAAATAGTGCATGCCAAATCATTGAGATGCTGAGTGGCACTATTAAAATCAATATGTGCCAAGCATTAGGGACTTCAGATATCGAGTAACACCATTTTTTCATAGTTGTTTGTATTGGCACAAACTACTATGTAAACCATTTTTGAGCCGACTTATAGATTGAATTACAATATTTTGGTGATAAGGATGAATCTTAAGTTGGAATCCCTATGCATCACATGCACCTAATTAGTTAAAAGGAAGGTTTAAGTTGCAAAATAGATGGATCACAATTGCTAATTTATACCTAACCCTAAGTCACCTAGGTCTTCTTAAGGAAGACAAACCCTAAATTTTAAGAGAGTATGAAAAAGGAATGAATTAATGATCAAAGAGAGTTTTGCATTGAAAACCAAGACATTCATGGTGACCAATGTATTATGATCTGAATTGCATTATAGAATTAGTTAAAGGAGAACAAAGGAAGGAAATAGTGAACAATAGAGAGATATTTGATCAAGATGGATCAAATAAATAATACGATAGGGGTGATCTATCATCAAGCATAAGAGTTGTAATCATAGGATTAATGTTGAGACATTCTAATAGGTGAATTAGTTAAATATATTAATGGAGTAGTGCTAACAAACTGTATTGAAATCCTCTAACAAGGTGCTTACTTAATTATGAGTTGAATTTCTTTAACAAGGCACACTTTTAATAAGGTGTTGAAATCATTTAATAGGCTAAGACATAACACTCTTTGTATGCCTTTAATAGGGAAAAAATTTCATAGGGTAGATCATGGTTCATGATCAAACATTGTAACCTTGATTAGATACACTTTATTACTGTAGTAGTGAATATTTGTTAGTGTCATCGCCAACCTAGTTTTACCTTCTAATTGGATGGTTTCTGGGTAATTATATCTTGTGTCATATGTGTGAATGCTTACTTGTTTACATGCTTTACATGATATTTCAGTTTACTTATTGAATATGTGAGATGGATGTGTGGTGAATATCTTATGGGTCGAAATTTGAAGTAATGATTGACTCCCCCCTCTCAGAATTTTACCTTTCCTATTGTAATTCCAACAAATAGAAGGTAAAAGACAAAATCTAAAAGTTTCCACAAAGCTTAGAAAGAATCAAGTAAATGCACTCAGTGTCAGTCTCGGTTTTCCCAAAGCCCTACAATAAAGATTTATATTTTTTGAACTTCATCAAGAAGTCCTCAATCAAAGTAAAATAATTCAGTACAAAAGAGGTAAGCTCTCCATCAATTTGAAGTGCCATGAACTCATTCACTGTACCAAACAAGCCATTAAGCTTGTTCTACATAGCTAGAGGGGTATTGCACCCATTAAGATGAAATTGTATACTGTCAGATACCTGTAAAGACATCAACCCTATTGACTAATCCATCTTATTCTTGTGATGCATGACCTCAAAAGCCTTATGTTGAAATGGATGCACCACATCTTAACAAAACCACAACCCTTTTGACTAGAGAAGTCATTTCATCAAGGTCTTCCATGTGTGATAGTTATGAGGGGTCAAAAGTTGTAGACAAGAAGAGGTCTTCACCTTTATTTTTAGAAGGTGTTGACTTTTTTTAAAAAAAAGTTCTAGTTGATAGATATAAATAACAAAAATAATAATACAAAAAAACCCCCACAATGCCAAAAACCAAATCCCAACTGCTAGAAGGAATGTGTATACAAGAAAAGAGAAAAAAATATTTCATTTAAATCACATGTACCTTTGAGAAATACTAATAAAAATAATGGAGAATTTTCAGAGTGCTCAAGATGGTGCAAGGAGGGCAATGAAGAACTAGGTCCAAGGGCACACCTAGCTACCCAAAGCACCTTGTAGAGTAAAAAAATGGAAGAAAACAAAACAAATAAAACAATACCAAGGAGAGAGATAAAATAAACTTTTATTAATTCATCAAATTATCAAAATACATGCCTAGCTGTAAGGCCTTTTGGGTTACAACCAAAAATAGGATATACTCAAGATCCATGATCTAGCTTCAATTTTGCACTTCCAGACACATATGCATAAAAAATTCTAAGTCCTCTCACTTCCCCCTCTAACCTAATCCTAAACACCCTATTTATACTTGCCAAAATATTTTATAGAAGATTCTAGAAAATTACATCAAAGAAAGGCCGACCTCAAAATGGTTAATACTCATCCCTAGATAAGATCGTATCATTAAATTTAAGATCCAAAATAAATATGAAATCAGATCCAACTAAGAACTAGAACACAAATAACTTGGCCAAAGAAGGAACTGAGCATCAAAAAATAATAATTCACTTGGTCAACACTAGATAGCTTGGCCAACACTAGACAACTTGACACTAAAAATAGTTCAACACATACATGAACTCGACACTTACAGGAACTCAGAACCAATAGGAACTTGAAACATACTAAGAACTCAAAACCAACAAGAAATTGACACATACTAAGAACTTGGCACCAACAAGAAGAATGAAAAATGAGCAAGATTGCAAGGAAACCCAGGATGTTCCTACATCAGACAACTAGGGTAGAAAGAAATCATTCTCTTGAATCATGCAAGTGTCACAACCTAAGCCAAATCCAACTCAGATTGGGAAATCCATGTAGCATCTTCCATTGGTCTATTCTTCTACTTCATCAAATACTAATAGTGATCTTTTTCTCTTGTGATTTTACCAATTATCTGATCCAATACCTATTCAACCTCTTCAATCTACTTCTTAGGATAATCATCTAATATAACAACTTCATCATCTGAATCATGGTACTTATACAAATTAGCAACATTGAATATAAGAGATATATACATGTCATTAGGTAAATAAAATTCATCAACATTACCACTATCAAACTTCTTCATTTTCAACTTACTATATGTTTCAACAGGAAATCTACCTTTCCTCAAATAAACCATCACCTCATCACCAACTTCAAAAAAATATGTCTTCTAGACTTCTCAACATTCTCCTTATACTTTTGATTAGTTTGTTTCAAATTTAGTTTCATTTCCTTATGTAAAGACTCCATAAGATCATCAAATTCATCTCATACAACACTTTGCTTCATTTCACCAACAACATCCCTTAAATTAGATACTCCTCTACTCTACATTCTAGTAAAAATCTCAAAAGGTGTCTTCCTTGTACTCCTATTCAAATAATTATTATATGCAAACTCATCTTGTGTCAATACCATCTCCCAATTATATGATTCATCTCTAACTTAGCAACTTAGCAAATTACCCAAGCTTCTATTGACAACCTTTGTCTATCCATCTATCTGTGGATGGAATGTAGAATTGAAACTCAATTTAGTAGCCATGTTCTTCTACAAAGTTCTCCAAAAATAACCAATAAACTTACTATCTCTATAAAAAATAATACTTCTTGGTAATCAATGCAATCTAACAATCTCTTTGAACAAAAGTTCAACAACATGCTCAAAATTTGATGTCTTCTTACATGGTATAAAATGAGTCATCTTAGAAAATCTATCCACAACAACAAATATAGAATTATACCCCTTTGCCGTCTTAGGTAATTGTTGGCCAAATTTGCCTTCTTGCCAAATTTTCCATATTTGAATTCAAATGTTAAATATTCACGTCCCACATTTAATATTAAACAATTCATTGGAAATATGAAATAATTCAATAAAACCTTATAATTTTTCCATGTTTTGCTAAGTTATATCTAGTCCTCACATGTTTCTGTTCATTATTCGATCTCCTAGGATCGATGGTGGGCGCTTTCCCACTTTATTAAGATGCAAGGTTTTTTACAAATATAGGGAAGTGACCTTTTTCCATGTGTCTAGAGTGGGTCCTTGCTTCTTGTTGAGGTCTACCTTTTGATTATGTTAACATGCCTGATGTGAGTTTGAATATGCCTAGAATTCTATTAGTAGTTAGTTTCCCACATTCTATATTTTGCTAGATTTTTTGACAATACACATAAGTAATTTTATGAGATGTGGACATGTGGGTCCATTCTTCCATGTGGGTCATGGTGTGGTGGGTCAATGTCAGATAGGTTGGAAAAAGATCATGTTTCTTTTGGTTAGTGCGCTGACAAGTTGGGTGTATGCTTAGTGTAATGCCTCACCAAGGGATCCAAAGAATTTCACTAATTTTGCCAAATAATTTTTTTTTTAAACATGAGGGATAAACCATTCACAACTTATACATAGTAATGGAAGCAATAGTAACAATTCAAATAAACACAACATAACAGATTACATTCTTCATGGATCCCTTAACGTTGTATCACATTTAAATTAATTATTCATCTAACATCCCATCCTTATGAAATAAAAATGATGCATCCAAAATTCTTAAACCATATACAAGTGTCCTTTTTTAAAAAATTACATTTTAGTTTAGCTAAATCATCTATTGTACATGTTACAAGTATGAAAAGCTTAAAAGAATAAAGCATCCAAGTAAATAAAGTACATCATCATACTAACTCTAATCCATGATGCAGTAACATAAATGAAACCAAAAATCATACATGATACATCATCTCAAAAGATATAATCATCCATCATAAAAGATAACCATATACCACAAACATAAATAACTAAGTGCACGGTTCCTCCCAACCGTAAATAGCATCATTAGACCATCGTGGATCCTAGCCATCCCTCCGTGCGTAACATTCCAAAGCACCAAAGAGATCATCAGTATTATCATAGTAGGAATGTCACTCCTAAAATATCCTACTAACATATACTATATCATATGCAGAAAGTAATCTAGCATGCAAAGTAAAGCATAAGATAACATCATCTAACATATGCAAATCATCAATATAAGAAACATACCAGTAAATACATCCATCATAAGGTATATCATCTATCATAATGCTCCAAGAACAAAATGAAGATAAATACCAACCAAGAATGCATCAGCCACAGAGTCTCAGATGGATCTTAAATGATAAGAGTGAAAAAAAATACTACCACCCGACCGCATGGAACCTAAATGGTCCAGTCCCACTGTGCTGAGGAGATAATCTCAAGTCCCAAACAGACTATCAAAATCACATAGCATAATACTCTATAACTCCAGGAATCCTAAAAGTATACTAACTCAAAGGTTCCAATCACAAAATCGACATCTAATCCCAAAGGCACAACAAAGATTACAGAGAAGACTCAAAATCTATAGAGGAGACTCTAGCTACATACTAGGGAGTTTCATCACATGGTTTCTTGAGTTACCCTAGACTGGTCTCTCATTAGAACCCAGACCCTCAAGCGTTGAGTTACCTTGGACTGGTTACTCTAAACCCCAGACCCTCAACGTGGCACATGTGGAAAACAAGAAGCCCTCTCAAGAAGACGAGGCACTTCTCCCATCCTTAGTCTATACAAGCACTCAAGGCATCAGTGGTTTAAATATAACTAACTTATCTTTTTAGTGTGTTTTCCTCCCATAAATTTTAATTATTAGATTATCACTTATTACATAACTTGTATTAGGTTACCCTGGTACTGACCACTTTGGGCCCCAAACCCCTATGCAAGCCACTCCCATAGTCATGTACCTAGACAACCTCTCCTAGGCACATACATCCACAGTGTGTCCCATACCACAACACTCATAAAGATCAAACTCGGTTCCTTAATAGGCAACTTGATAATAAGATGGTTTTCCCATCCAAGAACACATAAAAGCTCCACAAAATAAACTTCATAAATATAATCTCCAATATGAATTACAATATTCATTTGTTCTTAACAAGCAACAAAGAAAATATCAAAATAATACTAATCAAAGACTCCAAAATGGTTGAGTCAAACATGTCACAACATGACATCGTCAAGAAATAAATCAACATCTCAGTCTCATCATGGCGACTGGAAAGCAATCCGCGGATAACTGATTGATGACTCAAAAATGATTAGCTCAAGTATCTCATACACATACATCTCAGCTTCACACATGAAGACTGATAAACAATAACAATCAGTAAACACAGACATTTAATAGAGCATACAATCACATTACCATGGTTTGGTTTATAAAGATTAGAATTAAGATATCATCCTAACATCACAATCATAACCCCTGAACCTCTGGTAGACATCCTATAATTGGTCAACACTAGTCAACCCAAAACCCAAAACAAGAAGCATATAGAATACACAATGCAAACACATGTTTTGGTTTACTAAATTCACATAGTTGAATAATGTGTAGAGATTTCTAGTTTTAGTTTACTAGTATACTTCAAGTGTATAGGATTTATCATTTGACCTACACGTCATCCCATTTGTTCCCCGATAGCATTATCCTTCCATCATTAAAATAATATTCTACAGATAACTTAAGAGTAAATACTTTACTCATTAAACTGATCATCATTGACCCTTAATTAACTTGTTCTCTTTATTTAACTATGATCCATATTCTAATTGATTAACTCTTCTTTAATGTTACTTCAACTTTTCAACATAATCAGAGAATCATTATTCCTTAAATTATAAGAGAACCAATTATCAATCTTTGAATACGAAGAATATAACTTTATTAAAATGATCAATTAATTCAATCAATAGGTACACAATCCATGACCTTTTAACATTCTAATAGTTCTCAATTAAATATTACTAAATCTTCACCATTAAAATATCTAAAGTCGTTATTCAAGTAATCAGAATAAGTCCTATCAACTTGATATCAATATTTTACAACCTCGTTAAAAGAATTAAATCTTTATTACATAACATAATTATTAATTAAATCTAATTAATTCTAGTTAATTGATTTAATTAATAATTACACAACCATACCCTCAACCCAATGAATATCAGTTGACCATTAACTAACTAGAATTCTGTAAGATAAAAGTCAACTATAATTCAATACTCAAATGATCATATTAATAATTCAATAATAATATCTTGATAATATTTAAATAAAAGCTATATTGGGAATCTTAATAATAATTCCGTGTGACCACATTTTTCATCTCTCAAAGAATACCAACATTCCCTTGACAAATCCGTATTATCATTAATCATTTCAAATAAAACTCTATCACACAACTTAATTATTAATATCATAGTTATAATATCAACTCAATAAATATCAATTGATTACAAATCAATTATACTTCAAATCCAAAAACTAATATCTTTACAAAATTTTAATCATTAAATAATCTCCACTAGATTAAATCTAATTGAATTCATTGATAACTATCTACACCATTATTTATTAATAGTTTGTTAGACCCAACAAACATTAATAAATAATAAACTCCTCAAAACTATTATTAATTGATCTTAAAGAAGCCCTTCAAACTTCATTGGTTAATATTTAACTAATTATAATTTGTAAGTTATAAGTCAACTACTATTTTCAAATTTAAAGTATTTTCTAGGTAGAAGAGATTCTTGATTCCACCCATTTTTATATTTAAATGATAGGTGCAATTACTCGTAGTAATTGATTATTTTAAACTATCAAAATAATGCTTATCAATTTTCAATTAATCAATCTATTGCATAACTTAATTGATAACTCAATGATTATTATCAAGCAAGAAGACTTCCTTTAACCCTATAGTTATCTTGTTTAAATAGTATAATCCTCGTAATGTTTTGAAATCAACCTTCCTAAACTCAACTAAGGGTAAATGTTTGAATCATTATAATTTAATGTTCTTTCAAGAGATGATTCTAATTTCATTGTAGTATAATGAATTTCCTTTCCTCTATATCGACCAATTAGTCTTGTTAAAAACTCTTTATAGCATCACTCATTAATAATTCAATTACTTAATTCCACTAATCTCTTTTCTTTTAGTTTTCTCTCATTAAAAAATCAATTTAGTTAGATTGACTAATAATTAATTACACTTCTTCTACTATTAACTAATCTTAATTAAATTTGATTTAATTAGATTAGATAATAAATCATATAAAACTAATACCTATTAATAAGATTCTACTAAGGGAAGACTGCAATAATATCTTCAATTCATTCCATGCTTTGATATATTATTTTTGTGAAGTTTAAGCATAAAGAACTCTTAGTTATGGAAAATAGAAAAATATCCATCCTCAAATAAAATAGTCTCAGTACGAAGCCCATAACTCCCTAATGAACCGTTGGATCGGGCTGAAATTGAAATATGTTGGAGAGGGCCAAGTTGTGCCAATTTTTACTAAAGCGATCGAATAAATTTGATCACGATAAAAAGTTATGAATGACTGAGTTCGGGTCTATCCAAGGGCAGCGACAGGACAATTTGTGATGAATTAAAAATTTTCTCTTAAAAGGTAATTGTTCTCTAAATTTATCCAATAATTTCACTAATGGATTTGGCCATAAATCTTGAAACCATTTTCAAATCTATTCCAATTTGATTCTAATTCGAATCCAAACCCGTTTAGATCTAATTTTTTCTTTAATTGGATCTAGGGTTTTTCTATTGTTTTCTTCTCAACCAAATAGCATATCTAGATTTCAATTTCAAAATTGTAACTCAATCATAGAGAATATTCAGACACATATAGCAGACACGATGAAGAAAAGAAGAGAAAGAGTGCAAATAAATTTATGTGATTATCATGAGTGCACCTGGACACTGATGCTAATTTGCTATGCCTCAGAAGTCCATAGAAAGTCCCTTCCTTCTCCATCATTCACAATTCCTCCAAGGTCCAAGCTAACCGAATCTTCCAAGTGACTAGAAGTGCTAGAAGAAGCATAGAAGCATGTAGAAAACATATGAGCATGTAAAAACATATGAGCATGAAGGAGCATATGAGCATGAAGAAGAATAAGAGCATGTAAGCATTGAAGCTTCCATTTTTTCTTGAAGCTTGTAGCTTTCATTAAGCTTGTCCAAACACACTACTCCAACCTTCTAGATAAGTCTTAAGGTTGTAGACACCATGTGCCCAAAAAAAATGCTAACTTCTAAGTGTAGATAACTTGTGCATTCTTAGAGTTTAAACGCCCATGTTGTCTACATGACAACTTCCGAGAATTTGCCAACTCCTATGTGAGCAAATATTAATATAATATTTAATTTACTTTTTCCAATTTAATTTATTTATTTATTAAATCTCATGCACTAACTTTAATAACTTCCACTTTTCAATTTTAATATATTTATATTTTAGTCACATGAAATCTAGAATCTTTTAATAATTTAAAATATATTTTTCACTTTTAAATTTCATTTCCCAAAACTTAATTGCTAAAATATTTATTAGCTTTAATAATAATATTATTTAGCCATTTATTTAAAAATGAACTCCAAATATATTATTATTAAAATAAATATTGTCACATTCCAAATTTAAACTTATAACTTTTATCTTCCAATTTAATTATTTTATTTAATTAATTTTCTAATTAATTAAATAAAATAAATATTAAAATACCATATTAATTTTCTATTAAATTAAACCATTAATTAAATCTTTTAATTAGGCTTAATTAATAAAAAATACATCAAAGACTCATAAGGTAAAAATATGAAAACTCATCATAGCCAAAATACATACAAAATCAAACCAAGGGTTAATATCACAAATTACGTTATCCAACATATTCGGAGGGTACTCAACTCAGATACTTGTCCTAATTTTTCAATTAGAACAAATGGCTTAAAGGGTTGGGATTTGGACTTGAGAATTTATCTCCCCTCTCTTATCATTGAGATAATGTGATAGGGTACGCTCATCCTGGCAATTCAGGGAAGTCGATACCCAGTACCTGCAACCTGCATAAAAACCATGCATGTACAAACACAATATATACTAAATAGGCAATGGTAGGAAGTGGTGCATCGTGTAGATCCCAACTAGAAGGTGATTATTACTCCCTTCCTTAACCACATCAAAGATGCAATACAAAAGCAAATATGCAAAACAAACACACACACACCTTACACATGCAAGTATGGGGTAAGTATCCATAAGAAAACACATATGGTAATAAATCATCTTACTAATCATCATTAATAACTGAAAGAAATGTAATAATCATCATTAATAATTGCGAACACTAAAAATAATCATCATACATACATGAAATGTAGAGTCTAAGTAATCTCATCACATAATAAACTGAATCCATAGCACAATATCTGATAATCTCATAACAATGCTGCAAACCATCAACATAAAACTAGCTCTTAAAAGAGTTCAACAATGATAACAAAATGCGAACCAGGGGCAGGCACTACATCCACCCCCCCTGGGATCAGGCTTACTCCTGGAAGCCTACAAGAATGACAAACTAAGTTACTCACTTTGTGGGTCCCATTGAACCCTTTTCCCTCTATAGGGAATCATGATTTCATTGGGAATATTACAACACACTTAGAGCAATATGATTCTAATTTTATGGTAAACCGAAAACCATAGCGATCCAACATTCATTCTTTTAACAACTACTAAAATAGATCCATTAATACATTCTAAACAAGAGCAATTTAATGCTTGCAAAGATAATCAAGGGCATATTACCTTACAACAAAGATAAAAGATACATGTTTTGGAACTAGAATGAGTTTCAATTTTCAGTTTTGCCCTCGTTTAGGTTTAAGTAGAATTTTTAATTTTGAAAGCTAAGTGTTGAAGTATGAAAAATATGCAAGTAGCAGTTTTAAGTTTTATTTCAGTTCACCTAGTTTCAAGTTTCAGTTTGAAGGAGATACACATGATAGTTCAAACTTTTCATTTTTGTTCAACTAGTTCACAACTAGTGCCATTCCAATATACCCAGAGCTCCCAATGTTGAAACTCGGGCTCTGATACCAAATCTAATGCCCTACCAAGGGATCCAAAGAATTTCACTAAGTTTGCCAAATAATTTTTGTTTTAAACATGAGAGATAAACCATTCACAACTTATACATAGTAACGGAAGAAACAACAACAATTCAAATAAACATAACATAACAGATTACATTCTTCATGGATCCCTTAACATTGTATCACATCTAAATTAACTATTCATCTAACATCTCATCCTTATGAAATAACAATGATGCATCCAACATTCTTAAACCATATACAAGTGTCTTTTTTTTTAAAATTACATTTTAGTTTAGCTCAATCATCTACTGTACATGTTACAAGTATGAAAAGCTTAAAAGAATAAAGCATCCATGTAAATAAAGTACATCATCATACTAACTCTAATCCATGATGTAGTAACATAAATGAAACCACAAATCATACATGATACATCATCTCAAAAGATATAATCATCCATCATAAAAGATAACCATATACCACAAACATAAATAAGTGCACGGTTCCTCCCAACCGTAAATAGCATCATTAGAGCATCGTGGATCCTAGCCATCCCTCCGTGCGTAACATTCCAAAGCACCAAAGAGATCATCAGTATTATCATAGTAGGAATGTCACTCCTAAAATATCCTACTAACATATACTATATCATATGCAGAAAGTAATCTAGCATGCAAAGTGAAGCATAAGATAACATCATCTAACATATGCAAATCATCAATATAAGAAACATACCAGTAAATACATCTATCATAAGGTATATCATCTATCATAATGCTCCAAGAACAAAATGAAGATAAATACCAACCAAGAATGCATCAACCACTGTGTTTCAGATGGATCTCAAATGATAAGAGTGAAAAAAAATACTACCACCCAACCGCGTGGAACCTAAATGGTCCAGTCCCACCATGCTGAGGAGATAATCTCAAGTCCCAAATAGGCCATAAAAATCACATAGCATAATACTCTATAACTCCAGGAAGCCTAAAAGTATACTAACTCAAAGGTTCCAATCACAAAACCGACATCTAATCTCAGAGGCACAACAAAGACTATGGAGAAGACTCAAAATCTATAGAGGAGACTCAGGCTACATACTAGGGAGTGTCATCACATGGCTGGTTGAGTTACCCTGGACTGGTCTATCATTAGACCTTGGACCCTGAAGCGTTGAGTTACCCTGGATTGGTTACTCTAAACCCCGGACACTCAACATGCCACATGTGGAAACTAAGAAGCCCTCTCCAGAAGATGAGGCACTTCTCCCATCCTCAGTCTATACAAGCACTCAAGGCATGGGTGGTTTAAATATCTCTAACTTATCTTTTTAGTGTGTTTTCTCTTCATAAATTTTAATTATTAGATTATCACTTATTAAATAACTTGCATTAGGTTACCCTAGTACTGACCACTTTGGACCCCAGACACCTATGCAAGCCACTCCCATAGTCATGTACCTAGACAACCTCTCATAGGCACATAAATCCACAATTGTGTCCCATACCACAACACTCATAAAGATCAAACTCGGTTCCTTAACAGGAAACTTGATAATAAGATGGTTCTCTCAACCAAGAACACATAAAAGCTCCATAAAATAAACTTTATAAATATAATCTCCAATATGAATTACAATATCCATTTGTTCTTAACAAGCAACCAAGAATATATCAAAATAATACTGATCAAAGACTCCAAAATGGTTGAGTCAAACATGTCACAACATGACATCATCAAGAAATAAATCAACGTCTCAGTCCCATCATGGCGACTGGAAAGCAATCCGAGGATAACTGATCGATGACTAAAAAATGATTAGCTCAAGTGTCTCATCCACATACATCTTAGCTTCACACATGAAGACTGATAAACAATAATAATCAGTAAACACAAACATTTCATAGAGCATACGATCAAATTACCATAGTTGGGTTTATAAAGATAAGAATTAAGACATCATCATGACATCACAATCATAACCCCTGAGCCTTTGGTAGACATCCTATAACTGGTCAACACTAGTCAACCCAAAACCCAAAATAAGAAGCATATAGAATACACAATACAAACACATGTTTTGGTTTACTAAATTCACATAGTTGAATAATGTGTAGAGATTTCTAGTTTTAGTTTACTAGTATACTTCAAGTGTATAGGATTTATCATTTGACCTACACGTCATCCCATTTGTTCCCCGATAGCATTATCCTTCCATCATTAAAATAATATTCTAAGGATAACTTAAGAGTAAATACTTTACTCATTAAACTGATCATCATTAACCCTTAATTAACTTGTTCTCTTTATTTAACTATGATCCATATTCTAATTGATTAACTCTTCTTTAATGTTACTTCAACTTTTCAACATAATCAGAGAATCATTATTCCTTAAATTATAAGAGAACCAATTATCAATCTTTAAATAAGAAGAATATAACTTTATTAAAATGATCATTTAATTCAATCAATAGGTACACAATCCATGACCTTTTAACATTCTAATAGTTCTCAATTAAATATTACTAAATCTTCACCATTAAAATATCTAAAGTCGTTATTCAAGTAATCAGAATAAGTCCTATCAACTTGATATCAATATTTTACAACCTCGTTAGAAGAATTAAATCTTTATTACATAACATAATTATTAATTAAATCTAATTAATTCTAGTTAATTGATTTAATTAATAATTACACAACCATACCCTCAACCCAGTGAATATCAGTTGACCATTAACTAACTAGAATTCTGTAAGATAAAAGTCAACTATAATTCAATACTCAAATGATCATATTAATAATTCAATAATAATATCTTGATAATATTTAAATAAAAGCTATATTGAGAATCTTAATAATAATTCCGTGTGACCAAATTTGTCATCTCTCGAAGAATACCAACATTCCCTTGACAAATTCGTATTATCATTAATCATTTCAAATAAAACTCTATTGCAGAACTTAATTATTAATATCATAGTTATAATATCAACTCAATAAATATTAATTGATTACAAATCAATTATAATTCAAATCCAAAAACTAATATCTTTACAAAATTTTAATCATTAAATAATCTCCACTAGATTAAATCTAATCAGATTTATTGATAACTATTTACACCATTATTTATTAATAGTTTGTTAGACCCAACAAACATTAATAAATAATAAACTCATCAAAACTATTATTAATTGATCTTAAAGAAGCCCTTCAAACTTCATTGGTTAATATTTAACTAATTATAATTTGTAAGTTATAAGTCAACTACTATTTTCAAATTTAAAGTATTTTCGAGGTAGAATAGATTCTTGATTGCACCCATTTTTATATTTAAATGATAGGTGATATTACTCGTAGTAATTGATTATTTTAAACTATCAAAATAATGCTTATCAATTTTCAATTAATCAATCTATTGCATAACTTAATTGATAACTCAATGATTATTATCAAGCAAGAAGATTTCCGTTAACCGTATATTTATCCCGTTTAAATAGTATAATCCTCGTAATGTTTTGAAATCAACCTTCCTAAACTCAACTAAGGGTAAATGTTTGAATCATTATAATTTAATGTTCTCTCAAGAGATGATTCCAATTTAATCATAGCATAATGAATTTCCTTTCCTCTATCTCGACCAATTAGTCTCGTTAAAAACTATTTATACCATCACTCATTAACAATCTTATCCATTAAATAATGATCTCATTAATAATTCAATTATTTAATTCCACTACTCTCTTTTCTTTTAATTTTTTCTCATTTAAAAATACATTTACTTAGACTAACTAATAATTAATTACACTTCTTCTACTATTAACTAATCTTAATTAAATTTGATTTAATTAGATTAGATAATAAATCATATAAAACTAATACCTATTAATAAGATTCTACCAAGGGAAGATTTTAATAATATCTTTAATTCATTCCATACTTTGATATATTATTTTTGTGAAGTTTAAGCATAAAGAACTCTTAGTTATGGGAAATAGAAAAATATCTGTCCTTGAATAAAATAGTCTCAGTACAAAGGCCATATCTCCCTAATGAACTGTTGGATCGGGCTAAAATTGAAATATGTTGGAGAGGGCCAAGTTGCGCCAATTCTAACTAGAGCGATCAAATAAATTCGATCATGATAAAAAGTTATGAATGACTGAGTTCGGGTCTATCCAAGGGCAGCGATAGGACAATTTGTGATGAATTAAAAATTTCCTCTTAAAAGGTAATTGTTCTCTAAATATATCCAATAATTTCACTAATGGATTTGGCCATAAATCTTGAAACCATTTTCAAATCTATTCCAATTTGATTCTAATTCGAATCCAAACCCATTTAGATCTAATTTTTTCTTTAATTGGATCTAGGGTTTTTCTATTGTTTTCTTCTCAACCAAATAGCATATCTAGATTTCAATTTCAAAATTGCAATCCAATCACAGAGAATATTTAGACACATATAGCAGACACGATGAAGACAAGAAGAGAAGGAGTGCAAATAAATTTATGTGATTATCATGAGTGCACCTGGACACTGATGCTAATTTGTTATGCCTTAGAAGTCCATAGAAAATCTCTTCCTTCTCCATCCTTCGCAATTCCTCCAAGGTACAAGCCAACTGAATCTTCCAAGTGACTAGAAGTGCTAGAAGAAGCATAGAAGCATGTAGAAAACATATGAGCATGTAGAAACATATGAACATGAAGGATCATATGAGCATGAAGAAGAATAAGAGCATTTAAGCTTTGAAGCTTCCATTTTTTCTTGAAGCTTGTAGCTTCCATTAAGCTTGTCCAAACACACTACTCCAACCTTCTAGATAAGTCTTAAGGTTGTAGACACCATGTGCCCAAATAAAATGCTAACTTCTAAGTGTAGAAAACTCGTGCATTCTTAAAATGCAAACCCCTATGTTGTCTACATGACCACTTTCGAGAATTTGCCAACTCCTATGTGAGCAAATATTAATATAATATTTAATTTACTTTTTCCAATTTAATTTATTTATTAAATCTCATGCACTAACTTTAATAACTTCCACTTTTCAATTTTAATATATTTATATTTTAGTCACATGAAATCGAGAATATTTTAATAATTTAAAATATATTTTCCACTTTTAAATTTCATTTCCCAAAACTTAATTGCTAAAATATTTATTAGCTTTAATAATATTATTATTTAGCCATTTATTTAAAAATGAACTCCAAATATATTATTATTAAAATAAATATTGTCACATTCCAAATTTAAACTTATAACTTTTATCTTCCAATTTAATTATTTTTTCAATTAATTAAATAAAATAAATATTAAAATACCATATTAATTTTTTATTAAATTAAACCATTAATTAAATCTTTTAATTAGGCTTAATTAATAAAAAATATATCAAAGACTCATAAGGTAAAAATATGAAAACTCATCATAGCCAAAATACATACAAAATCAAATCAAGGGTTAATATCACCAATTACGTTATCCAACGTATTCGGAGGGTACTCAACTCAGATACTTGTCCTAATTTTCCAATTAGAAAAAATGGCTTAAAGGGTTGGGATTTGGACTTGAGAATTTATCTCCCCTCTCTTATCATTGAGATAATGTGATAGGGTACGCTCATCCTAGCAATTTAGGGAAGTCGATACCTGGTACTTGCAACCTGCATAAAAACCATGCATGTAAAAATGCAATATATACTAAACAAGCAATGGCAGAAAGTGGTGCATCGTGTAGATCCCGACTAGCAAGTGACTATGAATCCCTTCCTTAACCACATCAGGCACGCCATACAAAAGCAAATGCGCAAAACAAACACACACACCATACACATGCAAGTATGGGGTAAGTATCCATAAGAAAATACATGCTAATAAATCATTTTACTAATCATCATTAATAACTGAAAGCAATGTAATAATCATCATTAATAATTGCAAACACTAAAAATAATCATCATACAGACATGAAATGTAGAGTCTAAGTAATCTCATCACATAATAAACTGAATCTATAACACAATATCTGATAATCTCATAACAATGCTGCAAACCATCAACATAAAACTAGCTCTTAAAAGAGTTCAACAATGATAACAAAATGCAAACCAGGGGCAGGTACTACACTTAGGGTTGTCAGATTGAGGAAAATTGATATCTCTTGCTATATCGCTATGGAAAAATTATTGATCTTTAGCTATAGCAAAATAGCAAGGATTTTCCATGTGATTGGTGGGCCTAGTTTGGTAGGAATAGTTAGATTGACATAGTAGTATGTTTGACAATATTTTAAACCGTCATGGTTAAATTTTGAGGGGTGGTGTAGACAAGGTGATATGGCGGTCAGATGTGTGAGGACTCTATGAGGTTATGAAAATAAATAACATGATTGTCTCACATGGATTATTCTAGTTTCTTAACTAGGTTGACCTACTGACTTTGTTGATTTGTAAGCTAGAAATGAAGCAAAATTGGGTTTTCTTGCACAATCTGATCTTTCTAATCAATCCCAACTACTTTAAGTTAATGCTAAGTTTGAACAGTGCAAAGGACACTCTTCCCACTATCTGATCATCCATTTTGAGGAGTTTTAGCATTTATTGGTGTCATTTCAATCACTTTAGGTTTTGCTCCAGTTAGGGATTCCATGATTTTCATGCTTCTACAAGTTTACCAAATAAATTTACTATTTGGATAATCTTAATGGTAGTAGTTGTGGAGTAACTTTAGTTAGAAATATCTTAGTTATGCTTGAACTATTAAAGCAAGGTTTTAATTCTCTCTTAAGGTTGGACTATCTTTATTTCTTTGATATTGCTCTGCAAGTTTATTGTAAATCCTAATGCAAGAGTATCCAATGGAGTAAGGGCAACCCTGCATCACCCAAAAATATGCTTAGTGTTAGTTTTTGTTTAATATGTTTTTATTTTTAGATACCCATTTGGGTCAGATAAAGATTACAACTCTCATAGTTTCATTGTTGGCTTTCTGGATTAGAGTTTTTGAGCACCTTGGGATATGTGCCAATGTAGAAAATATGTTATTTTGTATTTGAGCCATAATTATGATGAGTTAGAGGGAGTAAGTTGGATGGATGATTATATTAGTAATTAAAATCACTCAAGAAAAAGAATCAGGTCAAAAGGCTTTACGATTTGAAAGTTATTATAGTTTTAGGTTTCTTGGAGACCTCATAAGAGCACTTTAAATTTAGATTTGAGGCACTAAATAGCCTTGTACAGACCCAAAAATGGGGGATGAGAAAAGCTGGTCCATAGAGCTATAGAGAACTTAGAGAGCTTTCTAAAAATTTAAACGATGTGTCAATCAGAGTTCCAAATTAAAAGTTATGCCTCCCGAAAGTTGGACTACCATTTTTGGATTGTTCTAATTTTACATAGACTTTTGATGATTTTTCTAGAACCCTCTATCTTGGTGGTGGATGCAAAATTACATATTCTAAAATGTATTGCTAACCCTACACTTAATTTAGGTTTCTTAAGAACATTTTTGGCATTGTAAATACAATTTTTTTTGTGGAGTTTGGGAGAAGGTACTAGAGGGTTTTTCTCTAGAATCAAACAACATTGTAAGCCCTAGCACACATCATTGGGTCTATTTTCATTTTGCTAAATTTAATAGCATATGACTGCTAATAATGATATTCCCCTTTTCTTGGTGTGTTCATTTTTTTCTTGGATTGTACCCTCATCAAGTGGTATCAAAGCAGGTTTTCCTATTTGTGTAGCTAGAGCACCGACTGTGAGGTAGTTTGCACCAAGACTGTATGGTTGTGGCAGCTAATATAGAGAGAAGATGCCTCCATGAAAAAATTGTGGTGGAAGGGCTAGAGTTGTTCCTCCTATGGTTAGAGCCATTCAAAGACAAGTTTAGGCATTGCAATATGATATCTATAGAGGGATGATTATTGTGGTTGGTGACAGAAGTGAGGATGAAAATGAAGAAGAAGGAAATATTGGGCAAGAAGGGGAAGGAGATGAGGAAGTCCTAAACTAGGTAGAGGAGAAACATTTTAGGGTCATTTCAAGCTAGGAAAAAGACCTAAAATTAATGTCAGCATATTTTTAGGAAATCTAAACCTAGATGAGTTGATCGACTGGATCAATGAGTGAGAGGAATATTTTGAGTATGAGGGTGGGGACCCTGATAGGGTTAAGTTTGTGAAGGCCAAAATGAATGGCCATGCCAAAATCTAGTGGCAAGAGATTTAGTTGGAAAGAAATAGAAGAGGAGAGGAGAAAATCACATGATGGGATCACATGTTGGACAAACTAAAGAAGTAGTTCATTCCTATTGATTATTAGTTTGATTTGTTCAAGAAGATGCAAGGGTTGAAGAAAGTAGGAAAATCTATCTAGGAATACATAGAGGAATTTTATTGAGTCCTTATTAGGGTGGGGCATGTGGAAGCAAACAAGGAGAAGGCTTCTTATTACTTTAATGGGTTAAGATCTAGCATTCAGAAGGAGTTATGTTTGGTTAGAATTACTAGTATTGAAGAGGCATACCAATTTTCCTTGTGAATTGAGGAGAAGCTAAAAAAAAGTTTGATAGAAGGAAAAGAGGGTGCAATCAAGGAGGAAGGGGTAGTGGTAGATCATTTGGAGGCTGAAATGAGGACCAAAAGAAAAATGAAGATGTGAGTACTAATCGAAACCAAAAGAAGAAGGGTTTCAACCACTGCCATGATCAAACTTTAGAGATCAAAGAGGAAGAGGTAGATGATGTGGACAAGGTTAAGGAAGAGGAGGCTTTTTAAGAACTTTTTTTATTGCAATGAAGTAGGACATTGTGTCTATGAATACCCTCAATGCCAAGGAAGGACAAATAGGAGAGTTGATGGTCAAGTAAGGGTTGCTCATGTGGATGATGATGCACAGTCACATTCAAAGGATTCTGAAAGAGGAGAGGTTTTGGTTAATGAAAGGGTATTGCTGAGTGATAAGACTGAACATAGACAAAGGAGGAGTTTTTTTTCATACTAGGTACAAGTGCGAGGGTAAATATTGTGATGTGATTGTTGATGGTGGAAGCACTAACAACTTGGTGTTAGAGGAGATGGCCTCAAATCTAAAGCTCAAGAGGGAGAAACACTGCCAACCCTTTTAGATTTATTGCGTGCAAGATGATCATAAGGTCCTAGTTAGTAAGTAATGTTTGGTAAAGTTCAAGATTAGGAGTTACCATGACGAGGCTCTCTATGACATCATCCTAATGGATGTCTGCCACTTATTGTTGGGAAGGCCGTGATAGTTTGAATGGAATGCTATACATGATGGTCTTGAAAATACATACTCTCTAATAGAGGATGGAGTTCACAACAAATTGAATCCCTTGATAGAGGAGGGTGAAAAGGTATGTAGTAGTGCTAGGATATGTCTTGTTGATGGAGCTTTAGTCAACAAGTTTAGGAGCTTTTGAGGGTTTAATTCAAAAGAGCCTGAGTCCAATATGTGTAATACCTATAGTGCTAGCACCAAAGAAGGATGGAGAGAGGTGAATGCGTACATATTATTGGGCTATAAATAAAATAACCATCAAGTACTGATTTCCTTTGCCAAGGATGGATGATCTTATGGATTACTTGAGTGGATCTTAGTACTTCACAAACATAGATCTTAAGAGTGGCTATCACTAGATACAAATATGAGAGGGAGATGAGTGGAAGACTACATTCAAGACTAAGGATGGTCTATATGTGTGGTTAGTCATGCCTTTTGGACTAACCAATGTGCCAAGAACCTTCATGTGACTTATCAATGAGCTATCAAAGACATTTTTGGGAAAATTTATTATTATCTATCTAGATGATATTTTGATTTTCTATAAATCTTTGAATGGACATTTATTGCAAATTTGTACTATCCTTGAAAGGTTGAGGGAAGAGATATTATTGATTAATTTGAAGAAGTGTAGCTCTATCAAAAGGGAGTTAGTCTATTTGGGATTTTTTGTATCAATTGAAGGTCTCAAAATGGACCCAAAGAAGGTGAAAGTCATCTTGGAATGGCCTACTCCAAGGTATGCCACTAAGGTGAGGTCATTCCATGGTCTAGCTAGTTTTTATAAAAAATTCATTAGGAATTTTAGTGATATATGTGCACCCCTAACTAAAATAATGAAGGGGGAATAGAAAAGAGTTCAAGTGGACTACAAGAGTTGCAAGGAGTTTTGAATTGTTGAAGAAGAAGGTGACAGAGAAACCTGTGTTGGAACTTCCTAATTTTAACAAAGTGTTCTAGGTGGATTGTGATGCTAGCAGTAGTGCTATTGGATCTATGTTGAGCCAAGAAGGTAAGCCTATTTCCTATTTTAGTGTAAAATTGAATGATGCAAAGAAGAGGTATTTTGTTTATGATCAAGAGTTCTATGCAATAGTTTAGGCCTAAAAAAAATGGAGGCATTATTTGTTGCCAAAATAATTTGTTTTGTATACTAATCGCCAAACATTGTAGTACCTAAGTAGCCAAAGTAAATTGAATGAAAGACATTTGAAATGGGTAGAGTTCATTCAAAGCTATACGTTTATATTAAAACACAGAAGAAAAAGGCCTAATAGGGTTGTAGATGCATTAAGTAGGAGATAGTTTTTGCTGATAGTAATGTAGGTTGAAGTGATTGGTTTTGATGAACTCAAGAATCTGTACCTAGAGGATCTTGATTTTATAGAGGCTTGGGAGGCTTGTAAAGATCCTATTACTCTAAACAGGACTAGGTGGCTAGATTACATGATTTAAGATGGTATGCTATTCAAGGGAAGTCAATTGTGTATTCCAAGGTGTTCCATGAGGGAGAACTTGATCAAGGAGAAGCATAGTGGAGGGATGATAGGACACTTTGGTTGAGATAAGACCATTTCCATTATTAGAGAACATTATTTTTTGCCTCAATTGTCATAAGATGTGAAGAAGTTTGTGCAGAGCTATCAAGTATGTCATATATTTAAATGATTTAGTTAAAATACTAGACTCTATCATCCATTTCCTATTCCATCAAAACCTTGGGGGGACATAAGTATGGATTTTTTCTTGGATTTTCAAGGAAAAAAAGGGGTAATGACTTAGTATTTGTGGTGGTTTATAGGTTCTCCAAGATGACACATTTTATTGCATACCACAAGACTCACAATGTAGTGCATATTGCAAATCTTTTTTTTAGAGAGGTGGTGAGGCTACATGGTCTCCCAAAAAGTATTATTTTTTTATAGAGATTCTAAATTTGTTGGGTATTTTTAGAGGACTTTGTGGAAGAAGTTGAAGAGAAAATTAAAGTTTAGTTCTATACATCAGTTGTAAACTAATAGACAAACAAAAGTAGTAAATAGAAGTCTAGGCAATTTGCTGAGGTTTTTAGTAGGAGATAAGCCCAAGCGATAGGATTTGACTCTACCACAAGAAAAATTTTCTTATAATAATTCTGTGAATAGAAGTATTGGTAGATCACTATTCCAAATTGTGTATGGGAGTAGTCCAAGAACTACACCAGAGCTGAGGAAGATGGAGAAGGGGAGAGGACAATTGGTGAGGCATAAGAATTTGTTTAACATGTTAAGAACCTACATGAGGAGATACATGCACATATTTCTAAGATGAACCTACAATATAAGGCTAGGGAAGATCAAAAGAGGAGACATAAGGAGTTCCAAGTTGGGGATCTAGTTATGGTATACTTGAGGAAGGAACAATTTCTAGTGGGTACCTACAATAAGCTAAAGATGAAGAAATTTGGCCCCCAATTTTTTTTGAAGAAACATGACTCAAGAAATTTATATTACCTAGAGTTGCTAGATGGGATTCACATTTCTCCTATTTTCAATATTGTAGACTTGAAATAATATCATGATAATGGTGCAGATGAGGAGTTGATGTTGGATCCATGTCTAATTCCTACTTTTGAAAAGGAAGAGATTGAAGAAATTTTGGATAGTTGTGTGTGATGGGATTAAAGTATGGACAAAAGTAACAATTACATTCAAATATAAGCAATATCAGAAACTAATAGATCAAATAGAAAAGAACACAAGACACAAAGATTTAATGTAGTTTACCTAACCCCTAGGCTACGTCCACCAAACAACAAGTTTGATATTATTACGATCTAGTGATTATAACCTGATTACAATCTGTAATCTTTTATAGCTCAATACCACTGCAAGAAAAAATTTTCACATTACCACAATGAAAAAATCCCTAACCCTAAGCATTTTTATACGAGTAGTTTTACTACTTTAGGGTTATAATTAATAATCACATGTCAACCCAAAATCTTGATAAAATAAGGCCCAATTCTTTTATAGAATTTATGATGTACAATACTTCCCTGATTAGTCACCACAAAATAATAATCTTCCACTTGGGGACTGATCAGACTCTACACTAGACAAAAATCTCCCACTTGGAGACTGATCCTATAGCAATACTGCTACCACATGGGGCTCCCACTGTTGGAATCTCTTAATGGGAAGAATGCTTCTAAGAGGAGGGGGGGAGGTGAATCAAAAGTACTAGCCTTTGAACCACTTTTAAACCTTTAATCACATATAACTAAAATTAACATGCATGCATATAAATATTAAACAATCATGAGAAACAAACAATCATTACCACATAACACTTGAGATTTTGGTAACCTAGAAACCCTCTAGGAATAAGAAGGTAAAAATGAGGTGGGGATGATACCCATACAATTACTGTAGCAATTAATTTCAACCACTTTTGATGGTTTTCCCTGTTAAAGGCTACAACACACTGTTAAATGTGACCCTGTTAAAGGATTTCAACACCCTGTTAGGAGTGTGCCTTGTTAGAGGACTTAAGAACATTCAACTTAGAATGTCACCTTGTTAAAAGCTTTCCATAAGGTTGTTAAACCTACCCAAGTCCATAGGATTTCTAAGTTCCTAATACAATTGTGAGAGAGTATTAGAATAATACACCTGATATAACGCAATCTCTGATGCTGATCTCAGGTACTTGATATGCTCTCACTATTAACTGATCTTTGCTAGATCTGATCTGTTGATTGTGTTCCTTGTTCTATTCTAACCAACTGGATGTGTAAATTCTATCCTTTCACTAAATCTTTGACACCAATTTTCTACAATGACCTTTAATAGGCTCTTCTCTTTCTTCTTCTCACGATTCCTCTGTACGCTCCTTTTTTTAATTGGTGTCATAACTCCCTTATAAAGACTAGTGGTTCGTTATGCATCCTTGATTCAAATGATTTAAATGTTCTTGCTTAAACCATTGAAATTCACCCATTGGTTGCATGCAATCTCCAATTTTCTGATTGGTTGCATGAGGATTGCATAGGTGATTATGAGGATGTGATCTTATCCTTTTATCATGTCAATGAGTCATGCATAACCATTTTACATCTTGGCTTGCGATTGCACAAAATTTTATGCTAATCCTACATTGCTTGGCACATGAAGTAATACTGATGCTCAACACCATCTATTTTGGATTTCTTGGCATCTATTGATTCCTAAATTACTCGACTTGTATAGGATTATTGTGTCACTTGGCACCTATTGAATTCCTCCCTTGCTCGACACCTATTAGATCCTGAGTCACTCGACATCTACTGTAATGTGTTGTGCTCGACAACAACTATAGTTTTCTCAGCACTATCTATGACTTAGAACATAAAGAAATTCTAGCTTGGCTTCCATTGTATACTCAACATGTATAGTGAAGATGATTAAGTGTGTTGACACTCGTTTGTCAATCTTACTTATAGATCAATACCCACTAGATCAAACCACTCGAGATTGTGTTATTCTTTTATTTTTGTTTATTCTAGAAGACCAACTAAAGTTGAAGAGGAGTTCAACTTCTCCCTTGTTACTACCTTTGTAAACATATCTATTGGATTGTCATCTGTATGTATCTTGTCCATCTTTGACTAGCCATTATCCAAAACTAACCGAATGAAATGGTACCACAACTATATGTGTTTGGTCTTTGAATGCAAAGCCAAATTATTTGCAAGATGAATGGAACTTTGACTATCATTAAACAAATAATTCTTTCAAGAAGAACTAAAGAGATATCATCTCCTTTACTACCTCTATAGCAATAATGTACTCTACCTTTGTAGTGGATAAATCATTAACTTCTGTAACCTAGAAACCCAACTCATGACTACCTCACCAATAGTAAAGATATAACTTGTAGTTCTCTACTTGCTATCAATATCCCCTACCAAATCTAAGTCAATATAGCCCTACAATTTAGTAATGGAGCCCCCAAGGTGTAAACACTTATTGGATGTCACTGTCAAATATCTAAGAATCCATTTAACTACATTCCAATGCTGAATTCTTGGATGACTCATATACCTAGTAGTGACTTCCACTACATGTGAAATATATTTCCTTGTACACACCATAGTGTACATCAAGCTTCCTATAGCTGAAGCATAGGGTACCTTTGACATCTTATCCTCCTCTTCTTGTGTCTTGGGACACATTTCTCCTTAGTCAACTTCAAATGACAAGGTGTGTTGACAGCTTTATGATTCTCCGTAGAGAAACATTGCAACACTTTCTTAACATAATTAGCTTGAGATAGGATCAATTTTAAGTTCTTCCTATCTCTACAAATCTTCATACCAAGGGTTTGTTTTGCTGCCCCCAAATCCTTCACAGAAAATGCATGTGTTAACTGGCACTTCAACCCCTTAATCTGATCCATGTTAGACCCAACTACAAGCATATCATCAACATATAACCATAAAATAATGTAGTTGTCATCATCAAACCTCTTAAAATAAACACAATGATCTAAATCACACCTACTATGTCCATGCTCATGCATAAAACTGTCAAATTTTAGATACCATTTTTGAGGTGCTTGCTTCAAGCCATATAAACTTTTCTTCAATATGTACATTGAGTTCTCCTTACCTTTGACCTCAAATCCCTATGGTTGTGCCATATATATCACTTCATCCAATTCACCATGAAAGAAGGATTTTTAAAGATCAAGATGCTCTAAATGTAAACCATCAGTAGCCACAATACTTAAAACAATACAGATAGAAGTCATTTTAACAACAGGAGAAAATATCTTATCAAAATCAATGCCCTTTTACTATGCCAATCCTCTTACAACTAACTTGGCTTTAAATATTTTCTTACCTCCATCCTCTTCTTTCAACCTATAAACCCACTTATTTTGTAAAGCCCTTTTACCTATAGGCAATTTACATAAATCCCATGTCTTATTTTTCAGCAAAGAGTCCATTTCATCTTTCATTGAAGACTCCCATTGAATCTTAGTATCCACCTACAAAGTTACAACATAACATGTAGGTTCAATGGCATTAGTAAGTAAAATAGAATATAGAGAGGGATAAAATATTTCTAGAGGTCAAATTAGCCTTGTTGGCCATCTAGCATTCATTGATGTGTGTGGTATTTGTTGTTATAGTTGTTGCACATCAAGAGGAATGGCTAGAACAACATCTTTTGGAGTATCATCTAGCACTACATTATCATCTTCTTTCTTCTCATGTTGCTATAGTAGATCTTTGTACAACACTTTCTCATTGAATATGACATCCTTACTTCTTACAATTTTATGATTTTTAAAATCCCAAAGCCTATAACAAAATTCATTAATACCATATTCCACAAATATGCATTTGTTTGACTTAGCTTCTAGCTTGGTTCTATTTTCAGAATATATATGAGCAAATGCTTCATAACCAAAGGTTTTGAGAAAAGAATAACTCACCTTCTTGCCAGTCCATGCTTCCTCTCAAACACTACAACCCAAAGGAGTGGAGGAACCTCTTTTAATCAAATATACAAAAGTATTGTCAACATCCACACACATGTGTAAGGGCAGCCTCATGCTCCTTGCATGCTCCATTATATTCTTGTTAGCATTCAACCACTCCATTTTCCTGTGGAGTCCTTCAAATAGTTTTCTATCTATGAATACCATTGGTGAAGAAATAATCTTCAAATTCATGACTACAATACTCACCACCATTATTAGATTTGAAACATTTTAGCTTCTTACTGGTCTCATTTTCAACCAAGCATTTTCATTTCCTAAAAGTTTGAAATACATCAGATTTGTATCTAAGGAAATAAACCCATTCTTTTCTAGTTGCATCATCAATGAATGTAACATAATAATCAGAACCACTAAGGGAAGATACTTGAGCCGGTCTCCATACATCTGTATGTAGAAGCTATAATTTTTCCCTTTTATTTTCCTTCCCAGTCTTCACAAAACTCACTCTCTTTTATTTTTCATACTCACAACTTTCATAGAAATCCATATTAATACATTTTAGGCCTAGTAAAACATTCTTTGAAATAAGTAATTTCATACCTTTCTCACTAATGTGCCCAAGTTTGTTGTGTCATAGCACTGTATCAGAATCTACACTGACTATTTGTTCTCCCTACTCAACTACAAAAACTATTCTTGAACATTCATTTCTCTATAAAATAATTAAAGTAGAAGGAACAATATGACCTGTACAAAGATATAAGGTGCCTAATTTCACACCTTTTTCTATTACAAGGGAACCTTTTGAAACCTTCCAATTTTAATCATTAAAAATAATTACACAACCCTCATCACCGAGTTGTCTTGTTGAAATTAAATTTCTATTCAACCTTGGAACATTTCTTACCTCATGTAGTAGCTAATGATTCCCATTCTACACCTTAATCTTAACTTTTCCCTTTGTAACAATCTGATAGGGTTCATTGTCCCCCAAATAAACAAGTCCAAAATCCCCTTGGACATAATCAATGAAATAACCTCTATGAGGTGTAGCATGAAATGAAACACCAAAATCTAAAACCCATGAATCATCAACACTTTATAAAGATAGAAGCAAAGCATCCTCTTTGGATATTTTACTTACCATATTTGCCTCCTTGTCTCAATCTGGTTTATCTCCTTCATTTTTCTTTTGATTCTAACAATCCTTCTTTTTATGCCCTAATTTTCCATAGTACCAACAGTCATTTGGTCCTCTCAATTGAGACCTCCTCCCCTTTGACTTTCCTCTTTATTTCCCATGATTTTTGGAATTACTTCCTCTCTTAGTCATTCTGCCTTGACTTTGTGCATTCAAAGCACTTCCTAATGCAGATCCACCTAAAGATTTCGTATGATTTTCCTTACTCAAAATAACACTGTTCACATCATCATATTTTAGGGTACTAGATCCAAGAACAAAATTACTCACAGCCATTACCAAGCTATTCTAGTTTTCAGCCAAAGAACACAGAATCAAGAGAGCCCTGATTTCTTGATCAAAATTGATACCCATAGAAGATAATTGACTAGTAATAGTATTAAACTCATTTAAATGTTTTGAAACAAATCCACCTATCATTTTCATATTAAATAAATGCTTTATGAGAAATATCTTGTTGGAAGCAGAGGGCTTTTCATATAGTTGCACTAGGGTTTGCATCAACTCTTCTATTGTCTTCTCTTTTGTAATATTAAATGCCATCAATAGTGCCAGGCATAATTGAATACTTCCAAGTGCTTTTCTATTCAAAAGATCCAAATTGTCATTTGACATAGATCCTTGATTCTTAGTTTTTCCTTCCAAAAAATTCCATAAATCCTTCTGATAAAGATAGTCCTCTATTTGCATTTTCCATAAATGAAAATTGTTCCCATTAAACCATGAGACTTTTCTACAAAGGATAACTAAAAAAATCCCTCGCTTTGACACCACTTGTTAGGATTTAACCAAAAACATAAATAAAAATTACATGCAAACATAAAAAATATCAAAAAATAATAGATCACATAGAAAAGAACATAAGACACTAAGATTTAATGTGGTTCACCCTATCCCTAAGATATGTTCACCAAACAACAAGCCTGATATTATTACGATCTAGTGATTACAACTTGATTAAAATCTATAATCCCTTACAACTTAATACCACCACAAGAACTAATTTTTGCATCACCAAAATGAAACAATCCCTAACCCTAAACCCTTTTATACAAATATTTTTACCATTATAGGGTTATAATTAATAATTACATGTCAACCCAAAATCTTCATAAAACAGGGCCCATTTATTTTGATAGAATTTATGAAGTATGTACAATGCTTCCCTGATTAGTCACCAGAAACTAATTGTGTGGGCCAGAGTACCAAAAATAGGCAATATGAAGAATACTTAGAGAAGTGGAAATGGAAACCAATAGAATATTCAACTTGGATATCCACAGCGAAGGTTGCCCATTTGGGTTTTTCTCTACTAGCTATAAAGTGACAAGGTCACTTTTCAATATACCTCGGGTGTTTGATACAAGAGCATCTAGTGGTGTAAGGGAAATTCTATATCACCCAAAAATATTCTTAGAATTAGTTTCTTTTTAATTTTTTCTCATTTTCGGATACCCATTTAGGTCAAATAGAGATTCCAACTCTCATAGTTCCACTATTGATTTTCTAGGTTAGAGTTTTTGAGCACCTTGGGATACATGCTAATGAAAAAAAAGGTTCTTTTGTAATTGAGCCATAATTATGATGAGTTAGAGGGTTTGGGATAGAGGGATAATTATACTAGTAATTTAAATCTCTTTGGAAAAAGAATCAGGTCAAAAGGCATTATAGTTTGAAAGTTATTGCAGTTTTAAGTTGCCTGGAGATTTCCTATGAGCACTTAAAAGTTAGATTTGAGGCACTAAATGGCCTTGTATAGACCCAAAAAATGGGGAATAAGCAAAGCTCCTTCATAGAGCTATAGATCACTTGGATAACTTTCTAAAAATGTAAATGGTTCATCAATAAGAGTCCCAGATCGAAAGTTATGCCTCTCAGAAGTTGACCTACCATTTTCTGATTCTTCTAATTTTACATTGACTTCTGTCGAGTTTTCTAGAACCTTCTATTTTTGCGGTGGATTCCAAATGGAATATTATAAAATATATTCCTAACCCTACACCTAATTCAAGTTACTTAAGAACATTGCTAGAATTTTAAATGCAATTTTTTTGGTGGAGTTTGTGAGAAGGTACTGGAGGAGGGTTTTTCTCCAAAATCATACAACATTGTAAGCCCTAAGGAATGTCAATGGGTCTATTTTTTATTTTACTAAATGTAATAGCATATCATTCTAATAATAATATTCCCCTTTTTCCTGTTGTGTTCATTTTGGTCTTGGATTGTGCCCTCATCAAAATCCCCTTTGCCTTTGAACTGTATGGCATTCTACCTTATCTCCTTCAGCCATTGATGTATTGTGCAATACCTATTTTCCTCTTATTAGTGTATTGTGGCTATTTAAAATGTTTCATGATTGTATCTCTTTGACCTATGAATGAAATATAAGTGAATCTCATCTTAATTATGTCATTTATTTGAGTTTTATAATATGCATGTGATTGTTAGATCAAAACAAGTCTGGATGTGTATATCCTTTTGTGAAATGATGGTTCAAAAGTGCATGTATGGGTAGATATTGGTTTGAAAACTCTATTTTGGTGTATCACTCCTTAGGTTAGAGTAGATATATTTTCTTTCATGCATTCCTTTTCCCTTTTCCTCTCCAAGTGTAGTTAGATGCACCCTGATAGTAAAGGAATCTGGCCTTCTTTGGAGACTCAATCTCATAGTTCAAGTCCTACAACTTGGAGGTTGTTTCCATGTTTCACAAGGTTATCCTTAGGTAAAAAATTTGGACAAGGGTGCAATCTTTTGTGATAACAATTTTTGACACACCCAAAGAGACTCTATAAAGAGAATATTTCAAGTCTACTAGTGTCAAGAGGAAGAAAATTTCATGATTATGTTGAAGAGATAATACTAGCTTTAGTATTCAAGCCTTCAAGAGGCTCATTTTTCAAGTACTTGGTGACTTCAATCTTCAAATACATATGGTTTTGGACCTAGTCATAGTGATTCATGCCTAAAGTTGAAATAAGGGCATCTTCTAGAGGTAAGTTTCAATACCAAGAGCTTTCATCTTCCAATCCTAGAAGAAGAAAGACTATAGTATCTTTATCACTAGTTAGGAGTACATAATAAATACATACCCCTACAAGATCAATTTCCACTCCTCTTGTTGTGAGATCTTAACCTAGAAAGTCATCAATTGCATAAATGACTAGAGCTCATGCTTTTGCCACCTTTAATGGTGAAAGTCCTCTTTTGTTAGCCCAAAACCATGACATACCAGTAGCTACACTTAAAAGTGTACCTAAATTTATTGGTGAGACTTCTATCTTTCCCTTAGAAAAAATTAAAGAGGTTGCAAATGTTTTCAATATCCATGGTATTATATAAGATTATGGGCCGATAGACTCCTAGCTTCATCTTTAAAAGGGAAAGACCTAGAATAGTATAAGGTTCTATCACATAGTTCTATAATGGATTAGGATGGGTTAGGAGTAGGACTATGTAAACACTTTGAGGAGAAAAGTGACTATTTTTCACTTTTAGAACAACTAACTACCATACAAAGAGCCCCCATGAGTGTATGACCAATTTCAACCACAAATTCCAAAAGACATGGGATAGAATACCTACTTCAGTGAAGCCTACCCCTAGTAATGCCTTCTTACATTACCTTAGAGCTTTTACTAGTAATATTGCAACTACAATCCAAACCATGGGAGGAGACACCTCACCTAATGCTCATAAAATAGTAGTAAAGGATAAAATATATTGATACAAGGAGGAAAGCTAGCTCCAAGGCCTCCTATGGCTTTCTTCCCTGATATTCCAAATCACCAACCAATAATAGCCCATATTCCCATAGCTTCCACATCAAAAGCCCTTGCTCTAGCCTCTCAAGCTTCCAAATCTTCAAATGGAAGTGATGAAATCAAGGAGATGATGTAGTCTATGATGTTGAACATAGATAAAAAATTGCAAGGCCAATAGAAGAAGCTAGAAGATAGCTTATTTGTAATGCAAAAGGTGAGAAACAAAGTGGTGACTTTGGAGAGACAACAAGCTCAAGGTAATAAAGCCTCTAAACTAAAATATCAAACTCTAAATAATGGTTATCCTCCAGATCATAATTATGGGAATATTTCTTTTAATCAGAATAGGTAGAATAGTCATACCTCTATCTTAAATACAAATCAAAGTAGGGCCATAGTCTCTAATAGAATGGCTGAAGAAAAATATTTTTGTTGCTCTTGCAATTACTCCTATGCCTATTGTATGTGTCAATAGGTTGAATCTTATTTAGCTTTGACCACCTAGTATCCTGAAATAGGATAGTCATATGATGAAAGCCAACCTAAAGATGCCTCACATATGCAAAGACAAGGTGATTTCTCCTTTATGAATAATCAAGTGGAGGAATATTGTAATGTAAATCAATACTCCATTGCTCACAATACTAGGAGCAAAAGGAGAGCCATCGAAGATGCTACAAATCCTCCTCCTAGTTAAGCTTCAACATAAAATGAAATACCTTATGTACAAATGATGAATGATCAAGCCAATGCCTCTCAGCAAGAAAAACAAAATAATAGAAGAGGAGATATGAATGGCCTCCAAGTTATTCCAACTGAATAGCCTACACATGTATCTCCAAGGCTTCTACAAGAGCACCTAATGCCTCATTTAGGGTGGCAGAGAAAATGAAGGAGAAAAATGTGAATGTTTTTATGTGGGATTTTGTTGCTACTATACCCATGCAAAAGAGGTTGCTACAACAAGAATTGGAAAGTATTAAACCAAAAGATAAACCACATAGCATGGAAAGTGCTACAAGCCTAGTGCAACCATCAAGGGATTTAGAAACAAATAAAAGGGTTATACCTCCTCCATTTTATATTTCTCTAATTATAGAGATAAAATAGTCCACAATTGCATGATTGATTCAAGGTGTAGTAGTTTAGTGATGCCTAAGTCTATTGCTAATGCTTTAGAAATGAAATATGAGCCCATTGGTAGGGATGTATTGTAGTTGGATGGTAGTACTATCAAGGCTATAAGGATCCTTAGGGATGTTGAAATGGCCCAACAGGCATGCCCTAGTTGTACTATAACTCAAGATATATCAGTTGCTAAGTTCAAGCCAAACTTTGCTATTTGTCTTTCAAGAGACTTCACTACAAAAATAGGTGGTTACATATCTTCTGATTGGTCATACATGTTTTTAAGAATAAGATATGGAACCAAGGCTTCAATCAAGGAAGATCCTCTAGCTCTCCATCATATTGAGCCCTACACCCCTAATCTCATCAATATGAAATGCACTATCCTAGAGATGGATGAGAATGACATAGTTAATGAGCCTACCACTTCTCTAGCAAAGATACCTAATTTTCTCTTAGATGAATGGGCTAATGCATATCAATTTGATCCCATATCAAAAATCCTTGAGATAGGTCTTGGTACACATTTTGTGTTAGAAAAGGATACTCTTGTCCCTAAACTTATAAAGACCAAAGAAGATATGAGTGAGATATTGAGTATGTATTTTGATGGATCAAGAAAAAAGAATGGATTAGGGGCAGGTGTGATGTTGACTTCTCTTGCATAAGTAAGGTACTACTTCTCCTTTAGGCTCCAATTCAATTATACCAACAATCTAGCTGAGTATGAATCCTTGATTCAAGGTCTTTTACTTGCTCAGAAAAGAGGAATCCAAGTATTGAATGTATATGGAGATAGTGAGTTGGTGGTCAATCAGGTAAGAAATCAAAATATCACTAAGAATAGTTTTCTCAAGTCTCACAAACATAGAACATGAGATTTTCTTGAAGGTTTAAATGAATTTAATATTCAAAGAATCCCTAGAAAAGAGAATAGACATGCTAATAGACTTGCAGTAGTAGGTGCATCTTAAGATATACCAAAGAACCTTGAAGCTAAAAAGAAGTAGTAGATTAGAGTGGTAGTTAGAACCAATATTCCTAACAACAACACCAATTGGCAATTGTTTAAATTTGATGCACAAATTATAACTTTCTTGTAGAATGAAGAAAAATTCTTAGAGAGAAACCAATCTAGGTTGCATGGCCAGTATGGGGATCAGATCATTAATCTTAGTTGTAATAAATTTCTTAAAGGTCTCATTACCTTAGAAAGTATCTTTAACCCTAATGACCAAGCAAGAAATAGAAGTATGAAGCTGGCTATTAACAAAGATAATTATACACCAATTGTGGTTATTGATGGAAAGTCCTTAAACATGGGGAAGGTATGCTCTGAAACTAAGCAAGACAATTTCATTCATCTATGTCAAGAATTTAATGATATATTGACATGGACATACAATGATTTAAAGGGTTTTCACCCAAGTTTGTTTCAACATATCATAGATTTATTTGATAATGTCAAAGTAGTAAGAAAAATTGAGGCCAGTGAACCCTAAGATTGAACCATTAATAAGAAAAGAGATATACAAGTTGATTGAGGATAATATAATTTTCCCTATCAAGCACTCATCATGGGTATAAAACCTTATCCTTGTTAGGAAGAAGAATGGAGAAATTAGGTTATGTGTGGATTTTAGAGATCTTAACCAAGATTCCCTTAAGGATCATCACCCTTTCCCTTTCATGGAACAAATATTGTCTAACGTTAATGGTTCAGGGAGGTTCTCATTTCTTGGCAGATTCACTGGTTACAATTAAGTATTGGTTAAAGAGTCTAATAGATACAAGACTACATTCACCACCAAATGGGGCAACTATGCTTGTAGAAAAATGCCTTTTGAGATAACAAATGTAGGTGCCACATTTTAAAAGGGAATGGAGATTTCCTTAAAAACATGATTGAAAGGTTTGTGTTAGTCTACCTTGATGATATCATAGTATATTAAAAAAATATAGTAGATCATTATGGTCATCTCAGACAAGTGTTTAGAAGATGTAGAGATTTTGGAGTATCTTTGAATCCATGCAAGTGTGTCTTTGCTACTAATCAAGGAAAATTGTTAGGACACATTGTATCTAAGGATGGTTTGACCATTGATCTAGAAAGAACAAAGGCAATACTTGCCCTTTCACTTCCTAGTCAAAGGAAAGGTATGAAAAATTTTCTCAGTAGAGTAAATTTTGTGAGGAGGTTTATCCCTAATTTATCTACCATGATGAAACCTCTTACAACCATGCTTAATAAAAACATGGTCTTCTCATGGACCAAGGAAGGAAAAACAAGTTTTGAGGAGATCAAAGTAGCCATATCCTTAGCTCCTACTCTCATTAATCCAAATTTTGAGAAGAATTTCATTCTTTACACCTTAGGAGGTGAGTCAAGTATTTTTGTTGTGTTGACTCAAACAAATGATAAGAATGAAGATCAACCTATTGCTTTCTTTAGTGAAGGGGTTAAGGAATATGAAGACAAATAAAATTATGTAGAAAAGAAAGCCCTTATAGTCATAAGAGCTTTGAAGAAATTTAGACACCCTCTATCTCATAACAAGATCCATTTGTTAGTATCCCAAGCTAGTGTGAAGGACCTTCTTTTGAGAAAAGTTATTTGTGAGAAGAGAGCTAGATGAATCATTAAGGTAATGGAGTATGATGTTGAAATCTAGATTACCAAGTTGGTAAGAGGGAAGGGATTGTGCAAATTGATGATCTCATCTCAGGAATTAGATGAGGAAATTGTCTTGGTATTGATAGAGAAACAAGACCTTGTTAATAGGAAATGGATATCCTCAAAGGTTGGATAATGTTAAAAGAAGATAATATAGGTTAAAATCAATTCCTTATGCCATAGTTGATGGTATCCTATTTAAGAGAGACTCTAATGAAGCCTTATTGAGATGCATTGATATAGACCAAGATGAAACAGTGATCAAAGAGCTTCATGGTGGTCTTGACGGTGGCCACTTTTCAACAAGGAAAAATACAATGAAGATCATGAAGGCTAGATACTATTGGCCATCCTTGTTCTATTATTATCATAAGTATGTGAGGACATGTACAAAATGTGCTTTCTTTTTAGGTAAGCAGAGTCTTGCAGCTCTTCCACTTCATCCCATTTAGGTAGATCAACCTTTTTCTCAATGGGGATTGGATTTCATAGGCCATATCAACCAACCTTCTAGCCCTAGTCATAAATGGATCCTAGCAGCTACAAATTACTTCACCACATGGATAGAGATTTTTGTATTATTGAATGCCACTGATTCTTTAGTTGTTGAATTTCTTGATGGAATTGTTACTAGATTTGGTGCCCCTTCAACCATTATTTTAGATAATGAAAAATCTTTTGTAGGAGCTTAGATTTGTGCATGGGAAGTTGATCACAATATCTACATGAGAACATCCTCAAACTTCTATCCTTAGCCAAATGGATTACTTGAATAATCTAATAAGAACCTAGTTAGGATTATGAAAAGGACTATAGAGGATAATCAGAGGTGTTGGCATCAAAAGTTGAAGACAATAGCGTGGGCTAATAGAATAACACCTAAGAGAGCCATAGTAAATTCATCCTTTATGTTGGTGTATGGCAGGAAAGTAAGGCTTCCAATTTCATTAGAATTCCCATACCTAGAATTGGCTCATAAGGTGGAGCTAATGGAAAGTGATTCCATGAAGGTAAGAATGGTAGAGCTAATGGAGTTGGAAGAGAAAATAAACCAAGCCATGCAGACCCTAGAAGCACATCAACAATAGATAAAAAAAGAGCTGTGATAGGAAGGCTGAGGTTAGAATCTTTAGAGAAGGTGATATGGTATTACAATGGGATGTAGACAGGGAAAAATTAGAGAGGCACTCAAAATTTGATGCACTATGGAGTGGTTCCTATGTGGTTATCAGTTCTTAATGGTGAAATTTTACCTATTCCAATTAATGGAATACATTAAGTCCTACTTCTTATAAAAGATAGGACTTTCATGTATATAATTAGGTTGGTTTCCTTCCTTGTTTCTTATTTTTATATAAGTTCATGAGCACATGTGTTTTGCAGAGGTTGCAAAGGATTCTAGTTCCTAGTTATAGTTGTAGAGAGGCATATTTGGAGGTTCCTACGCATGTTTTCTATAATTTTAGGGTTTTCTTGGGTGAATATTCATGATTCCTATGACTCTATTGCCCAATGTATATGTAGGATATTGGCCTATGCATAGTTGGCTTGCATTACCCTTGAGTCACTATAATTGTTGGCCAAATTTTCCTTCCCAAAAAAAATTGCCATATTTGAATTCAAATGTTAAACACTCACATACCACCTTTAATATTAAAAATTCCATGGAAATATGAAATAATTAAATAATGCTCTATAATATTTCCATGTTTTGCTAAGTTATTTTTGGACCCCACATGTTTCTGTTCACAGTTAGATCTCCCGGGAACAATGGTGTACACTTTCCCTCTTTATGAAGTTGCAAGGTTTTTTAAGAATGTAGAGAAGAAACCTTTTTCCATGCATCTAGGGTGCGTCCTTGCTTCTTGTTGAGGGCCATCTATTGATTATGCTGACATGCTGATGTGAGTTGGAATATGGCTAGAATTATATTAGTAGTTGCTTTCCCACATTTCATATTTTTTCAAATTTTTTGACTATACGGGGAAGTAACATTATGACATGTTGACATGTGAGTCCATTCTTCCATGTGGAAAATGGTGTGGTGGGTTAGTGTTAGAAATGTTGGTGAAAGACCATTTTTCTATTGGTCATTGCACTAACAAGTTGGGTGTACACTTGGGGCAGCTAGATGGAGGAAAATTGACATCTCTCACTATGTCGCTATGGGAGAATGAAAAATCTTTAGCTATAGTGACATAGTGAGGATTTTCCATGTGATTCAATGGGCCTAGTTTGGTAGGCATATTTAGATTGACATCGTAGTTAAATTGCCAACATTGTAAACTATCACTGTTAAATTTTGAGGGGTAGCACAATCAAGGTGATATGATAGTCAAATGCGTGAAGAATCTGTGAGGTAGCAAAGGGAAATAACACGATTGGCCCATGTGACTTATTATAGTTGCTTGACTAGGTTCACCTACTGACTTTGTTAATCTGTAAGCTAGAAACAAAGGAAAATTAGGTTTTCTTGCACAATTCAATCTTTCTAATCAATCCCAACCACTCCAAGTTAATGGTAAATATTAACAGCATAAAGGACATTCTTCCACTATTTGATCATCCATTTTGAAGAAGTTTTAGAATTTATTGGCACTATTCCCATCACTTTAGGGTTTTCTCTAGTGAGGGCTTCCATGATTTTCATGCCTCTGCAAGTGTACCAAATCAAATCTACTTTTGGATCATCTTAATAGTAGTAGTTGTGGAGTAGCTTCAACTTGAAATATCTCAGCTATGCTTGAACTATAAAAGAAAGGTCGTAATTCTTTCTTAAGGTTAGACCCTCTTTGTTTCTCTGATATTGCTCTACAAGTTAACTATAAATTGCTTTTTCCTTTGAACTATATGGCATTCTACCTTTCTGCTTCAACCATTGATGTATTGTGGAAGACCCATTTGCCTCTCATTAGTGTATTTTGGATATCTGCAATTTTGCATGATTGTATCTCTTTGGTCTATGAATGATATATAAGTGTATCTAATATTCCTTGTGTCATTTATTTGGGTTTTCTGATCTACATATGATTCTTAGATTAAAACAAGTCTGGATGTGTATATATTTTGGTGTCATGATGGTTCAAAAGTGCATGAATGGGTAGAGATTGGTTTGAACACTCTATTTTGGTGCATTACCCATTAGGTTAGAGTGGGTAGATTTTCTTTCATGCATTCTTTCTCCCTTTTCCTCTCCAAGTATAGTTAGGTGCACCTTGATAGTAAAGGAAGCCAACCTTCTCTGGAAACTCAACCTCACAATTCAAGTCCCATAGGTTGGAGGGTGTTTCCATGTTTCACAAGGTTGTCCTTAGGTAAAAACTTTGGACCAAACTTTTGTGACAACAATAGTTCAAGAAAAAAATCCATACTAATGTCACTCCAAGGTTTCTGAGGAACAAAAATAGATGTATACAATTTAGTATTCTAAGTTACTCCTTTTCCAACTTGATAAAATCCATAACTATTTACAAATTTTTGAACATCCTTATACATCTATGGCCAATAATACTTATCCTTCAACAAACTCAATGTCTTACCAATTCAAAAATGTCTAGCCATTCCACCACAATGCTTTTCCTTAATAAATTAACTCTCATAGAACTTCTTGTTATATACAACTAAATTCCTTTGAACACCATACCTTCTTGAATAAAATACTCATCACGCTTACTCATATGATCTACTAGATTTGGTGCTCTACACTCTCTCTATGCATCATAAAAATTAGGCCATGTACAATACAACTCCTTCATTTTATCAAAACCAAGAACTTCAGCCTTCATCTCAATCAACAAAGAACATCTTCTTCTCAATGCATCAACAACTTGATTAGTTACTCCTCTTTTATGCTTAATCAAATATGTAAAACTCTACTAATAGTCAACCTACTTTATAGGACTTTGTTTCAACTTATTTTGATTTCCTAAGTATTGTAAAGATTTATGTTTAGTATACAACACAAACTCCTTACGAATCAAATAATGTCTCAAGTTCTTTAAGGCTTGAACAATAGAATAAAAATCTTGATCATACACATGATACTTCCTTTTAGCATTATTCAACTTCTCATTAAAGAATGTAACAAGTTTACCTTCTTGACTTAATACAGATCCTATTGCACTACCACTCCCATCACATTCAACTTGAAATACTTTATTGAAATTAGGCAAAGCCAATACATGTAGTTCAACAACCTTTTGTTTCAAAGTCTCAAAACTCTTATCAGCTCCATGTGTCCCCTTGAATTCCTTTTTATCTCATGTCATTGTGTTAGTCATAACATTAGAAGAAGAACTGAAATTCCTTATAAACTTTTCTTAGAAACTAGCCAAACCATAAAATGATCTTACCTCACCAATATTTTCAGGTGTAGGCCATTCCAAAATTTCTTTAACCTTCTCAAAATCCATTCTCAAACCATCAACTGAAATAAAAAATCCCAAATACACAATCTCCTCTTGCAAAAAATAACACTGTTTCATATTCATCATCAACTTCTCCCCCTTCAGTCTCTACAATACTTGTCCAACATGCTCAATATGTTCTTCCCTAGTCTTATTGAACATCAAAATGTCATCCAAATAAAAAATCACAAACTTACCAAAAAATATTTTGGGAACTTCATTCATAAATCTCATGAAAGTACTAGGTGCATTAGTCAAACCAAAAGGCATTACTAACCATTCATACAAACCATCTTTTGTGTTGAAAGAAGTCTTCCATTCATCACCTCCTCTAATTCTGATATAATGGTAGCCAATCTTTAAACCAATCTTGGTAAAATAAATTTCTCCACTCAAGCAATCTATTATGTCATTAATCCTTTACATAGGAAACCTATATTTAATTGTGATCGTGTTAATAGCTCTAGAATCAATACACATTCTCCATTCTACATGCTTCTTAGGTACTAATAAAATAGGTACATCACATGGACTTAAAATTTCTTTGATCAAACCTATCTGCATAATTTATGAACTTGTCTATTAAGTTCTTCATTTTCTGTAGGTGTCAATCTATATGGTGCTTCGCTTGAAAAAATAGTTCTAGGAATTAGGTCCATACAATAACTTATACTTCTCATTGGTGGTAAACCATCAAGTATATCATCTACAACAATATCTCTGTACTCATTCAACAACATTTCAATTTGTTTTGGCACTCGGTCTATACTAGCATTTTTTACTATCACTCGACTATCACCAATTTTCATTCAATCATTACAAATTTTTTCTACTCGGGTGTACTACCAAAACATAGTCTCCTAGGAATAATGGAAAGATAGACTTGATTATTCTTCACTTCTTTTCCAAATTTCTTTCCATTAACCATGGAAACTCTTACAATAGTACAATTAAGCTCATCTACACTCTCAAAGGCAATAATATTTTCTTTCTCCGATTTAACCAAAGAGTATATTGATTGAATCTTCCATAATCTATAGCAAAGCTATCATATTTCCAAGGTCTATCCAATAGAATATGACAACAATACATATGCATAATTGTTAGAAATAGGAATTACGAGGGGGGGGGGGGGAGGGGAGGCGAGGTGGGGGGTGAATTAGTAATTTAAAAAAATTTAGTTGCCAATTGAATATTATTTATTACTTTGAACCATATATAAGAAAGTAATAAAGCAATGATGAACAGTAATAATAACCATGCACAAAGATAACTCATAACAAAATATTTTGTTAACTAGAGAAACCCTGGCCAAGGGAAAACCCTGGTGGGGATGATACCCACTAGATAATATATTGATATTTATGTTCCTAGTTAGAGGATGGACCCTGTTAGGAGTCAATGAGAAAATTAAGTATAGAGATTCCCTATTAGGAGAATTTTAATCCTTGTTAGAAGATTCCAATCCTATTAGGAATTGTAGTATAGTAGATCCAAGATGAGTACGTTGCTGACACATGCACTTTCAATTACAAGAAGATGTCATTGCCCAAACATGTAATTAGACTTCTTGTATATAGGTATTATAACTTCTTTCTTGACTAATCTCTAATCTCTAACTCAATCTTGGATCACAAAAATAGCTTTTCAAAATTTGCAAATATTGCTTTCATAGAAAGTTCGCATATCATAATGCTTGCACAACTTACATATCACAAGCTCTTGCACTTTTTTTTGAAATTCACAAGATGTACTTTGCATAAATACCATACCTTTTCACATATTTTTGCTAGGTTAGATATGGCCATAATATAGTTTTCCAACTTAGAGTAAACATCTAGGATGTCAGCCCCAATTGGTCAAGTAATTATTTTATAAACAAAATAATTCCTTTCCTTTAATTCTAGTGTCCCATATCACTGGTAAAACATGAATATCTCTTTTCCATAGAGTCTATATTGACTTTTTAGGTTATACACATCATTATTAATATTTATATTATCTCCATCTAACTTCACTAATCATAATATGATGCTAGTAATAAATTACATACAAAACAATACATTGTTGCAAACCAAATTCATACTTAGACAATTTTTTGAGTGCCAAAAGCTAAGTATCTTTCTTTCTAAGGTTTCCTCTAAGCATGAATATTATCTATAACCATAAATGACAAAAATTACATATATTTATTATCCAAATATCAATAATCTCCCCTTTTGGCATTGATGGCAACAAAATAGGGAAAATTGGCTAGGTATCAAAAACTTGTCAAAAAAATAAAAAATAATACAGTAATAATACATAATCATCTATTACAATTTGTCTACCTTACATATGCTCCCCCTTACAACATGATTTCATACATTACAATTTTATATTCTTCTTTACCTAATTTACAATTTTCTTATGCATCTTCTCCCCCTTTGATATCAATGACAAAGGTCAAAATGTCAAAAATTGTTAAAAACTTGCTATCAAAAATTCTATTCTTCTACCTTAAATTGATAGTATCTTCATGCAATCATAAAAACTTTCCTTAAGATTGGTTAAACCTTTATCCATGTATCCTTGGTCAATTTAGTAGAGGTAAGAATTGCATATAGGGCATATGATGCAATCTCAATTGCATAAAGATCAGAGTATAAAAAGTTAGAATGAGTGTCCTTGGCCTAGACACATTCCTCCAATTATCTCTCAACAATAGATATTTTCAGAGGATAGACTCTCTGACATCTAATACTCTATTCAAAATTTGGTCTTTCCAAAGTTCTAGTTCCCTAATATCACAATGAATACTAGCCACTTGTCCTTCAACGTCATCAATTTTACTAGAAGGATATTGTATTTGGCTAGATAGAGCCTCTATCTCACTTATCTTACCTTCAATTTGACTGTCAAGATCCTCAGTGAATTGATGAGATAGGGTATGCTTAATGTATGATATCTTGCCATCCTATTGAAATTTATGAAGTTGCTTGATACAAATATCAAGACTTATCAAATCATTCTTTATATTTTGACAAATAATGCTAAATATGTTAGCATCATGTGAAATCTGGGTCTTTGACTCTACCACATTCAAAAAATTTGAAATTTTATCATCAAAATATTTTAGCACTACTTGTGCCCTCTATTTAGGATCTGCGTCTATACATTGGATGGCTAGAGTACTATATAATTTGTTAGTAACCTCCATCAAGGTTCTCTGTAGGCTCTTCACTTTCCTATTCTTCTCAATAAGTTTTGACAAAGATGAAATGAAGTTATTTTGATCATTATCATTAGTTGTTAGGCTATCAAGAAAAAGTAGAGCAGATGAACAAGATGGTTTAGATTCATCTTCCCTTTGCTTCTTTTCAACTACCTCTTTTATTCTTCTTTCTTCTTTCTTTATCTCCACTTTTCTTCCTCCTCTATTCTCTTTTTCTTCTCTTCCTCTATTTTCCTTTTCATTTCTTCTTCAACTATTCTTTTCTTTTCTTCCTCAAATTTTCTTTTCATTTCATCTTCAATTCGTTTAAACTAATCTTCGATATCCTTGGCATATGATTCAATATATTTTGAACTCTCAAAAGGGTTAGTATCATCAATGTTAATGGTGACATTGGTCTCATCAATTTTCATCGTGTCACTACTTACTGACACTTCTAAGGTTTTGGGTGCAGGTGAAGGTGCTGCATTAATCTCTGTCATCATTTGACTAATGGATGCAACTATTTCACTTCTTATTTTTTCCTTCTCTCCCACCATAAAAAGAAATGGTCTTACTTTGTTTCTCAAGATGCTAGATTGTTCAACAATCTCTTGACTTCTTCTTCATCATCTGTCTTGCATATTGTCCTTATCATAGACTTCCAAAGTTCTAAGTCCTCTTCTCACATTGGTGCCTTCTTCTCAATAAGTCTTTCATAGACCTTCTGATTTATTGTGCCTTCAATATCCTTAAGTTTAATATTGTTAGCAATTATGAATCTCATAGTAGAGATATCAAGCTAATCTTTCTCAATATTATTATACAAGTCATAAAATTTGTTCATCTAAACAAAGTTCCCTTCATTAGCATTAGCTAAATTTATCTTCTCTATCTTTGGCTCTAGGGTTGCCAAAATTTTCCTGCTAATTTTTTAGAAGTAGTTACCTTATTTTCCTATTTACCTTCTTTTTCTTCTTCTTCTTCTTCTTTGTCTCTAGATTCAATAATTGTTGACAATGTCTTTTGTCTCTTTCCTAGTCTGGTGGCTTGTAGCTTGACCCTTTTTATCTTGGTGGTCACAAATTCCACTAATCTTTCTAACTTCCTCTTCAACTCACTTGGCTATACATCTAACACTACTACATAAGGAATGTTCTATTCTGAAGATGTCTCTATAATAGAAACTAACAAAGGTTGCACATTTATTATTCCTTGTTTCATAGTCTGCTCAACTACCTGTGACTCACTTTTAGTCATACTAGCCTCTAATAAAGCTTTCTTCATTATTGTTTATATCTTCTTGTGAGATTCCTTCTCTAAGAATGCCTAATGAGCTGATTGGATAATCTCTACATAAGTTCCAAATATATACTCAGCTTGGTCTTTCTCGGAGTTCAACAATAAATCAATGTATCCAACTACTACTTCATCACTCAATTCATAATCTAAGGGATCAAGAAATATTTCTTGAGGTTCTACTACTTTAATATAAGTGAAATCTATATCAACCATAACACATATGTCATCTTTAAATCTTTCTACAATTTCAAGTGCAATTCTGAATCTTTATCTCATCTCATTCTAAAAATTTTTCATTATCAAATAACCACTATCCAAGATTTTACCTGTTGGATGTCATCTAGATACATTTGTGATCTTCTCTATTATACGCCTCTCATTGCTCATAATCTATGTGACTATAAAATATGGAAATCCCTTAAGTAGATGAAAGAATAAATGATTGATTAGTGACTAAAATTTAAACACACTATTCTTAGTTCTTTTGATTTTCTCTAGGTTCTCAAGAAGTTGCATCCTTAAAATTTCACTAAGGTTAACTTGTTCCTTCTCAACACATATCTTGTAGGCTACATATATAAATTTAGCTAACAATTCATCAATTTAAGAAATTGCACATATAGAGTAGGTAATGATTCAACTTAGGAATCTTACATTATCTTGTTTAATGGTGCTGATCACCATGGCCTTTCCATTATAAATTAGTTTATTGTAGGTCTCAAGATTCTTCTTAACAATTTTCTCACCTATAGGTACACTGCCTTGTTTTCTAAGACCAATTACCTCATGCATAAGGTTAGATAAAATATTAACTTCATTATCTTCCATCCATGGTTTTCCATCATGTGTTCTACTTAGTATGATCAAAGTCCACTCACCGGTGTCCAATTCTCAATAGAAATGATATTTCAGTACGTCTAGTTCTTTCAAATGTTCAAATCTGGGCTTCAAAGTCTTATAATGGTTAAATACTAGTTTCATATCTTTGTTCATATACTTGCTCTAAATAGATTCGAGCTTGCTATTAAGATAACTTCCTACATCTTCCAAATAAACTACATTTTTCTATGTAATGGATGATGCAGAATTAGGGTTTCCTTCTATGGGTTTCACAAAAAAGCCTTCAATTTTTGTCTCTTCTCATTCTCAACATTATGAATGACTGATATATCCATGATTCTAAAAAATATAAACTTATATCAAATAAATTTTCCAAATAAACAATAAAATCCCTTTTGGGTGATGCGACGCGCTCCCCTACCCACAGGTGGTTAATTATGTGGTGTTCCATGTTCACTAACAGTCATGGCTTTTGGTGCAATGGTAAATGGGCCCTAGAATTGGTATCAGAGCCTGGTTTTGGCCTGGTCATGGGTTCAAATCTCCCAGGTGCCTTCCCGACCCGCGTAAGCACCTAGTATGCGCGTTGAGGGGGAGATTGTTGGGTGATGCAAAGCGCTCCCCTGCCCACAGGTTGTTAATTATGTGGTGTTCCATGTTCACTAACAGTCATGTCTTTTGGTGCAATGGTAAATGGGCCCTACAATCCCTTCTTCCAAAAATAGGGTTTTCTTCGAAATTGCCTTATCAAGTCACTTCTTAGTTCTTTATGCTTCGAATGTAGTTGCAATGAAGTGGTAATCAAGTTTGTACTCCATTTTATTCCTTCAACTCAAACTTGCATTAATTGTGTACTTTGCTAACATGAAAAATCTATCAATTACATTCTAGAATCAAATATTTGCTAAAGATCTTCTATCCAATCTTTAGATGCTACCAGATTTACCATAGATTCTTTCAATCATGACAATGCTCCAAAAAACTTTGCTCCATAATTTTTTTTGTAAGAATATAGTTTTCATTTTTTGCTACAAAATTAACTTTCTTTGTAATAAAAATTAACTCTTAATTCCTTCATAACTAGTATAGATAAGCTCCAAATTTCAAGTGAGCTTAGATACAGTCTAAACATATCTCCATACACTTTTTCCAAAATTTGCTGCCCATAATTTGATCTCCAAGAAAATTTTCAAATTTTGGTGCTATAAACAAGCTTAATTCAACTTAGTTGAATCAAACTTGATTACTGAATTCAATCTTCCTATCTCATCATCTTCTATCTTTTCTTTTGAGATGTCTAATCCTTTTACATATGCGTCATTGATTTCTTCTTGAAGTTCACTCACTATGTTTCTTTGTTCCTCATTGTCTTTCTTAGTACTAGAGTTCCTTTCATGGTTATTTCTATTCTTTCTGATGCTTCTTAAATCATTCCTTTTGTTTCTGAAGTTTCTTCCATTGTTCCTTCTATCTTTGAAGTCTATATCCATTCTACAATACTTTGTTGTATGTCTGAGGTTGTTGCATAAGTGACATATTGGAGTTCTGCTTCAAGGATTTAGTTCATCAACTGGTGCATGAAAATTTTGAGCTATGTGTCCAAAGTTGTTTCATGTATAACACATTATCTATCTTCTTCCTTAATAAGGTCTTCCTTCTCTTGATGTCCTTTCATTAGATCTTCTTCTATCTATAGGGTTAGTATTTCTAGACATTCTACTATTCCTTCTATCATTATCATATTTAGGTTTCCCACAATCATTTTCTCTGTGACTCATACCATGACAATTATGACAATAAAAATATGTAACATTATTAAATGGCTTATTTTTGCAATCTCTTTTTCATATGATCTATTTCATTACATGAAAAACACTTAGCTCTAAATTCATACCTAGTTTTTTTAGGAGATTCCACTTGTTTTAGTTCATCCAAAATCTAAACTTACTTATCTTGTCCAACTTCTTTAATTTTATTAGAAGATTGATTGGATTCAATCTTATCATCAAATTTATCTTTTTCTTTTTGATCTCATCTAATCTCAGTTTTCTTTGTAGACATGTTAAATAGATAACTAAGACTAGTCTTATCATAGGTGGGTCTCTGTATTAACATAGAATCATAAATATTTTCTCTTCTAGAATGAATCTTTTCAAGTTGTTACTTGAATTAAGTTAGGTTACCTTTCACAATAGTGTTGTACTTATGAAGTTCTTCATGATCTTCTTTTAATGTTTCAAAATTAGATGTCTTTTTTGCTGGACTTTCTCTAAGATTTGTAATCAGTCTTGAAATCAATTTTAATTTTACTGGGATCACTCTTCAAAGTCAATTTTAGATTCATAATCTTCAATTCATGCTTCAAGATCTTGTACTTTGTCTTCAAATTTGAATAATCATCATCACTTGTTTAAGATTTAGTAGATTTAGGCTTGGATTTGAGATGTTCAATCTCATCCTTCAATCTCCAATATATACTTTGGAGTCTTCATATCTAACCTTTAGCTTATCTCTTTCTTTAGCAAGGAAATCAATTTGTTCAAGTGCCTCTTCAAGGTTCTTAATCAACTGTTCCATATCCATTAGAATCTTACTCAAGTTGTTAAGCCTCTTCTAAGTAACTATGCTCTGATAACAATTGTTAAAAGTAATAATTATTGGAGGGGGAGGGGGGGCAATCAATAATTTACAAACTTTTGTCACCAACTAAATATTATTTATTACTTTGAACCATACATAAGAAAGTAGTAAAGTAATAGGCAAAAGCCCACAATGCAATGGTAACTTGTGATCCTTTCATGTGGGAGGTCTTAGGTTTGAATCTACCTTCACTTAACTTATAATAATAATTAATTCTAACAAATAATAATAATTAATCTAGGCTTTGACTATTTACCAATCAAAAAAAGAAGAAGAAAGTAATAAAGTAATACTGAACAATAATAATGATGCAAAACATGTTACAAATCAACCAATAAGTGGGATACATGCTGATCCCTTCAAAATATATGAAATAATTTCATTATATAGAGGCATCTCATGAGGTAAAACAAAGCATTTTCCAACACAAAAACATCAATTCTTCTCCATTCACATATCCTGATTTCTATATATAATTCCTTTATTCATAACTTTTAATCCTTAATGTTTCTTTCAAAACCCTTTGGAGGAATTGTTCCCAATTATACCTTTTAACTCATATCCAAATCTAATACCCATCCAATAAACCAATTACAAGTTATGATCCTTGTATCAAGACTCATTTTGTCTATCATAAATAAGAAACAAAACTGGTAACCCTTCCTAGGGAATAAAATAACTTGCTCAAAATGACTCTAAAAAAAACCAAAAAAATTTAAGATTGATGCTATATAGATCTAGTTTCATACTCTATAAGCCATTAATTTATCCAATAAATAAATCATTTTGTGAGACCAAATCTTTCTCTGCACCTTCAATGGAGATCATTAAAAACTAGTCTTTACTCAATTACACATAACTTACACAAATTTGAATGAAAATGACTCAAAAAAATTAAAAATATAAGATAGTTCACATACCTTTACAATGAAAATAAATATATTTCATGTTTCATCAAATATTTCCATACCAATCATTTCAATTTGACTATGGTTGGGAATCTACAAATATGAAAATAACAACTTTTGCCAAAACTTGCATAACTTCTTCATTTATAAATGAAATAAACTCAAAAATAATCAATTTTTTTTTTTATTAATACTATATCAAAATATGCAAATTTTAAATGGCTTTGAGGCCACACATGGTCATATAAGACCTAGAATCAACACTAAAACTGAAAAAACCAATCAAAATAACAACTTAGAATATTACCAAATTTGTTTCAAAATCTATCTCTTCCTTTCATTAATTCTTTGGTTCAATCATACATACATTTTTATATATTTTTTGGTTGGTTATAAATTCCAAACCAGCCTTTGAACCATCTCCTTACATTCTTTTAATAATTATCCAACTATGACATCAGTTTATGCTCTTTATGCATTTTTGCATTACAACTTTCATATAAACCCAACCTAGACCAAAATTATGTCTCAAATGATTTTATATGGATAAAAATCAACAAAAAAGTGGGATATATGATTATACCTTAAAAATATATGAAATAATATCATTATATAGAGGCATCTCATGAGGTAAAACAAAGTATTTTCCAACATAGAAACATCAATACTTCTCTATTCACATTTCCTGATTTCTATATAGGATTCCTTTATTCATAACTTTTAATAATTAATATTTATTTCCAAAACCTTTGGAGGAATTTTTATAAATTATCCCTTTTAACTCATATCCAAATTTTATACTCATTCAAAAAACCAATTACAAGTTATGGTCCTTGTATCAAGATCCATTTTCTCTATCATAAACTAGAAACAAAACTAGTTACCCTTCCTAGGGCATCAACTAACTTGCTCAAAATGACTCCAAATGAAACCAAACCAATTTTAGATTGATCATATATAGATATAGTTTCATAATCTATAAGCCATTAATTTATCCAATATATAAATCATTTTATAATATCAAATCTTTGTCTACACCTTCAATGGATATCCTTAAAAACTAGTCTTTATTAAATTACACATAACTTACACAAATTTGAATGAAAATGACTCAAAAAAATTGAAAACACAAGCTAGTTGAAATAAATTTCTATTGAATATAAATATAGTTCCTGTTTCATCCAAATGTGTTCTTACCAATCATTGCAATCTAAGTATAGTTGGCCATCCTCAATTTTGAAAATAACAGCTTTTACCAAAACTTGGATAACTTCTTCATTTCTAAATGAAATAAATTAAAACCAAATCTAAAAGAAATTTTATTCACTTATTTATCCAAATATATAAATTTTACATGGTCTCTACGCTGTACATGGCTGTATAAGACCTAGAACCAACATTAAAACTAAAAAAGTCAATCGAAATAACAACTTAGACTATAACCAAATTTGTTTCCAAATGTATCTCTTCCTTTAATTAATTCTTTAGTTTGACCATAAATACATTTTTATATATTTTTTGGTTGGTTATAACTTCAAAACCAGCCTTTAAACCATCTCCTTACATTCTTTTAGTAATTATGCAACTATGACAACATTTTATGCACTTTATGCATTTTTGCATTACAACTTTCATATAAATCCAACCTAGACCAAAATTATGACTCAAATGACTTTATATGGATAAAAATAAACCAATAAGTTGGATATATTCTTATCTCTTCAAAATATATTAAATAATTTCATTATATAGAGGCATCTCATGAGGCAAAACAAAGCATTTTACAAAACACAAACATGAATTCTTCTCCATTTACATATCTTGATTTCTATATATGATTCCTATATTCATAAATTTTAATACTTAATATTCATTTCCAAAGTGTTTGGATTAATTGTTCCAAATTATCCCTTTTAACTCATATCAAAATCTAATACCCATCCAATAAACCGATTAAAAGTTATGATCCTTGTATCAAGAACCATTTTCTCTGTCATAAACCAGAAATAAAATTGGTAACCCTTCCTAGGGCATCAAATAAATTTCACAAAATGAATCCAAATGAAACCAAACTAATTTCAAATTGATCATGTATATATCTAGTTTCATAATTTGTAAACCATTAATTTATCTAATAAATAAATCATTTTATAAGATCAAATCTCTGTCTCCACCTTCAATGGAGATCCTTAAACAACAATCTTTACTCAATTACACATAGCTTACACAAATGTAAATGAAAATGACTCAATAAAATTTGAAATTCAAGATAGTTCACATATCTTTCCAATAAGTATCAATAGAGTTCCTATTTCATCCAAATATTTCTGTACCAATCATTTCAATCCGACTATAGTTGGGCATCCTCAAATATGAAAATAACAACTATTGCCAAAACTTACATAACTTCTTCATTTCTAAATGAAATAAACTCAAACTGAAGCCAAAAGAAATTTTATTTACTAATTATCCAAATATACAAATTTTACATCATTTATATGTTATACATGATGATACAAGACCTGGAACCAACACTATAACTTAAAAACTAATTAAAATAACAACTCAGAATATTACCAAATTTGTTTCAAAATGCATATCTTCCTTTCATTAATTCTTTGGTTCAACCATACATCCTTTTTTATAGATTTTTTGGTTGGTTATAACTTCCAAACCACCCTTTAAACCATCTCCTTACATTCTTTTAATAATTATGCAACTATGACAACATTTTATACACCTAATGCATTTTTGCATTACAACTTTCATATAAACCCAACCTAGTCCAAAATTATGACTCAAATGACTTTATATGGATAAAAATAGTTCCATTCACCTATTTAATAAATATTTTGACATTTTTTATCATATTAATACCTCCTCTTACAATTTTGACAACTTATTACAAATGGCTTCTCTAGCCTTTACATATTGACTTAAAACACTCAAATATATCATAAATGGAACACATTAATTCAACATATAACTTAAGTACTCTAAACCTCTTTGTTATCTTGAAATTTAGGTGCCTCTTCACCATATACTAAGCATTCACAAAGATAACTCATAACACCATTTTTTTAAACTAGGGAAACCCTTGCCAAGGGAAAACTCTGGTGGGGATGATACCCACTAGATAATATATTGATATATATGTTCCTCGGTAGAGGATGGACCCTATTATGAGTTAATGAGAAAATTTAGTATAGAGAGTCCCTATCAGGAGATTCCAAGCTTGTTAGGAATTGTGCCAACCCTATTAGGAGATGTGCCAATCCTTTTAGGAGTTGTAGTATAGTAGATGGAAGATGAGCCCACTACCCAAACATGCACTTTCAATTACAAGAAGAGATCACTTCCCAAACAAGTAATTATACTTATATTATATAAGTAATGTAACTTCTTTCTTGAATGATGTCTGATCTTCTACTCAATCTCTTATCACAAAAATAGCTTCTCAAACTTTGCATATATTGCTTCATAGAAATTTCACACATCATAATACTTGCACAACTTACATATCACTTGCTCTTGCACTTTTTAAATTTATTTTTTTTGCAAGATTTTTTTTGCATAAATACCATGACTTTACACAAATTTCTACTAGTTGGCTAAGACCATAATATGCATTTCCAACTTAGTGTAAATATCTAGGATGTCGACCCTAATTGGTCAAGTAATTATTTTGTAAACAAAATAATTTATTTCCTTTAATTCTTCTATCTTGTTTCACTGGTAAAACATGAATATCTCTTTTTTGTATAGCTCATACTAACTTTTGAGGTTATACACATCATCATTAACATGTATACTATCTCCATCTAACTTCGCTAGTCATAATGTGATGTCAATAATGAATTACATACAAAACAATTCACTACTGTAAACCAAATTCATACTTAGACAATTTTCTAATTTCCAAAAGCTAAGTATCTTTATTTCTGAGGTTTCCTATAAGCATGTACATCATGTGTTCTCATAAATGACAACAATTACATATCACATTAGCCAATTCTCAACAATAATAACACACAAAACTTTATCAATGTAATTTCCAATCTTGAATTTCGCAATACATTTCTCAATTACCAATATCTTATGCTCATCCTTAATCCATGAAACATAATAGAGTTTAGGATTCTTTAATATCTACAACTAAAACTTTGTAACCAACTCTTCTAATGCCAAATTTTTTGAACTTCCACTGTCAATGATTACTTTATAGTATTTTCTAGCCATCTTGTATCTGGTTTTGAAAAGACTTCTTCTAAGGATAGATTCATCATCAATTCCTTTTTACATAAGGTTCTTCTCACCATCATATTTTCTCTAGCATTAAGTCCACTTGATGAACCCTTACCGTCTCCTTGGATCACATCATTTTTGTTACCTTGTTCATTTTCATTGGATCTACATTCAAAGGATCTATGCCCCTCTTTACCACATCTGAAGTAATTAACATGAAACCTACCTCTATAGTAAGAATAACCTCTTCCTAATAAGAACTAGTATCTTGGTAAGAATTAAAACCTTTCCATAATTTTTCTTTTGTCACCACTTTTCCATTCATATTTTTGGCTATCTTGCATAGACCTATCAGATCTTCCACCTTCCCCATAAGATCTACCTCTGCATCTCTAAAATCTTCCACCTATACCTCTTTGTCAAGATCTCCTTAGCTTTCAAGTCATATTGGTATGCTTCTTCCACACTTTCCAATTTTAGAAAACTTGTTTCAGGTTGAATTCTAGATCTTAATCCATTTAGATACCTTGCAATTTTCTCAACAACGTCATCCACATATCCAAATCTAATGTCCAATCTATATAATTCCTTAGTATACTACTTCACAATCATGTCTCTTTGTCTCAAATTTTGCATCTTTCTCAACAAGCTAACTTGGTAATCAACATGAAGCAATTTGTTCTTGACCTTGTTCACCATCTTCAGCCAAGTCCTTATCTTATCCATTCCTCTCCTTTGTCTATCAGTTTACAAATGCTCCCACCATAGTGAAGCATGACCTTTCAACCTAGTAACTACAATTTTCACCTTCTTCTTATCATGAGTGATTTAAAACTCAAATAACTTCTCCATATCAAAGATCCAATCCAAAATAACATTGGTGTTTGATTTTGCATCACAAGGAACAAATTCTATAGCAAGTTTTGAATGTACCCTAGACAATACTCTCATTAATCTTTCCACATCTTGATCTTCTTCAAGTTCTAGATTATGGTTTTGTGGTACTTCTTCATCATCACTCACATCATCAAGAAGTTCTCCTCTCCTCTGGGCTATCTTCAAGACATCTAATCCGGCTACATTTTTTCTCAAAGTATCCAATATGGCATTATCAATATGGCTACCTTGAACCATCTTGACAATTAGGTTCTTGCAAGATCATAACCCTCAACAACTTATATGTCAAATCTCTAGATATACTACCCTATAACCAAATCCAACTTAGGGTTCTACATGATCTAATATCTATGAGGATGTACCTCAAGCTTTGATACCACCTAGTGCAAGGAGGGGGATGAAGAACTAGGGCCAAGGCTACACCCAACTATCTAAACCACCTTTTAGAGTAACACAACAGAATAAAACAATACAAAGAGAACAACACCAAGGAGAGAGAGAAAAATAACACTTTTATAGATTCATCAAATTATCAACATACGTGCATAGTTGTAAGGCATTATGGGTTATGGCCAGAAATGTAATACATTCAAGATCCACAATCCAACTTCAATTTTGCACTTCTAGACACATATGCATCAAACTTTGTAAGCCCTCTTACTTCCCTCTCTAAGCCAAGCCTAAACACCCCATTTATACTTGCAAAAATGGCTTATAAAAGATTCTTGAATATTACATCAAATAAAGGCAAGCCTCAAAATGGGTAACATTTATCCCTAGACAAGATCCTATCATTAAATTCACAATCCAAAATAAATACAAAAGTCAACTCCAGCTAAGAACCAAAATACAAACAACTTGGCCAAAGAATAAAATGACCATCAAAAAATAATAGTTCACTTGGCCAACACTAGATAACTCAGCCAACACTAGATAGCTCGACACCAATAGAAGCTCAAGTCATATAGGAACTCCACACATATAGGTACTTGACATCAATAAGCACTCAACACATACTAAGAACTCAGGACCAATAGGTACTTGGCACATACTAATAACTTGACACCTACAGGGAGAATAAAAAATGAGTAGGAATGTAAGGAAACCTAGGATGCTCCTGTATCACAAGAAGAGTTTTTCAATGCTTCTTTTAGATCAAAAAATAGAGCTAAAATGAGAAAGTTACACCCCTTAGAAGATAGAAAGCATCATCTAAATTTGAGAAAAAAATTAGGTACCAAAATAGAATAAAATCCAAAAAATAACTTCACCTTCATATCTGTCTTTGAATCATCTTTTGGTGCTTCTTTCAAATAAAAAAAATGCTCCATATGCCCAAGTTAGAACCAAAAGACTGCTAGATACTCTAGAAGGTGAAAAAAAATTAAAACCCTTAAGAAAAATTGTAATGGCTAAGAAATTAATCCTTAGTAACTGATAGGATTGCAAGTTGTGCAGAGGGGGCTGAGTGGAGCTTGAGTGGTGTGCAATTGGTGGTGGTGTTGGAGCAACATGTGGCCGGTGGTAGTGGCCAGAGGGAAGAGCATGGGAATGATGACTCTACTAATAGTACTAACCGCAAGTGGTCTTGCTATGGTTAGTAAATCGCTACGGTGGGTTAAATCATGACACAGTTTAAACCACTTTCAAATTTTTAAAAAAATTGCATAGGCACTTTAGAATACATGCCAGAGGCTATATGACCCTAGTATCCAAATTGATTTTGCCTCCACAGTCAATCTTGTCCAAAATTGATAAATTTTATATGAAAATAAGGGGTTTGACATCTTCTAAATTCAACTGTGAGGTTTGTTTGGCCTCAATGTGCTCTAAAATTCAAATACCCCCTATTTTCACAAAAAATACCCCCAAAAAGCTAGATTTGTTATGTCAAACCCTCATTCTTCTTTTCTTGAAATAAGAACAATGTACAATAGGTTAGGCTTTAATACCATGTAGGATTTGAGAAATATAAATCTACAAAATGAGAAGAACACCTGCGTGCAAGAACCTGTCATAGAGAAGAAAAGAGAAAGAAGAGGTAAGCATTTGGCTATGAGAATATGCAAACTATATTATCAGACTAAAAAGAATAAATGAAATTTACAAATGATCAATCCTTATAGAAGGAGATCAAAAACCTAAAAGGGAAACCCTAAGAGGTAAATGAAATTTAATAATGAATAATTAATTATTAAATGGAAATGCAAGTGCATAAAGGGAAATCTTAAGAAGGGACTAAACTTAATAAAATAAAATAAGTTAAGCTAACCTTTTACTCTAATAGAAAGAACTAGAGCCAAAGGGTTTCTTACCAAATACTAAGACATATTTTCTTGGGGGTATGTAGATTTGAAGAATTTCAAGAATGGTGAGTTCAAGCAAAAGATTCCCCTTAAGCCTGATGCACTCCCTTTTATGAAAAGGAAACATAACTACAACCCAATGATCTCGAATGCCATCTTCAAAGAGATTGATGACATGTTAGAAGCTAGGATCATCTATCCTATACACCATTGAACATGGATAGAAAATATTGTCCCTGTCAGAAAGAAGAGTGGGGGGATCATAATTTGTGTTGATTTTAGAAACTTGAGTCAAGAATCTCTCAAGGAAAACTATGCTCTCCCTAATATGGATCACTTATTGTAGGCAGTGACAAGATCTAAAATGATTTCCATGATGGATGGATTCTTAGACTTCAATGAAATCAATGTAGAGCTAGATGATCAATATAAGACAACGTCTGCCACTCCTTGGGGAAAATTTTCTTGCAAAAGAATTCCCTTTAGGATAATTAATGTTGGAGATACTTTTCAATGAGTCATGAATATGTTCCTTTTTAATTTTTTAAAAAAATCACTGTCATCTAACTGGATGATTTGACATTGTTCTCAAAAAGAGGAGAAGACCATTTGAAGGATTTGTAGAAAGTGCTAAATAGATGTAGAGAACATTGCATTTCCCTTAACCCCAAGATGCTTATCTTTTGAGTAACATAAAGCAAGTTTTTGGGTCACATAGTGTCTCAAGAAGGTATTAAGATTGATCATGAATGTGTCAAAGCTCTCCAACAACTCAACCTTCTAGGAAGCAAAACTAGAGTTAAATGATTATTTGGTTAGGTAAACTTCTTGAGGTGCTTTGTTCCTAAATTCTCTAAAATAACAAAGTGTATAATTGATATGATGAAAGGAAATAAACACTTTAAGTGGAGTAACTCTAGGAAGAATGCCTTTGAAAAAATCAAGACTACCATAGCCAATGCTTCTATCCTAGTTCATCTAGATTATATCAAAGAGTTTATTTTATATTTCTATTCATCAACTCATACATTGTCTACCATACTCATGTAAGAAAATAAGGAAGGTGTTGAAGAACCTATTGCATGCATGAGGATCCTTCTAAAAGAACATGAATTGAAGTAGCGTTAGATGGAAAAACATGCCTATGTTGTGTTCAGAGCCCTAAAGAACTTCATATTTTATGTTCTACACTCACATTCAATTATTTATATTCTTGATTCAACAATCAAGAGTATCTTGACTCAGTAAGAAATTAGATATAACAAAAGAGGATCCTCGATAGCCAAAGTCCAAAAGTATGATATTAAACTTAAACCTACCAAGCTGTTCCATGGCAATGATTTGTGTAGAGAAATTGTAGAAAACCAGGAGGCAAGTGAAGAAGAAAAAACTTCAAGAGTGTTAATGGTAATCCTCTAAGATCCCTGGTTCTCACATATTTCTTATTTCCATACTTATGGAGAATTCCCTAATGGATTAACCTAAAAGTAGAGAAGAGATCTCAACACTAAGTCAACCAAGTATGTTATTTGGTATGACTAGTTGTAACAAATAGAAATTGATGACACATTTCTAAGATGTGTAGATAAACCTCAGTAGGAGAATTGATTAGATCATTTAATCATGAAGCTTGTAGAGGAAACTAATCTTCTATATTTACAACATATACATTTTTAAGGCAATCTTATTACTAGCTAGGTATGTTTAAAGATGCTTATAAGTGGGCAGCCTAATGCGATAAATGAAAAATATTTATTGTAAGCCTCAATTTCCTTCCTAGTCATTAAGGCCAGTAGTAATTGAAGTCCCCTTTCAATAGTGGGGAATAGACTTCATTGGTCCAATTAATCCTCCCTCTACTATAGACATTCATATATTATCCTAGCTACAAATTACTTTACAAAGTTGGTGGAAGCAAAGTTTACAAAAAGAACCACTTTTGAAGTTGTGTGTGAGTTTGTAAAGGAAAACATTTTGGTTAGATGTGGTGTCCCATTGAAGTTGGTCATGGATAATGCTACATATTTTTCCTCAATGGATATGGTTAAATTATTCTATGAAAATAATATCCATTTAAGCCATTCTTCAAACTATTTATTTCAAGAAAATGGTCAAGCAAAATCAAGCAACAAAAATTTGGTCAACATCGTGAGGAAGCTTGTCTTTAACAACCAAAATAATTGGCATAAGAAGATATATAAAGTTCTTTGGGAAGACAATGTAACACCTTAGAGAACCATTGGTATGTCCCCGTTTGAGCTAGTATATGGAATTGAAGCTAATTTCCCCTTCCATTGGAGATACTAGTCTATAAGTTGCAATAGACAATTGAGGATCCAATTTTCTAAAATGCACTTGAAAAGAGAATTATTTACCTTACCAAGCTAGGAGAGGAGCATGAAAATGTAGTGGAACACATCACAAAGCATCAAAATAATGTGAAGAGATTCTTTGATAAAAGAGAAAGCCCAAGATGGTTCATGAAATATGATATGGTCTTCTTGTGGGATAAGAGACATGAACCTAGAGGCATGCATCATAAGTTTGGCTCTCTTTGGAAAGGCCCTTTTAGAATTATTCAAGTGAATCAAAATAGTCATTTATATTGGCCTACCCCACTGGTGAGATCCTATCATTTTCCTATTATGGCTTGGACCTGAAGTTATATTAAATTTTCAATTGAAAGTAGGTGACCCCTACAATTAGATGTTAGTCTAGGTAAGCTTTATCTTTTTCATTTCTTTCATAGTTTAGCTTTCCTTCTTCCTTAGTTTAGTTTCTTTTCTTTTGTGTGTTTAGTTAAGTGTTTTCCCTAGAGTTTTTCATTCCAATTGTTTAAAACTAGAAATACTAGATCTCTTCTTAGGCATTTTCATGCCTAAGTCCCCAATCAAAGATAGCTATTGCCAAAATTTCATTCTATACCTTTTAAGCTTCTATATTGGTGAGTGTTCAATGCAAAATGTGTTTGAGTCCTTGTCTAGGTATCCCCTAGGTGACTCTTTTCTCATAAAACATCCTTAGGGTTTCCCCTTTTACATAATTCTATGATTTTCTTGCCCTATTGTCTTTTGAAACCTCTATGCAAGATTCCTATAATTCATGTGCATCATTGGTCTTGGGTGATCTAGGTTTGGGTGGGATTTTTTGAAGCATCTTCTCAATGAGAAGAAATTCATATTTGGTTATGTGGAAATTTTCTATCTCCAAGAAAGTGTTCCTCCCAGATTTTAGCCCTTTTTGTTGTCATTTCGTAATGAGCAAGCTTCATCAGAATAGATTCTAAAGATAAGAGTAATAAAGGCATATGCAAGTATATTTTTAATTGGATAATAGTGAGATGATCATAAGAACACAAATTTAAGGTTATGGAACTCTTTGAGTGAGGTATCAAACTCAAATTTTTTATTCTATGCATCGAGGCAGACTTCCATCTATTCAATTTCTCCTCCTTTGGAAGTGAAAGATTTCAAATATCTTTCCAAAGAATTATAAAGAAGAACTTAAAATTAGATTAGATCTGATGGACCTTGCTTTCCTGCTAACATTAATTAATCAACCATTAAAGATCGTGGTGAAAAGATAGCTATTGATCTAATGTTATGAAAAGAGGTAAATCTATGATCAGTGATTCACCTTAAAGGTCAAAGGGAAAAGTAACTAAAGTGATGGAAATTCTTCTCAGTATTGAATCTTTTAGAAAGTATAGGTTCCCATAGGGATTTTCTATCTAAAGGTGTATTCACGAAGTTATTCTTTTAGAGGTTATGAAAGATGAACTTTTTTGAATCCGTGTCATCTCAGATGTGAGGATATTTTGCAAAGATGCTAATATAATGTCATGTCATGGAGTAGTTGGCCAAGTTTGAGCCTAACACAAAGGAAATGTATCAATTTTTTCTCAAGTATGTAAAGTGGAAAGGTTGTATCGTGGCTTCTCTAAGTTATTTTGATAAACCGCAGGAAAATCCTTATGTGGAAAAGAACCAAATGAAGTCTCCTAGTCACCAAAGGGGAAGTCTACATGATCTACTCTCAAACTAATGGAAATCCACAGTAAATCTAGGTTTGTAGAGAGATAAGGTAATGCCTCCTTTCCCATTCTTAATGAGTTTTAGTGCATGTTAGTGTTCCATATTCTCTACTTTAGTAGATTAAGGTAAGTTTATATGTTCAAATTTTTAAGCCATTAAGTGGGTAGGCTCAATGTCTCTTTGAGACCCATTGATATACCTAATTAAATGAAAATATAACCATTATGTTTTTAGATGTGAGTTATTTCATTCATATGATCATTTGATTGTACTAGAGAGTGTGTTTAAGAATTACACTGATACATCTCTCAAGTTCTTTGATCTTGGAAATTTACAAAGAAGACTAAAAACTTAGCCCATCCATCCAACCACACAAAGGTTGAATGAGATTATATTAGTTGAATCTTTTGGGTTTCCCATGGATATACAAGGACCATAATTAGTAAATGAATACATCAAGAGGTATAATCCAAAGATGAACAAGATTCTTTTGTCTGATTAATCTATTCCACTTTCAGTAAAGAGAGAATTGATGCAGTTTTCCTTTGAGATTCTAGTGAAGGAGAAGTATTGTGATATTGATTTTGAATCCTCTACATCAACGTTTAATGAGAAGAAAAACTAGAGGAGATGAGATATACAAAGTACATGGTTCCAAACTCCTTGAGTTAAGAAGAGAAAAATGCCAAGGACTCTATTTGGAACTAATATGAATAGGGAAATTGTGGATATCTTGGCTCTATTGCTAAGATTGAATGGAAAAGAAGAGTTCCTAAATTTTATAGAGCACCACTTCTACTTGGTTGAAGACATTTGTGTTGATGGAGTATAAATTGATTAGGCTTAGATAATCTGTGATGAGCTTGCTTCATGGATAAATTTGGAAAGGGAATTTAGGCAATTCTTTATGCCTTCCTATCTGATATATGCCTTAGCCACACATCATCTATGGCTTGGTTTTCCTTGTATTAAATTTTTTGATGAGAATACCAAGGTGTATGAATTCTATCCACATTTTCAATTGGTGACAATATTTGAGAAGTATGCGAAGGTGAATGATGCCTTTACCATGAGGCTATGTCTGGAATTGTAAAGGTTCCCTGAACAAATATTTTTACCTAAAGCTATATCGATGGTAACCCAGTTTGAATGTTGTTTTATTCAATTCACATCTTTTAGCTACATTAGGATTTGTCCATTCACTAGTTTCCCAAAGAGATTCCCTAGGCATCAAAAGGATAAAGTCATCCTTGTCAAATTATGTAAACATATATTAGACCTTAACACCTTATGCTCTAATGTGAAGAAGATAGTTGGAATTACTTTTTGAATTGTGGTAGGATCCTATTCATGTGCTTCTAGATCTGATGCCCAAAATTTGGTAAAGGCCTTTGAGAATAGAATTAGACTAATAGATTATGATGTTATAAGGTCCCAATATGATCCTGTTATCTTTGTGAAAGACCATCTTAAGCTTGGTTATGCTTATAAGCATGTTCCAAATATTGAATACTATTGGGCTAGATGTCATAATAAATACCAAACCTTAGAGAGGTATTGGTCTAGATTTAAAATTAATGAGATTAAGATATATAATGATAATGTTGATGTTAGGGATATCATAGATGATGGTTCCTACATGATGTCTACCACCTATAGTATGTTCAAGGATACTCCTATAGTGTCAATTTCTCTTAATAGTCTCATGATTGATATAGTGGAATTCCAAATAGATTGTACCATTAAGAGGATAGACAAATGGATAGAGTAGAACATAGCAAGAAGAAAGAGAAATTGAGCCATGAATGCAGCCAGTGAAATGGCCTTTGGAACAATTTAATCCTCATTAGTCGTTACTTCCACTACTGCAGCAACATCAACACCAATTGGACCAATACAATCTATTGTAGGAGGAGACCAACCTTTTGAGAAGAACAATATTCAAGTCCCTCCAACTTATAGAAGAGGATCTCTACCAAATATTAAAAAATTTGGAGATGAAGATATAAAGAAAGATAAAGAGGAGAAGAAGTAGAAATCAATAGTCAATATTTCCTCCTCAATGCCAGTCATCAATCTTGATGGTGACAACAATCCTCTAGATGGTCAAGAGCAAGGAGAATCTAAGAAAGGTAAAAGACTAGCCTTATCTATTACTAAGACAATTGCCCTTCCATTTTCTAGCAAGAGCAAGATGACACCCCTAGTTGCAAGAAAGCTCTTTGATCCACCAACCCTACAACCAACACTCATTGTCCTTTCAATAGAGTCTTAGTTGGAAGAGACTATTGATAGAAAGAAGAAGAGATGTGAGAAAAGTGTTCCATCTAAGGATCTAATTGTGTAAGTAGCTTAGCCCCAGCTAGTATTGAAGAAGAAATAGAAGAAGAAGACCCTAGCAACATTGACAACTAATGCATCTACTAGAAATATGCTTGTGGAGATTACAAAACTATAGAAGGAGGGTAGGTTTCATGAATTAACTCCAAATGATTTCCAAAATAGAATTATTGACATGGGTATTCAACTACATGATTCTACGATCAACATCTAAAAACTAATGAATGTAAAGATTGAAAAAAAGTTAGAGGAGTTAAGGAAAGAGAAAGAGGTACTAAAAGCATCAAACAAAGAATTAATGGATTACATTAGAGAAACACTTGGATATACATCTTGAAGTTCTTTTGACCTGAGTATAGAGGAGAACAAGAATATGTAGATCAAGCTACAATAAGAGAGGCAATTTGGTCAACTTGGCCATGCTTGGATTAAAGAATTGATGATGCAAGGTACCCCTCTTATAATGAACCTTGCAAGAAATCTTTTGTTAGATACATTTAAATTGAGAGAAGTGGTGCTAAGTAACCAATCCAAATGAAGAAGGAATAAAAAATCTTAACAAAGCAAGTGGTCCTATTACAAGAGGTCATTGATATGAAGACTAATGTTAATATGACTAATGGGGTCCTTAAGTTAGGCCAAGAACCATTGCTTCATTGGAAGCAATATGTAGAGTTCAAAGAGGAAAGCTTAGTGAGGTTTGAGCAAGAACTAACAGGCGTGTATGATTTAGTCAAGAAATTTATGGAAAAAATATTTGAATATTTGAAGGTTCTACATATGAAATCATATGTCACAAATAATTTCCAACTAGTAGACATTGAGAAAATGAAGACTAAGTTTCTAGAATTCATTGAAGAAACTATTAATTTAGCAAACTTGTAAGTGGCGAGGATTCCAAAGCTTACAATAGTTGATTGTGATATAAAGTGTGGAATAGAGAAACCCCAATCAAAGCTCTCTAGAGTTGAAGAATTGAGAGAAATGCATGACCATTGGGTTGTTAGAGCTGACAATCCTTATACCAAATGTCAAGGAGCTAAAGAATGTAACTAATGCTATGAAGGCACACAGAGCTAAATCTATAGCTCCAAATAAGCATTGATGCTCCATTGGAGGCATTACATTCTCCCAAGATGAAGCTATTGCAAGATGTGACAAGTGTCACCCCCCCCTTCTCTCTTTCTTTTTGATTTTATAACCAAATATGGCATTGTCCTCATATGTATAAGTTTTGTAATGGATGACTAACTAAATAGTCCTATTTTTAGATACATTTATTCATAGAGGCTCTATATTGTAATCATGAAATGAAACTAACTAGAATCTAAGGGCCTATAAATGTGACTTTTAAAGAAATGAATAAGATCAGTAAAATTTTGTGTGGACAAACCTCAATAACCTTGCCTACAATGTGAGACTATGTGACTAAAATTTAATTTTGTTGTTCATACTTAGTCTTTTGTAGTGCTTTGGAGTGAATCATACTATTAATGAAAGCTATGGAATTGAAAATAATCTTTGTGTTATTGCTTTCTTTACAATGGTTTTATTAATTATTACTATCATTCACAATACTATTTCATTTCCTTTGTCCTATGGAAGTTAGTTTCATGTCATTTTCATCGTTGTGTGAGAGGCTAGGGATATTTATAATATAATATATTAAGTTGGAAGAATTTTTTTTGTGGAATCCTGATAACTTAGGCAATCTATGGTTTATTTAGTTGATCACATTTTCTCTTCTTTTACAGTGTGCATCAGTAGTTAAGCATGCATAGTTGCATCTTGTATTCAATAGATAAAGTGGATTGCATTTTAGGAGGTTAAAGAGCTTCAAAATGAATCATATATATTCATGATCATGGAGGTTGTGAGTTATCATCAAATTTTTTCTTGGGTTGCTTGAAGTGTTGAACAATCTAGTTATATTCTCTTCTATTCTCTAGTTAAGAGCATACCTCTAAACTTATTTATTTACTAAAACCATTATTCATTGAAAATATTTACACATAAGGGAGTTGTACCTTTCAATTTAGAGGTCCTTGATAGAGAACCTACATTGACCCATTCTATTGGTGTTAGCTTTGTCTTCCACTACATTAGGCATATTAAGAGTCAAGGTATAAACCAAATTCAAGGAAGACAAAATGTTAACCAAAAAATCCATGCGTAGAAATTATCAAACATCATTTCCCTTGAATTAAATGCTACAAGACATCCATCCTTATCTTCAACACACTTTCTATATTCCAATAATTCAATTGTGTCAGCTACAAATAAATATTTAATCATAATATGTCAAATGTATTTACTCAACCAATTAGGTTCTAATGCTTGGTCATTATAACCAAATTACTCAATTGATACCAATTGTTCTATTCAAACAAAAATTATGATACTTGACTGATAATGATTTTTTTCAGCTTATACTATTTCTCAGTCAACTCTATCATCACTCAACATATACCTTTAGTTCCTTAATCTTTTGCTCATTTTCTTGGTCAAGCCTATGCATTTGGTATTCTATCGATCACTTCTTTTAGGCATGAATACAACTATCTTATCCACTTAGGTTATAATTCAATAATCACATTATCTTGTCAAGGTCTAATTAATGAAGTTCTCATTGTAGTTCCTCATAGCTCAACCTTTTCTCTAGGTCATTTTTTTAACTCATCTTCTCAAAATCTCTTCATCAATCATCTTGATATGGCACTCTACTTAGATAGAAACCAACTTACCATTAAGGTTTGACATCAATTACAACCTTTCCTAATGGGATAATAGAGTCAATAACAATTTTTGATGCAATCAACCAATTTCTCAAAGACATGCATGATTCTTTCAATTACTAGGCATATAACTTGATTTTATAAATCCCTAGTTAATTGAATTTAACTCCAATAGTAATAAAGAAAAATTACAAAAAACCCATGCATAGATTTTTCTTCTCACGGATTTATTTCTTCAATTTTAATCCATCAACAATAATGTAAATCCACCAAGATGATTTGCAAATGCCAACAATTATGATCTATTCCCAAACTTTAGAAGAGAAACAAACTATTTTTATTAATCCTGAAAATAAGTACAATATGGCAGTGACTAGTCGCAATGTCTATCTCTATACTACATATTCATGTATTTGTGTCCCTATATATCTATCTTCCTATATATATAAGGTCTTGACACCCCTTCTTATAGATAATAAAAGGGGGCACACAAGCTTCATACCTTTACAAAATAACTAACTAATAACTAATTGCAACCATTCACAATATTTTACGATGATAATATTTTTAAGAAGCTTTTAAAACAAAATTTCACATTTCTTGAATTCTATCAATAATTTCTTCAAAATGCTGGTTCCCACGAAGGTCTTCAAACTCAGGAAAGATGGCTCTGACCTCATCTCTATCTTCTTCAAGCCTTATCTCCCACACGTCATTGACATAGCTAGCATAATTCTTCCATAAATCCTAGGATTCTACATACATATTTTTATGAACTTCAAGTTAGTCCTCCTCTGCTAGTGATAAATCTAGTTGCATAACTAGTCTTGGGTCATCATGCTCATTGTATGCTTGAATCAATAGTCCCATGGTGAAGAGTCTTTAAAGCCTACACAAGAACAAAAAAAAAAAATTGCAATGCAAGGTCATTGTAAGAGAATGTTTCCTTATAATGTCCTTACTCAACAATGGTTAGTAAACTCATTAGAATTCAGCAAGAAGATTGCATGCATAAATGCAAAGAAATTGTCACATATGATTTTGTGCTAATTTAAGATAGAATGCAAATGTACTTAGCCTTAAATGTTTGTTCCTTTTCATTAGAGTTGAAAAGATATCTTCAAAATGGAAATTTTCATAAATTTGGTTTGATGCATAGATATAGCATGCACAGGAACAAAATCACAATGCCAAGAAATGTATCCCTGTGAACTAGTGACATCAGATAGAGAGAACCATCTTTAATGTGAAATCTCAAAATTAGAGGTGCCTTAAAATATCATTCTTAAAATTTCAAAATAAAAGCCTCATTTATCATCTTCTTGCAAAATTAGAGGCTTATTCATTTCTTCTTTGCAAGATCACAAAATTGGAAGTGCCTTAGAACATCATTCTCAAAATCAGAAAATCAAAAGCTTGATAGATGAACATAAAATATAATATTTTATTGGAAGAATTTAAAGGCTCCATCCTTCTCTACAGAAATATGAGACTAAAGAAGGTGGTCCACTTGAATAATAGGTGATTGTGACTTAGAAGGAGTCATTCTTAGAAAGTGTGGACACCAGTGGAGCAAGAGAAACACAAAGACCAAGTGTAGATGTTTCGTCACACTCAATTCGACTACCACTACCAAGCAATAACACTCTGAAGATTAAATTGTTGAAGTATAAAGAAAGATCACTTGGAAAACTAGCAACCTTAGATGAGCTCATTGTCATCCCAAAAAATGACAGTGACAATATAACATTTGAATAGATGCAAATTTTGCAAGATCTATTGGCGAGGAAAACTACACAAGAAGAAATGTGAAGGGAGCTACAATAAAGACAAGTGCTTAGGAGATTAAGGACATTTTTGTTGAAGCATTTGATGTGGAAAATCTTGATGAGAATGCTCCTATAATAGCCCAATTAGTTCATATTCTTGAGAAGATCAATATTGATGATGTGGATGTGAGTGAAGAGTTGATGGAGTGGAGTTCTAGAAAGTTTAAAAAGAAAGTCATTGAAAAGGTCACCACTAAGATTGCAATAAGTAAAGTGAATTTTTCAAGTCTTATCAATACTATAGACTATATTATAAAGACTATTCTTTCTTTGTAAAAACATTTTTCTGATGTTGAATTATTTACAAAGAAGAATCAAGCTTATATTGATCCACAACACATAGATTTGAGAGCATCAATACATTTATTGAACATGGATCCAAGTTCCAGTTTAAATTATTTCATTAAATTAATAGTTTCCCAAGGTAGATTAGCTAAGATAGGGACTAATGATGGAAGAATAAGGGCTAAATTGTCTCTATTCAAACAATTATGTTACCTCTTTTAGAGGTTATGCAAAGAGAGATTATAATAGCCAAGGATATAGAAGAGAGAGATTCAAATCTCTTAATGAATCAAATTTTAATTATCTAGTTACCACACGAGAGATCAAGATTCAATTGCTAGAGTTAGTCAGGAATGGTTGGGATCATGCACTAGCCATGATCACCCAACTAGACAAACCATTTCTGCATAAGTATTGTTTGACCATTGTACCCCAACAACCACAAGTGAAAAAATATGGGGGAATACATTTGTATGGGTGAAATTCATCATGATGGGGATTTGAGTCATTTCATTTTTGTTTAAACATTTTTGTAGCTAGAGTATGTAAAAGTCATGTATATATATTTTACATTCTAAAGTCTTTATGAAGACTGAGTGATGAACAATTTTTTTTTGAGTTTTGAGATGTAATGATTCATGACCAAGTGTTCTTGCCACTAATGTCAAAGGGGGAGATTGTTGATCCCTATAGTTTCTTGTTTATTAGTGTCAAACACTTAGTCATTTCTTTGGTAGCATTGGTTATTCATCACTGTGACCAAGTCATCCTACTAAGGCCAGGCAATGTATTTAGAATTGTTCATATTTTAGTTAAGGTCAAGAAATTATTATTGACAAGAAATTCTATGGTCACCTAGTGTTCCTATACATGCTAAGTAAGATAGAAGTCAATTTTGTGCCTATCAACACAAAGTTATTTCATTTTGAGTTATATAGTGAATGTTGAGCATTTAGAAGCCAAGGGACAACATGAAGAACTGGTCATGACTAAGCGTCAACATGTTCCAGTGTTAAGTCAACCAATTTTAATATATTAGTTTGGAATTACACAAACAATGAGGCAAACATTTTTTGGCTAACTTATTGCATGCTTTTATGATTGAGGAGTAACTTAAGGAGTTCATTATGTGTTATTAGTTGGATCATTAATCCTTATGCAAGGTGTCTAATCAATCAAAAAAATGGGAGGCTTAAGTGGCAAAAGGGAGAAATATAGATCATTGATCTTGATCTAGAACCTTCTCTAGTTGGTTGTATAAGGAGGATCTAAACCCTAATTTCAATGTGTAGAGTGTATGCACACAAAGAAAAGTTTGGACACGTAAGCAAGGTTTGAAGCTGAAGCATGACAAAGCGACCAAGAAGAGAATTGAAGTGTAGAACAAAGTTATATCATATCAAAGAAGGATCAAAGAGTAGAAAGAGGAGATTTGTAATCAAGCATTACAATTCTAACTGAAGGATTAGGTACTAATACATTTTTTGTAGAGTAACTTAGGGAAGGATCAAAGAGTAGAAAGAGGAGATTTGTAATCAAGCATTACAATGCTAACTGAAGGATTAGGTACTAATACATTTTTTGTAGAGTAACTTAGGGTAAATCTCTTAACATAGTGGTCCTAATAGGCCCATGTAAATCTCCTAACATAGTGCTTACTTTGTTGTAAGTTTTAAATCCTTTAATCAAGGTAGACTAAATAGGTCTTAAAAGCTCTTAGTAGGGAATACCACACATAGAGTAGATAATTAGAAGTGATCAAAATTGTATCCTTAATAGGAAAACTTTGTTACTACAACAATGAAAATTTGTGGGTCTCATCCCCATTACAATTTTACCTTCACCTTGGAGTGTTTCTAGGTAAACAAAATTTTGAGTTATGTGTTGATCATTTACTTTTGTGTTTATGGTGGCGATTAGAAGATTATATTTGTTACATCATTGCAATAAATGTTTATGTAATTTATGATATTGATGAGATAAGGGTTAGTTGTGAAAGTTATCAGTTTGACAATTGTTTAAGAAGGATAAAAGTTTTATAAATCTTGATTCACTCCGCCTCTCAATATCTCACTTTCTCAAAAGAATTTCAATAGTTGCATCCAAGAAGGAAAGTGAAATCAACATGATATGCAACTTGTCTTTGATACCACCTGGTATATTATTGACATAATATGTATGATCCTACATCTTTTGCAAAATTTAAGAGTTAGGACTGGATAAATCAACAAATATATGAAGAATTATGTGCAAACAATAGGTTCAAATACTTGCATATACACTTGGAAATGAAAGGTTTCACACATGAAATTGATATACCAAATTATTTCTAACATGAATAAATGGGTCAGATATGTATATAGAAGAATTCATGAGGAAATTATTTGGTTAGATAAGCCACATGTGAGAAATAAGGAAATCATCCATGAGGTAAGAAAATTGTGAATGATAGATGGACTTCCATCTATTAAAATGTAAGATGGAATCTTGGTGATGTGGATAACAAAGGAAAAAGTTGATTCCAAAGCTATGACGGTTAGTATAATTGAAGATGTGGAAGTGAGGATTGCATTTATGGTGATTGTTTACAAAATTTATCAATCAAGTAGATTGATCACGTGGAATTTATAATGGTAAAAAAAGATGTTGTTTGTGATCTGAGTGAGATTCTAAGAAGTCAATTTTTTTCCAATAGGGATAAGATCAAAAGAGATAAGAGGGAACTCTTCATGTTTGGAGCCATCCTGGTTGGTATATTCTACTATCTAGAAAATCTCTTTTCAAGGAAAAGCATAGTTGAGTGGTAAAAGGAAAAACTTATGGTAGCGCAAATCAATGAATTAAAAACATAGGAGACAATTTCAATATTGTCAAGTGGGGTCATTTTAGAGAATTTAAGTCAAGAATGAATAAGATGGAAATAATTCTAGTACACATAGATAAGGAAAACAAGGAAGATACATGTTTTATGTTTGACATTGATACACATATAATATAAGTGGTTCAACCTAGAATATTATGGTTACCATTAATAGGTTATGAAGCTAATGTAGACATAATTAGAACACATACTAGAGAATTTTAATCTAGAGCTGTAGATGTCACACCTCAATGATTTGGGACATATGAAGAAAAATTCTCTAAAATTAAACTATAATAAAAGAAAATGACAATTAAAAACAATTCTCAAATAATGATGAGTGTGTTATTTCAATAATTTGGTGGCACAAAACCGAGCACACCAACAATAATGATTAAAGAATTTGAGCAAAAACCTCATATTAAGTTTATTGGTAGAGAAGAAGAAGAGGAAAATACACCCTCAACGGAATAAACTAATTGAAAGAAAGGTAAGGAAAATACACATGCACCCCTAGGAACAAGGAAATTCAAAAAGTTGGATAAGAAAAAGGAAAGTGAAGAAGAGGAAGAACAACAAGAAGAGATGGGTGAAAATATTGTTGAGGAAGATGAACCTAATAAAGATAAGGAACTTGAGAAAACTATACACATCTATATAGACTATGTTGTGAAGGACATAAAAGAGAGTGGAATACTAAGTGATATAGAAGTGAACTATGAACTCTACTGTAAAAAGGACAAGAGAAAGGTAGAAGAAATAGTTGTTGGATATATGAATGAGTTTAGTAAGAAACCAAGTGAACTTTATGGTATAATACCCAAAGAGTTCAACAAGTTATTTGATGGACTATGGAGAGCTATATTGAAGCTAAATAATGAGATGATGGAAATAACACTTATGGAGATTACCTTTGAATTGAGTAAAGAAGAAATTGAGATATTTATTGAAGATAGTAGGAAAGATTTCAATATTTTTGGTACCATATGGACCCAGTATTTAAATTTCCAATTTGTGGTCTTGAACCCCTTTGAACTATGGTTTAAAGTGGTTATAAGTGATTCAATTTGCAGATTCCTAGATTTTAGAGGTTTAAAAGATTCATCAAAATCATATATGTTCAAGTCCACTTCTAAAGTTTCAGATCCCGAAGATTCAAAAGATTTGAAGTTTATCATCTTACAGTGATCATGAATGTACAAGTAGGGGTGATTTCTTAATCCCAGTTTGAAGAGCATTTCAGTGGAAAGAAGCCTTGTAATCCAGTTATAAAACCTCATTAATAAGATGAGAACCCAAATTCTCCTTCATAAGTCTACATGCTCAATCTTGATAGATGCTCGCATGCCCACTTGCTTCCAAAAGACATGCTTGTAATGGGATCCCAAATTACATATGTGTAACTGCTTGGATGAAATAAGCTTCACCACACACTGACCAAAGTTGTGTCCCATATCTTAGCTCTGTGGCTCATTACCAAGCCCAAGCCATACAATGCTCTTTGATGGATATCTTGTATGATACCCAAAACTAATGGAAAAGTCAAGAGGTCATCTCGCAATTATTTGACAAAATGCCAACACTTTCAAAAGGTGACCAAATGATGCTCACAGGCCAAATATAGTCGAGTCACATCAGAAGATGCTCACTAAATATCACTTGTTGTAAGAAATTTCAAATGTCTTACAAGGAGTTCCTACACTCCAAGTCATGATGAACATTGTGCATTTTTTGCAAAGAAGTCACGCACAGAATGCCGACATGTGCACATGGGGTTTTGAAACAAATAGGCTCTATGTTGTTGTGGATAAACCAATATTCATAGCAATAGAATATGTTATCAGACCTTGTCAAAATTCGAGATGTAGAGGGCAAAATACCAATTATTGAGGACCTTGATTGTAAATATGATGATAGTCTGGAAGCATGCAGACCATTTGACTAAATGCCAATGGTCACAACTCATTCAAATTCACCGTCTTCAAATTATAGAAAATCTTTGTCCTTTCCTGTAGTGGATTCATTATGGAGGCACAATTAAATCATGTGGAAGACTGGATAGAATGTCTTGGAGTGGAAGACCATCTACCTGCATAGAGGTTCGGAGTTTTTATGCAGCGACACATTCACCAGGGGCCAAATTAATGGTAGTGAATCATTTTGTTTAGATAATAACATGTATAACTGTAGGTTTTGAGTGTGGTACTTGGCAGAATGCTTAGGTATGATTAGTGTATGGAGGTGACAATACGTGGAGATGTACATAATGTTGTTTGTAGAATATCAATGCTAATTTTTGGAGGTTGAGCCGAGCTAATGGATATTCAACTGAAATGTTCCAAGAATGCGCCAAGTCACAACCTCCCCGAACTTCCCTCCTGGAGGTCCTCCCATGATATGGTTCTGTATCACAAGCGAGAACCAATCATAAAAAAAAAAAATTATTGCCAAAATTGTCTTGAAACTGCAAATGGTGGCTATGGATACGTGTGTCGAATTTATGGGTAAGTCGTGAACCTCCATTTGGGAGACACGTAAAGGCACCAAAGATATCTAAGCAACACGGGAGAAGGAGAAAACTACCAAATTATTGATTATCAAAACATCCCTCAAGCATTTGTTTCACATCATACTCAGCTAAATCTGGCATGCATTGTGGGGATAAAGTATAATCAAGATAAACATTAAAAGAGATCTACGCGTACAGAAATATAGCACCTATCTTGCACAGTGACAACAAGGAGAAGACATAATGCATGATGAAATATTAGGAAGGTCACACATCACAGAAGCAAAAAAGGTATGTGTACCTAGTTAAGAATGGTAGTGTCTACAACAACAGGAAGTCAGTTAATTTGAACAGTCATCTAGTGCCTTTATATATTTCAGAGGTCATAGAAACATCACCTACACATTATTTGACAGAATGCCAATCCAGTCCAACAACAGCTAAAACAAACCTTGGTTGTTGCTCGAACATTATGGTCATGAACTTCGAAGTACCTACTAACCATTAAAGTGGGGTGCAAAGTATTATAGAGGGGCGTATGAGAAAGAGAAATTATGAAATTCAGAATATTCACCAAGCCCCTTGTCACTAAATGTGTGTGGAGAAAAAGAGATGACAAAACTGAAAGACTTGATATGATTATTAATCCAAAATCATTCCCTTTCAAGAATTAGTTATATAATTGAATGGTTACGGGGTGACTAATTGTTAAATAGACCATAGAAACATGGTCTTGGGATTTGAGTTTTTTTCCTAGATTTTCCAATTCTTCGAAGGAGGGAAAGCAGACTTTGGGGCTGTAGGAAGAGCAGAGCTCTTGTCATTTTTCTAAACTGTGTGTTGGAAAAAGGGGGGATATTTTGATTTTAAGCGCAATGTAAGGGAGGGAATTTTTGTTTCTTCCAGATAGTGATTCTGATGCAAACATGTAATGAGATCTATGTTATCTTTTACATTTTAGAGAATGGTGACTTGGGAGACAATTGTACACCAAAACTTTGAGTTTGGGTAGTTTTCTTTCCACTAATTGTTATCTTTCTATAACTTTTAGTTTTCTCTAAATGCATTTTAGTGTCATTTTCTTTCTGACTATGTTTAATTTCAAAACGTCTTTGAAGCTTTGATTTTACACTTTCTTAGGTTTTCATTTTCTTTGTAATACAACATTTGGGTAGATGAATTGTGTGCCATTTACTATTTATTTCCTTTCAATTAGATTAGTTTTTCTGCATCTATTTCATGTTTACAGATAGATGTTTGTAAACTTTTTGTGCTTTCTAGTTAAAAGCATCCATGTTTGTATTTCTATGAATTCATTGCAAATCATACACAGGGAGCTATACTCAGATAAATTTAGAGGGTGCTTGTGCTTTTCAATAGTGAAGTGACTCAATTGTTAGTGCATATTTAGTCTTCCTACTTGAGCTTTTGGGGTTAATTTTTATTTATTTCTTTAGAGGAAAATCTATTCACTAAAAAATACCATAAACATAAAGAAATTATGATTGAAGATACCTAGAGTTAACATAATGAAACTGTAGAAAAATGGAAAGACACAAAGGCCACACAAATAGATTGATGGAGAAGAAAACAAATGGACAAAAATGATAAAAGTAGGTTGATGAACTTATTCCACCTCAATCTTACACTCCATTAGATGACATTGGACAAGTCAAGTAGGATACATTTGAAACATAATAGGCTAGACATGAACAAGAAAAAAATGGTGATGATATATTAATTATAAAAGACATATCCTATGAGGAGATTGATCATAAAACTAAATGTCAACCAATCCAATTGGCTACAAAAAAAGTGTATAGAATATAGAAGAATTGGTGACAAGGAGAGAAACCTAAGTTTGTGTAATACAAGTGAAAGAAAGAGGAGCAAATCTAATATCAAGGCTATCATTGTTGAAGAAGAGGAAAATGAAGAAGATGAAGCACTTAAGAATGTGAACATCTCAATGTTGAAATCAAAGGAAATTTGCGAATATTTAGATAAGTTGAAAAGAAAGGATAAAAGAGACATATTAAAGGCGAATAATAAGAAATCTAAGATAATGGAAGATATGAGAGATAATATTGGAGAGTAACTACCAGAGGTTGCACATGATTTGAATGCAAGGATCATTGGTTAGACATATTCTTTGATTAAAGTAATTGTAGATAATCCAAAAGTTAAAAATAATAACACTATAGGTAGAAAAAGATAATTATGAGAGGAAGAAAATGGAGAAGCTAATGGACACAATAGACAAGGAATAAAATCTATATAGGAAAGTCTAAATGCACCTAATAGTCTCTCTCCAATGAATCAATACCTAATCTTATATGGATATTTGGCTATCTCAAGACAAGGAATTGTCTACTCAGCTTTTTTATTTTTATTTTTTTTTGGGGGGGGTGTGGTGGTGGGAGAGGTACATACAATAGACAATACTTTCACATAAAGTTGGTCAGTAAATCCTGGAATCCCCATCATTTTAGCCCATCCTACACAAATTTAGTACCCATTTACTCATGTTGTCAATATTTTCCATAGAAAACTCGAGAACCTAGTAGTAACCCATTCCCTTTCCATCCTCCCATCTATCAAAACTATTCATAGGTTCTCAAACATAAAATATAGTGTGCTTAATAGTGTGCATGAATTCTACATCGTCGTCATTCTAATAGAACCAATAATAGAATATAAGAATAAAAATTAAATTCACAAAAATGTCTTTCAAGCTAAATGTTTAAACAAGGAAAATAATATTCATAACCACACCATATCTTGTTGTTCATACTCACATAAGTGTGGCCCATAATCAAAGGGTAGCATTTTCTTGTTTGTGTCCACCATTGAAACAATGATGGTGATCCATGTACCTTTAGGAATAATAAAATTTTGATCTCTACTAAGATGTCCATTGTCTCTTCCTTTAATGATTCACAATGATTTGCATCTATCTTGATAAGTGAATTGAAGTCCTCAAAACCACCATTGAGCATCCTCAAATTTTTGCAACCACCAATGTCAAGATATTTCAAAGACTTGAGTTGACCAAATGACTCAAAAAGGCTCTTTTAGTTGGCACAACCATTCAAATCCAATAATTTTAGAGTAGATAGAGATCCAAATCTTTTTGGTAATTTGACCAATTTCTCACATCCCTTTAGAATATGCATTTGCACAGTGGATAGATTTCGCAAGTTGTCTAGCAAAGAGGTAAATTTAGTGTAATTTCTTATATCTAGTTATAGTAAAGATTTGATTTGGTCGAAGGTGGGTGAAAGGTTGGACCAATTTAGCACAACCAGATAAATCAAAGACTTAAAGAGTAGATAGGTTTTGAATGCTCTCTGGAAGTGTATTGAGATTGTTACATCTACTTAGGTCTAAATTAATTAGAGACTCTAGTTTTCCAATGCTTGTTGGAACTATCATGAGGGTATCATAGGCACTTAAGTCTAAGTATTGTAGAGATAATAGATTTCTTATCAAGGTTAGAAAGATGTAGATGCATCGAGGAGTGTGTCATGATTTCTTATCAGGGTCATAAAGATGTAGAAGGATCGAGGAATACAATCTAAAACATTGATGCAAATATCTCCTACACAATTCAATCTAGAAACTAACACACTTAAGATTATGCACTATGGAAATTAAACTCTAGAAAAATATCATATGAATTTTGATCTTAAACATTAATGCCAATAAACCCCTAGATAGTTGGATTGAGAAACTAATCACACTTTACGAGACTCAAAACTCAGAGGGACCAAAGATGTTAGATTTTCTAGTCTAAAATAATAAGTTTTTAGTATCTAGATTTAGCTATGGAGAAGTTATTTTCATAAATGATTTGGACCATACTTCATGATCTCATCAAGTTGTTGAATGGAATGTAATCTGGAATAGTAATTCATATAAAGCTAAATCAAGAAACTAAGTAATCTTCAACTTGATAAAAATTAAAACCTAAATGAAGAAGTCTAAATAGTTATGTATGGGATTTTTCTACTGGCGAAGCAAGTGAATCCATGCACACATTGGAGAAGTGTAGAAAATGGATACTCTTAGCTACTCCTTTTTTCCATCAATGGAAGAGTTGCAAGGAATGTTTCAGTGAAGTTTGTTCCAATTGTGGCATTGACCATTTCAATGAGGATGTGTTCAAGATAAAAAAATCTTGGTTACACCAACATTATACACAAATATGTCATCAACTGGTCTCCATTGAAAAGATTCATGAATGTTATTGTAAATGGCTTCATAATCACTTACATCAGCAACTTTCGCAAATGATGAAAATATAAAATAAAGATAGAAAATTGAAAATGGTTTGTGCAACCATCTATCAAAACATAAGATAAAATAAGAAAACATTGGTAAATTTCATTGACCTTGGTATTGATCCTATTCATTTTTACACTATTATTTCCATTACTACTCCTTTAGAGGCTTTGCAAAGCTTAGATAGATTACGTGCCACCAAGGTCACATAAGCACCTCACAGAATTGCTTCATTGGTAATCTCAAACCCAATGCAGTCACTAGAGCTTCCTATTAGCACAACATGTTTTCTCTGCAAGTTGTGCATAGTGGATTCATTTCCTCATTATGGGAGAAGTTAGAAGAGAATTGAGAAGAATGGTTATTATGGCATTAAGTGAAAGGGAAATAGACATAATGGGTAGTAACCATCATATGCTCCTTTACTTTTTTATTGTGCATTGATGAGGAATTCAACCTCCATAAATGTAATATAGATATCCATGAACTACTTTGAACTATTTTTTGTTTATTTTGTTAATCAAGGATACATCAAATCAATTTGCATCTTTCAAATTAGTTTGTATCTTAAAATTTATTATAAAATTTATTTTATCGTGAAAGAATAGGTAGTCATGTCTTTTAAACTTAAAATAGTAGATCTCACATTTTATTTTTAATTTAATTTATAGATTGTGAAATGATGTTACTTTGAAATAAAACCATATTATTCCACACATGTGGTTAGATAATATTTACATAATCTTTTATTATTGGTAGGTCATCCAAAAAATAGATGCATGCCATAATGGAAATGGTTGTAAACCTTTCAAATTTTACATATTGGGCAATGAAATGGGCACAACAAACATACATGTTTCAATAAGGAACAAAATAAGATTATGAAAAGGCAATCAGGCTAGAGAATGTTTTGCAAAAAAATTACTATGATTATGAATAATTTATCTTCCTTGACCATGTGGATTAGTCAATGCACTCTAACAATGGAGTTTGAGATTGTGCTTCCCTTGTATTGAAAAACTTATCGATTAGAACTAAAAACACGCCCATAGTAAATAAATACCTTCTTTTTTGTGATGGAGAGTAAGATATTAGATTAAGATCTCTTGCAAAGAAAACATCTGTTAGGCATCCCAATCTCCTAAAATCAGTGCAGGACAAATTTATTTTCACCAAACCCCATCTTTCTGAAGTAGCAACCAACAAATCGATCTTCTCCCTTGCATTAACACTTTATTCTCTATTGTTCATTAAAGATTTGTATTATTCATAATGAAAGAGAAAAATAAGTTTTCTGATGTTATTCAACTAGCCAAATCTATTTGAATTAGAGAAAAATTATTAGAATGGCTACTACATCTAACAAAAATATGAATTATTTGGATAATCTTTGATACAAAAAGCCCTTATACATTAAATAATTACTTGCCAAAAATGTAATGAAATGTAGAGTTCTCATCACAATCCACTACAACTATAATATGCATTGTATGTATCACTTTATCTTATGATATTTGTTCAATCTTCTCTATTTCTTTGAAACCTAAGGCCTTTCTTTTGGAATGCATAAATCTAATCCTAGCTTACAAGGTTGCCCATGGGTATAGAGGAAAACCACTCATGGGGAATGATAGCTTCTTTTTTTTCCACTATTTATGACCCATCTAAATTGATTTTATTTAGTCCAAAAACTATTTGTAAGGATACATATATCACTAGAGGGTAGAAATTCCTTAGTTTGGTGTAGATTCATCCCATAGAAAATGCCTATCTAGCATTTGATTTAACTACCCCTCCAAATATAGCATCTCTTAGTTAACTTTTTTTTAAAAATTTGACTGGTGTTAGATTGTATTCATGTTTCCTCACCTTTCCTAAAATAGATGAAATTTTTGTTACTTTCTATTCATGGCCAAGAAAATGAAATGTCTACTAACCCTAATAGCATAATTTTCTAAAGGGAGCTCCATGTGTGAATCAACCTTTTAGTGCAATCCAAATCTAGGAAAATAAATCTTCTCTAGACCAAACACATTATAACAAAACCCCAAAGAGTTATGCTTGCAGCCCTAGAGAGTTATGCTTGCCCCGCTATATTGAGTTTGGGAAACAAAAGCCCTTGTTATTTTCTTATATATTCCCTTATCAAGAGTAATGAAAGTAGTCTATGAATCTATAAATTTTCCTCTATTGCTTGTCTTATCAATATTCATGATCTTGTTAGTCAACTCAAGTATTTTTTTTGCCTTAGTTATGGCTATCAAACTAGGGTAGTTTGTAATTGGTTAATATATTGCATAGCATCATATAGATTCTTTTGTCATATTTTTGGATGATACTATATAATAATTATGACTAGTTTAAACAAGCACAAAAATTTGAAAATTCAAGGGCATGTCCAAGACAAACAAAACAAGGTGCATATTTTAATTTTAATTCACCAACTTAAAACCAATATTTATTTCAAGATTTATTCATATAGAAAGCATGATGTGTGCCTCATTTTGCATATAATTTTGTATCAAACATCAAAGCGGCTTTCTTTGGGATTGTGTATAAAATGTGTATAATACAAATGCAAGAGAGAAGAAATCTTACCCAAATAAACTAGTTGGCTAATAATCTCTTCCTCATAAAATTTGTGCCTTATATATAGTAGGGAAAATTGATAATTCTATTTCCCATTTGTGATGGAAATTTCTATTTATCATTGAATTGTTTTCCTTTAATTGGTTTCCATTTTTGCAAGGCATCTTAGTAGCCAGTGAGCTTGTCATCAAAATACTCTATGACTTCTTTCTTGAATCCTAAACAACAACAAAAAAAAGATGAAATTTAAGGAAGTGATAAAATCTGGTATGTTGAGATTTACAAAAAGAGTAGAAAAAAAATATATTCACAAGTTTTGTAGAATCTACTATCTACTATCTTCATGTGGAAGATGATGCTGAAAAATTCACAAGACACTAACATAAAATGAAAAAACTAAAAGAATATATGGAGGGACATAAATAGATGCTACTTGCATTATATGACTTTTGCACATTCTTTGGCATTATGGAACTTCATGGTCTTGTTGAATTTTAGATCCTAACCCTACCTTCTCACCTATCTATTTTCTTTGAAATTAGAAATGTCCACCTTCACATTTATAGGGTATAATCTCTTTGTAGGAGAGAAATATGGAATTTTTCATTCTCACATACGATTGCACAAAATAATTAAGCAATCAAACCTCACAAAAAATAATGGTTAGATTATTAGTTCTCTCAATTCGGTGAGGACAATATGAAAGATAGGTTCTCAATGGCCAGAATCTCACCATATTGTTGTATATGTAAACAAGATTTTTCCATTATGAAAGTATTTGAGAGAAGTAATAAGTCAATAGTCATTCCTTTCATCTAATTTAATGTTGCACTTTGATTAAGGCATTTGTCATGATTGTACAAAAATATGATCACAAAATCAAATATCTGGCCTAATTTTTTTTTTTTTGACACCAATTTTCTTATGTGACAAGGCTTTCCTTAAGAGCTCTAATATTTACTCCTATTACTTCGATTTCTAAGGAGTAGGTTAATTCAAGGTGGATTTGTTTATTGTCCCAAAATTACCACCACAACATTTATGCATTTCATGATAGACACTATCTGAAACATGCGAAAAATACCTAATTTGTCCATATTTTATGTAAAAATTGATACCACCACATTTGACCAATAGAATAGTAATATGTTTGGGTTAATATCTAACTATGGATGCTTGAACACAAAGCTATACATGTACACAAGGAAAGCCAAACAACTACCACAATGAATTATACCAAACTACTAAAATAAATAGTCACAACTCTAATATGTGAATACTCTACACTAAATAAAAACTTGCCCTATTAAATGACTCCAACTTATGAAAAACAAGGAGTAATGGAAAAGCTCAACAAGAGTTGTTGAGTTTATGTCAATGAAAGTTGTTGATATTATAATATTTTTGAATTTGAGCAAGGTGACCAAATTTTTCTTTCAAAACCATATGTGCAGATATAAACATTAAGTACAACATGTCCTATATTTTTGTAGATATACACATTAATTACACAATTTTTTTGGCCGACTTAAGATGAATGATTTGCATATGCAAGCTATTTAATGCCTTTGACTAGGATCTATAATAGTCACATGGATTGACAGGTATAAGTCAATATACCCTATAGATACAATTTTTTATTTGCATATCTTCTCTTTACCATTAAAATCAACTTTACTCCTAGTATATCTCTCATTTTTTGAATTACAGGTATCACCAAATAGGTATTTGTCTAATTTGTCTTCTTCAAGTGAGAAAAATGTAGGAATAGGAGATAAAAGTGAGACATATAGTAGGTCTAAAATAGGGAGATCAACTAGAGGTCAAAAGACTAGAAGAAAATTCAATAAATGAATGCAATTGTTTCTTGCTGAAAGGGGGTCATGTTCTTATGATAATGAGAAAGAAGGTGATAGGAAGGTTACCTTAAGGTACACACATCTTAAGAAAGAATAGGTACCCAAGGAACTACCTCTAGTTAACATTGATTTTCTGTTAATGAAAGGATATATCACATAGCTCCATCTTCATTATATGGTTTGGGCCTATTTTCCATGGATGGCATAAAGGTCTATTACAATAAATTTATTGAATTGATGAAGTATGTAGGGCCTTGTTATAACTACAACAATTTGATGTAGATTGTGCAATATTAAAAAGTCGATATGCATTGTTACCAAATTATATACAATGTAAAGAAAATAATTAAAGTAAAAGTATTTCTATGTATATTGATGAAAGGCCAAAAGAAACAGGGAATATTGCAAAATTTATAAATAGTTTTCAACCTATGTTAACAAATAATTGATCAAATTGTATATTCGAGGCATGCCAGGGAAATCATGTTTTTGTATGTATAGTAAAATCAATAAATGAAAGGGAAGAGCTTTTGATAGATTACAATTTGAATCGTGTAGATAAAAAAGAATTCCCTATCATGGGACTAGTAAGTATAACATTTAAACCAATTGCCTCCAATTAATATTGACTCCAATATACAATCTACTATTTTATTAATAAATTTTTTTGGTAAGTCTATTACTTTCATTTTGCTACTAATTGATAAGAATTACTAATATTTTTTATAGGCCAACATGGAGAGACCACCATACATAGGTAGGGATCCACCATCTCACACACCTTCTTCAGCGAAGGTAAACCTTAATTATTATAATTATTCAAATTATATAGAAATAAATATCGTATTATTATGTTCTTTTAGTTATGGCTTTGGAGTTATTTTGATAGAATTTTACAGATATTGTGTTGACATATTAGTCAAGTTTTTTGTTAGTGACACACATTTATTGAGATTATGTATAGCTACCAAGGTCATTGAAAAATTTATAGTGTTTTCCATGTAATTCAATAGCCACCAATTCCTTTGGACAAATTCCAGTGGTCACCAAGCAAATTCAGTCTATGTGAATTCTAACAATTTAAACCGTGCATTTTAGTATATGCTAAGTTTATTAGTGGTTATCGAGGATTGCAATGTTTATCAAGCTCACAGTTCATGTGATGCAAAGCCAATGTTAACTGAGCTACTCTGTGCTAACCAAGTGATTCAGTATTTTTTGAATTGCACAATATCTATAGAGTCACCAGTGCAAACCAAGTTCAAGACTATATGAAAGTGATCAGTATGGACTGAGCTTCTACATCTACCAAGTGCATGATGATGCCAACCATCGACAATGGATGCTAAGTATCAAAACCTCACCAAGTTAGTCTTCAAATCCTGAGTGTCTTCATGTGGGCCAACTTCATAATATTTGTGTTAACTTGTATCATGGCCAACTTTGTAATCATGTAATTTGAGTGGTATATATATGTAATGTATTGAATCATATCATTGTGAATGAGAATGCATGATGTAATGTGAATGTGGATGAAAAAGTTAAAGCTATAAATGTAGTAGGAAAAGAGTGAATTGTAAAGGCCATAAAAAGGAGTAGTAGAGATATATCTATCATAGGAAGGAAATCAATACAAAAAGAAATCTCTTTCAAAAAATCTAGTTGCAAATCAGAGATCTACTACTGCTTCATCCTAACAAGTGAACCAGTCAAGATCTTTTAACAAGGTAGACCTAACAATCTTTCATAACTCTATTTACTGAGTGCATCCTTCATTGCATGTTCATAAATCCTGTCACAAGGTGGAGTCAAGGCATGTTTACAAAATTTTATCAAAAGGCATGGAATCAAATTCATTTCTTACTATGAACTTTCAAGTGCTATTGCAAAGAGTGATTTTCTGTGTGATCAAAGTAACTTGAGTGAATTTCTTGCAATTTTTTTTCGAAGTTCTCTCAAGCTACTAGGAAAAAATGGCATCTAGCAGTAATAAGGTCAAGAGAGGGTCTGACATGTTGGTTCGAGGAGTTGAATGTAAAATGCTAGATTTCAAGCTCACTCCCATAGTTGCTGAAACCCTAGACCCAAGTAAAGATCAATCACAAATCCCTCCTAAGGTACTTCTTATTAATGATATTCATACTCATTTCAAATGTGCTATTCAAGAAATTGGTACTCTAGAAATGGATGATGCCCTAGGTTAGTTACGTGTAAATGGAACTCTAAAACCCAAGCATCAAAATCTAGAAGAAAAAGGGTTGACACATATTCCCCATATGCCCCAAGAATTTCAAATTAAATGGATTAGTTTTATCCTTAGCCAAGTGCACAATGAGCAGCTGTGGTTAGAAAAACCAATTCTAATAACAAAGAAGATGATTCATCGAATCACTAGCTTCACATGCTAGCAAAAGCCAAAATGATGAAAAGCCTAGGCCGGGCAAAGTTGGAGAAGAAAACCCTAGCTGAGTGGGATGGCAGAGGTATGAAAATCAGCAGTGTTGCAGATGTAGAATTAAAATTTGGAATTCATGTTATTGCACATAAGATATATAGTTCAAGCTGAATTAACAATGTGTAATGTGAAGCCTTGGATTTGGCATATAAATTGGTTAAGAACAACTTGTCATATGAATTTGCTAACCTAGTGATGAGGTAGTTCAACAAAAACATGGAAAGTATTAGAACATCAAAGAACAACCTGTGCAAGTTTGGTTCAATGTTAACTTGCCTATTCTTCTACATATAGAAGTTCTTCCCTTTCAAAGGCACTATAGTTTGGAGAAAGGATGTGCCTGTGCTTTACCAAATAAATGAATATATTGTAGAAATGGGTGAGAACTACAAAAGCATCATGGACAACTACTTTGATTTATTCAAGGAGTATAAGATAATTGAAGACACCAAGAAGATTCTAACCAAGGTGATAGGAATTGAGGTTGATTCTTCTCAACCTATTTTGTATTAGCTAGCAGAAGTAGTCCAAAAATTCAATGAGGACATTGATGGTCAAGACAAGCTAGTTGAACATACTAAAAATAAATTTAATAATAAAGTGCTGGAGCACAATGCTTAGCAAATAGCCATTTATCAAGTTGATCTTTCTACAATTTTGGTCAATCTTGAGGCATCCTATTCAAATGTGTCATCACTTTTTGGAAAACTATGTGATGTCTTTGAGTATACAAAGGAAATAAAGGACAAATTTTCCAAAATAGGTATAGATCTAAAGGCTAGTGCTCAGCAGCTACAACTTGACCCTAGTTCAAGCTCTACACATTTTAAGAAAATCAGATTTTTGTCAGACATGCAAGCTGAATTGCTAAGAGAAGAAGCAATGATTTGATCAACATTGATTAACATACAAAATATGATCCTTTCAATCATGGATTTAATGTAGAAACATATTGTATATTCAAAAACTCTAATCTATGATAATAACTTCTTTATTGTGGACCATATGATTGAACTATCAGTAGTGGTAAAAATTGCACTACATACATGCAAGATCCTACAAGAAAATTGGGATAAAACCTTGGCAATCACTCTCAAGGTACATTCTGAACTCTCATCCCATTTTGGTGTTTCTATGTAAATATGTTAGAATAAATATTTGGCATTAATGTTAAAAAGGGGGAGAAAAGATATATTGGTTAAGACATGTACAGAGAGACACATAGTATGGGGGAGAAATATGCTATGGTGGAAAACTTGTATCAGTAAGGCAAGTTGTATATAGAAAAAGATGTATAGTATACTATATATACCTTACAAGATCAATTTTGAAAAATCTTAAAAATATATATATAGTATACTCTACTAAGCTAGTATTACGTGGTGATAGATAGAAGGTATTCAGTTTTGGCTAATACGTGTTTTTGTCACTAATGCCAAGGGTGAGATTGTTGATGTATCAGTCAAGTTTGTTATTAGTGAAACAAACTTATTTAAATTGTGTATAGCTACCAAGTTCATTGAACAGTTTATAGTGTTTTCCATGTAATTCAGTAACCACTGAGTTATAAAATTGCTATTGAGTCCTTTGGACAAATTCCAGTGGTCGCTGAGTAGATTTAGTTTCAGTGAAGTCTAGCAGTTTAAACTATGCATTTTAGTATATATTGAGTTTAACAGTGGTTACCAAGCATTGCAGTGTCTACCAAGCTCATAGTTCACATGATGTGAAGCCAGTGTTAACCAAGCTACTATATGCTAACCAAGTGATTCAGTGTTTGTTGAGTTACACAATATCTACCAAGTCACTAGTGTAGACTGAGTTCAAGACTACTTAAAAGTGATCAATATAGACCAAGCTTCATCTACTGAGTGCATGAAAATGTCAAGCATTGAAAGTGGATGTTGAGTATCATAACCTCATGGAGTCAGTCTTCAAAATTCAAGTGTCTTCATGTCGACCAACTTTGTAATGTTTGTGTTAAGTTGTATCATAGCTAACTTTGTAATTATGTAATTTGATTGGTATATATATGTAATGTATTCTACAATATCATTGTGAATGAGAATGCATGATGTAATGTGAATGTGGATGAAAAAGTTAAAGCTATAAATGTAGTAGAAAAAGAGTGAATTATAAAGGCCATAACAAGGACCTGTAGAGACATATCTATCACAGGAAGGTAGTCAATACAAAAAGGAATCTCTTTTAGAAAATTTAATTGCAAATTAGAGATCTACTACTGCTTCATCCTAATAGGTGAACTAGTCAAAATGCTTTAGCAAGGTAGACTTAACAATCTTTCATAAATCTCTTTACCGAGTGCATACTTCGTTGTATGTTTGCAAATCCTCTCACAAGGTGGACCTAGTAGTCCTAATTTCTCCTAATAGGGTAGATAATCATAATTGATCAATGTAAGCCTTACCAGGCCAACTTTATGCTATAGTAGTAAAGTTTGTGGGTATCATCCACACCCTAGTTTTAGTTTCTATTTGAAAGATTTTTAGGTCACCAAATATTTGTGTCAATGTGTTATGGATACTTTCATGTTTTTAGTTTCTAATGCATGCAATTAGATCAGATGTGATGAATTAAGTGCTTATTGAATTATTCGATTAAGAGTCAAAAAATTTAATGTTTTAGAAGTTGCTGATTCATCCCTCCCCTCTCAATAACTTAGGATAGTCTTGAATATTTCCAACATATTGATGTCACAACTTGATACCTATTGATAGGGAAAAGCTAAAATGATAGTGGATCAAATATGATATAAAACATGAGCATTGTTTCTAGATGACATCACCCTTAGTGCTCACCCCATATTAATTCCCACCAGATCATACATACATACACTGATGAATTCCTTAAAATTTGAATATATCTAATATGCTTCTAGCAATATTAAGTGACCATAAGTAAAGAAATAGAGGTTTAAGATGTCTCATACAAGTTTGTAAATCTAATATAGAAGTAATATTATAGGTATAAGTGTTGAAAATATTCAAGACTATGCTAAGATACTGAGAGGGGAGGGGTGAATCAGTAACGTCAAAACTTTTATCAAATTCTAATCTTAATTATAATAATCTAATAACCATTTAATTTATAAATTACATCTAATTGCATGCATAAGAAATTGAAAACATTCATGACACATGAACACTCAAATTTGGTGACCCAGAAACCTTCCAAATAGAAAGTAAAATTGGGGTGGGGATGATACCCACAAAAATTTAATACTACAACATAAATTTGTTCTATTAAGGCTTACAATGATCACTTATGACAATCTACCATGTTAGGAGCAATTAGGACTACTAGGTCCACCTTGTTAGAGGATTTACAAACATACAATGAAGTGTGTAATTGGTACTAAGATTTGAAAAAGACTATTAAGTCTACCTTGTTAGGGGATTTGAACTGGTTCACCTATTAGAATGAAACAACTGATCTCTGGCTTACAACTAATTTGTTGATAGAGATACTTTGAAGTATTGATCACCTTTATGTGATAGATATGACTTTTTTACTCCTTTGTTGCTATGACCTTACAATATACTTTGCTACTAATTCACATTCACATGCCTATATCCATCTATTCATTCCTTTTTCGCATATTGGATATGATACAATACATTACATATATATTAATCTAATTTTACAAAACTACAAAGTTGGTCAAAATACAAGTTAACACCAATATGAAAAAGTTGGCTCAGATGAAGACACTTAGGTTCTAAAGATTGACTTGGTGAAATTATGATACATGACATCCACTATCATTACTTGATATCATCATGCATTCGATAGAAGTAGAAGCTTAGTCCATACTAATGAACTCAAAGTAGTCTCAAACTTGGTCTACATTGGCAACTTGGTAGATACTATGTAACTTGGTAGAAATTGAGTTACACATTTACCATATGTGAACTCGATAAAAACTAATCATCACATAGCTCGGTTGATACTATGAGCCATTGGCTTAGTTTGAACTGCAAAGCTTGGTAACCACTAGGATGTTCAGTAGGAACTATAAAGCTCGGTGGTTACTGAAATTACATGGTGAAAATTTTAGAGTGTTCAGTAAGCTTAGTAGCCATACCAAATCTAAATAAGTGTTGTCACTAATAACAAACTTAACTTAATGTCAACAATCTCCCCCTTTGGTATTAGTGACAAAAACACTTATCAACCAAAACTTATATACATCATAGCGAAATTGTTTTTGAGATTTTTCAAAATTTGTCTTTGTAAGTATATACAATATACTTTCCTTTCCTTTTGCATTATTCTCTCCCATACAATATTCATACTATTTTTCATATATACATATTATCTCTCCAAAAACACTCTGTCTCTCCCCCTTTTTGACAATAATGCCAAATTTCTTTTATTCAAGACTTATTTACATAGAGAAACCAATATAAGAAAGAAACTTAGAATGTACCTTAAGTATGAGTGCTAAAGTATTATCCCAATTTTCTTGCAAAACTTTGCGTGTATGTAGAGCAACTTGGACTTCTATAGATAGTTCTATCATGTGATCTGCAATTGAGAAATTGTTGTCATGGATCAATATTTTTGAGTAAACAATGCGTTTTTGCATTGAGTCCATGATTTGAAGGATAATATTCTGGATGTCTATCAATGAGGACCAAATCCTTGCTTCTTCTATCAACAACGCTACCTACATATCTGACAAGAATTTTATTTTCATATGACATGTAGCACTTGAACTGGGGTCATGTTGCAACTGTTGTGCACTAGCTTTTAGATCTTCATCAATCTTTGTTAGTTTTCTATTTATTTCCTTTGTGAACTTGGTAACATTGCATAATTTTCCAAAAAGTGATGTTACATTTGTGCAAGAGTTTTCAAGATTACTCAAAATTGAGGAAAGCTACACTTGATGAATGCTAATTTGTTGAGCAATGTGCTCAAGCACTTTGTTGTCAAATTTCTTCTCTGCTTTCTCAATCAATTTGTCTTGATCACTAGAGTGCTCATTAAACTTCTGGACTACTTCTTCTAATTTAGAAAAATGTGTTGAGAAGTATCAACTTCAACACTTATTACCTCAAACAAAATATTCTTATCACTTTCTATGATGTTATATTCTTTGTCTCTTTCCTCTCTTAATTTCTTCTGCTTCACTTTCTTTTGGAGGAATTTACTAGCTATTTGCATTTGGTCTGTGATGGCATTATAAAAATCCCACTTTGGAATCTTAATCTCCTCATCTAAATTAATGTCCTCCTCTATCTCCTTTCCACTCAAAATTCTTAGACTTGGTTGAGCCTTAGGTTCAATTACCTTTGTAAATACTATCTTAGAATCTAGAATGGAAATAATGGTAGAGATAGCAGGACTAGCAGGAAAAATTGATATAGTACTAATAGATGGAATATTGACTAGTATTCTTAATAAATCCAAAGTTAATATACTTACAAAAGTATCCAAAGTTGTAGAAGAAAAAACTATAGAATAAAAAATTGTAGAACTCGAAACTATACTTACTATTGAAGAACACAAAATTGTAGAACATGTTGTACTCACTACTGATAAACTTGACTCAAGAACTGAGGAAGAGGGAGGCTGCAACTCAATAGATGAAGTGGTAGACACTTCCATTGGTGATGTGTGGAGGTATGAGGGATCAAAGAGTGATTAGACATTTGATGTATTTGCTATGGTCACAATCAAACTTGTTGAAGCTATCTTTGAACTTGATGTTACTGTTGACTTGCTTGGAGAATGAGGAAGTGTGCCAATGATTGCTACTACTATCTTCATAGGATTAGTCTCCTCATCATATTATTTGACTTTCTCAATGGCTTCTTCCTCTTTATCTTCTTCAACTTCTTCATTGTCAAATTGTATTGTTTCAAAATTTGTTCCTTCTTCCGCATCATCACTATTGTCATCCTTGACTTCTATTGGAGAGTCGCTCTATTTATGAAAGTGATGAATATTCTTCCACATGCCGATAGAATTCTTTAATATTCTTCCCATCTTGACTTCAATCTCTTTAAAAGATCATTAGAAATCTAGGAGGCTATCTAATCAGGGGAATGCTTTCATTTCCCCATCTTGGTTAGCACCAATTCTTCAATTTGGTTCTTCTCAACCTCTATCCTGGTTTCATACTTTAGTGATTTGAATTTGGTTATTCTTGTACCTTATTACACTTGTTTTAGTGTTTCTTGGAATGTGAGAGGAGGCTTGCTAAACACAACTTCACTACCTTTCTTTCTAGATCTCCTGGTAAACAATGCAGTGGATGGCTTGGGTGGCTTGGTGATGATTACCTTGCCTTTCTTCTTTATTGGCTTTTCTTCCTTTTCTGACTCATCTTCATTCCTCCACATCATCATCATCATCTTCTTCCTTACCCTTAGTCAACAAAAGAGGTGTGCTATATTTGAGTTTTGCTATTGTCCTCTTACCTTTGTTAACCACCTGAGGAAGCTTGATTTCAAGCTCTATCCTTGCCTTAGCCTCATTATATGTTCCAAAGTATGGTGCCTTTGGATCAATAGGTTCATTGATCAAGGCTTCGATTATATCTTTTGCTTCATCAATGTTCACCTCATAGGGAAGAGTTTTTACCCGTAAAACATCATCTTGTAATCTTCAACCAATTTTTTGGGAATTCTGAATCTATTATTCATTTTCTCCTTGAAGACATCAAATTAGTTATCCATTATGCTGAATTTTTTTTCACCCATTTTTTCAATAAACTTGTTAATTTGATACAAAACTAGCACATCCTTTCTCCATTTGACTATACCTTTAGAAGGGAAAAATTTTTGAATATAGAAGAATAAGCATGTCAACAATGAACCAAATTTACAATGTTCTTGGATGTTTTTATACTTTCCATGTTTTTATTAAATTGTTTCAACAACAAGTTTGCAAGATAAAATGACAGATTGTTCTTCATGACTTTGAATGCCAAGTCTACTACTTCACATGACACATTATTTAGATGACTAGAATTTTAGATCTTGTGTGCTATCACATGTATGCCAAATTTTAGTTCTACATCTATTACACAACTATTCTTCATGCCTTTTTATGTCCCACTTAGGTAGGGTTTTGGTTTGCAACTCTACTTGACTTAGGGTTTTAGTAGCTTTGGGTTTGGAAAGCATGGGAAGACTGATGATATAATGAGTCATCTTCTTAGTGATCAAAAATAGATGCTCAAGCCATAACTAACCATTGTGAACTTGGCTTAGGATGTATCTAATCCATTTGATTTGGAAACTCTGGGGTAGGTGGGGAATGTGCGTTAAACCCTTATCTTCCAAATTCTTATGGTCAGGTTTAAGAACACCATCCACACATAATTCACCTAGGGCATCATCCATCTCTAGGGTTCTAATTTCTTGAATTGCACATTTAAAATGGGTATGAATGTTTTTAATGAGTAGTACCTTAGTAGGGATTTGCAATTGCACTCCATTTGGATTGAGGGATTTTATAATTGCTAGTACAAGTTTGAAATCTAGTGGTTTCCATTTGACTCCTTAGACCAACATTTCTAACCCTTTATTTTCCTTGTTGGTACTTCTTGATGCTATCATGGCTAATTTGTAGGTGATGAAAACTTTGAAAAACTTTACTGTAAGTTTCTCTTGAAATCATTTGATCACTCTGCAATTCACTTGGTCACAATAATACTAAAATTTTTGATGAAAAATGAATTCTATGTTTTTCCCTTTTGATAACATTTCCCAATTAATGCTCAGTACAAAAGTATCATTATGTATAACATTATGTGTTAGTTTATGATATCTTGTCATCCACTATCTATTCAGATCGCTTGCTGAAAGCTTCATAACTTGGTAACCAAACATGTGTGACTAGTTACTTTTGACCTTGCTCAGTAGAGTCCATGACCCAACCTTACCTAGTAAACAAAGTAACTTGGTGATAACTGATGTTGATCTTCTGTGATCCCTTTGTATCTTGAATACTAATTTGGATATTTTCTTCCTTTCTTAAGATTTTAGTTGGAAATGGTGGAGTCACCCACTTCTTGAGTGACATGACCATCATTGCTTAGACTAGATTCTTCTATGGATCTAGGAATCCATTGCTGCTTCATTTTCTTTCTGATGTTGTTTTTTTTAGCTTTCTTTTCATCTTCAATTCTACTTGTGTCCATGAAATTCTTGGCTAGATGACCAAGTTCTATACAAGTGAAACATCTTATGGTGGTATCTCTTTTCCTTGTTTGATGTTTAACATAGCTCATTCCAATGTGTACATACTCTCCATAGTAATGACATCTACACTAGGTGTTGTACTCCCAACTAAATATTGCTTTCACAATTTGCTTTGCTAGATTGAATGTCTTGGTTCTGTAGTCTAATGCCTTGTGACCTTGTTTCTTACATTTGTGACACTTGCCTCCAAATTTTTTTTTCTCTTTACATTTATTAGCCTTGTGACCGTGTTCATTACAATTGTAACATTTACCATTGAATTTTTCTTTACCATTAATCCAACATTTGTTTGATGTATGACCTATCTTACCATAGTGATTGCACATAGGTCTTTGATTCCTTTGAGCACCTTGTTGGGAGTATTCACCTTCTTCTTTGTATCGAATTCATACTTTACCTTTTTGTCTATAGATATTCTGCTCTTTTAGTTGATTCAATTGATTCATGTCTACTTGGGATTTCATCATTCTTTCATTGATTTTCTTTTCAGTGTTTAGGTCATTCTTCAATATTTCACTAATTTGTTTTTCAGATTTCAGCTCACTTCTGATTCTCTCATTGATTTGTTTTTGTAAATCTAGATCATTCCTTAATCTTTCATTGATCTGTCTTTGACTCATGATCTCTTCATTTGCATTGGAGATTTGATCTATAAGATCTTCATGCTGAATGGATTGGTTTTGGATCTCATTGTATCTTCAATCCATTTCTTCTTTCATCTTGTTTCTTTGCTCCAAGATTTCACATAGCCTTATTGACTAAATTTCTTGTTCTCTTTTGAGCTTTCTTATTTCTTCTTGTAGGGAACCATTCTTCTCTAAGAGTTCTTTGATTGCATTATTTGCTTCATCTCAACTACTTGAAGGGAAAAGGTCTTCAATATTTTCTTCAATGTACTGGTGATCATTCATCTAATTTGCAAGTTCCTTCCTTCTTTTTAGAGATTGAGAAAGTTTCTCTTTGCCTTTCTTGAGTTACAATGGCCATTTCTAGATCTATCTTTTCATTATCAATTACCTTTTTAAGTTTGAAATCTCCATTGTCCTTCATCTTTGTTCAAGCTATTAAGCTTTATCTTGAGAACCACAAAAGCTCTAATACCAATTGTTGGAAATATTGAAGACTATGCTAAGTTAGTGAGAAGGGAGGGGTGAATTAGTAACTTCAAAACTTTTATCAAATTTTGATCTTAATTGTAATAACCCAATAACCATTTAATTTATAAATTAGATCTTACTACATGCATAAGAAGCTAAAAAAATTTGTGACACATGAACACATAGATTTGGTGACCCATAAACCTTCCAAATAGAAAGTAAAACTAGGGTGGGGATGATACCCACAAAACTTCAATATTGCAACATAAAGTTGGCTTGTTAAGGCTTACAATGATAACTTCTAATGGTCTACCCTATTAGGAGCAATTAGGACTACTAGGTCCACATTGTTAGAGGATTTGCAAACATACAATGAACTATGCACTTCGTACAGAGATTTGAAAAAGACTGTCAAGTCTACCTTGTTAGAGGATTTGAACTGGTTCACTTGTTAGAATGAAACAACTAATCTCTAGCTTACAACCTATTTGCTAATCGAGATACTTTGAAGTACTGATCACCTTTATGTGATAGATATGACTTTGCTTCTCCTTTGCTAATATGGCCTTACAATATACTTTGCTACTAATTCACATTCACATGCCTATATCCATCTATTCATTCCTTTTTCGTACATTGGATATATTAATCCAATTGTACAAAACTAAAAAGTTGGCCAAAATACAAGTTAACACCAATATGACAAAGTTCACTCAAATGAAGACACTCAGGTTCTAAAGACTGACTTGATGAAATTTTGATACAAGGCATCCAATATCATTCCTTGACATCATCATGCATTCGGTAGAAGTAGAAGCTCAGTCCATACTAATCAACTCAAAGTAGTCTCAAACTTAGTCTACACTGGCGACTTGTTAGATACTGTGTAACTTGGTAGAAACTGAGTTCCACATTTACCATACCTAAACTTAGTAAACACTAATCATCACATAGCTTGGTTAATGCTATGAACTACTGGCTCAGTTTGAACTACAAATCTTGGTAACCACTGGAATGTTTGGTAGGAACTGTAAAGCTTGGTGGTTACTAAAATTACATGGCAAACATTGTAGAATATGCAATAAGCTCAGTAGCCATACCAAATTTGAATAAGTGTTGTCACTAATAACAAACTTGACTTAATGTCAACAATAAGATGTCTCATAAAAGTTTAAAATTCTAATATGAAAGTAAGACTAGAAGTAGGCAACAAGAATATATTAAGACCAACAAAAGTTATTTAATTTACTAATGTGTTCCAAAAGTGAGGTACATGAGCAAGGTCAATTATGTGTGTTGGCATCAGTAGGTGAATAGTTTTGAATATAGTGGAAAACAAATTGATATTAATTTTATGTTTCCTCTACTACTAACTAGTACATTCAGTGCCTTTTTTGATAGATTAACAACACGATTACACTGTAGGTTAACCTCTTTTCCTTCTCCATCATATTTTAAAAAAAAATTAATTCTATGCTTATTGTATTCAAATGAAATCTGACTATTAAAAGTGAATCTTATAATATTGGGTAATTTTTAATTTATCATTCTCTTAAGTATTTTTTATGTAGTATGCAGATACATGAAATGTTTAAATTGAATGCATAAGAAATTTATAGCCATTTCACAAATAAAAGGTATGTAGAGAAGAATGACATGGATTTTAGTTGGCTATCTTACCTAACTTGGTCCTTGTGTTTGTTTTAGTAACCTTATGACTATTATGGGTATATTTGTTTGATTTTTTAGCCTATCCTACTCAGTGTTGAAATAGGACATCTAATGTTGAAAGTGAAACTAGTGCAACACTACTTGTTTTCATCAACATTATAACACTTAACTTTTATTTTTGGATTCTTCTAGCTACTATCCCATTTGATCTTTATCCATTGTGAATATTATTACTAACAATATTTTATTCTTCAACTCATGATGAAGTGTGGATGCCTCCTTTACTCATCAGTTCAATATTGCCGAGTGCATTGTTGGTAGCAAGGATCATGCAAACATGCTCACCTATGCCAAGTATAATTGCTAAAACCTTGTTTTTCTATATTTTGCAATGTGCCAATCATGCATTGGTTTTTTTGTTTAGTGGATTTTATACTCATGTACCTATTTTGTGCACTAATAGATAGACCTTTAGTTCATAGAGAAATAGAGACTAGTACTACTAAAGATGATCCATTTCCTAGAGTAGCTTGTGTGACTAGTACTAGTTCATTTGTAGGAACATTGTTGTTGAACAAGAAAACTACATTTCCATTAAAATTATGAAAGCTTCCAATTGCTTTAAAATTGTTATTATTTATAGTGTAATTGTAGTTTACTTACGCATAACTCATTTTGGACTGGTAATCCCATGATGTTTTTATAGGAAATAATTTTTTCTTTGATAATCTTTGTTTATGAAATTGAGGCTATTTGGATCCACCATACATAAAAGGTATGTAGTTTCATATCATTGCTAAAATATTTTTCTTTTATTCTATTTATTGCACTATATGAAAGTTATTAATTTAACAAATTTTTTTTTTTTTTAAAAGGTGGAATGACTAGGGTCTTGAATTAAAAAATCAGCTCATTACATCTTTTGTGGACCTTTTTGGAAAATTTTTTTTTTGACATTGCCCTACTTCTCAAAAGAGCATCAAAATATATCAAGACTATGAGGGACCAATATAGAAGAGGTCTAAAGAACCCACAGTATGACCATCCTCCTATGATTCCACTGATGGAGTGGAATGAAATAATAGAAGATGCAAAAGAGAAAAGGTTATGCAATAAAGGAAATGAACCAAAAGAGGGAAAATGAAGGTATGTCATGATATTATTAAGTAAAATGTAATCATACACTAATTAGTAATCTTTGTAAATATATAAACTAAAATGTTTCAAATTGTTCATAGACTATAGAACACATTAGTTGCTACAAAAGTGAGTGTAGAAAAGGTTGGTCAGCAAAAACTTGGCTCTGGTGGCTATATGAATATTCAATCTTGAATTGTAAGTAGTAGAAATCTAATTTCATATAATTTATATATATATATATAATTTTTCAATAAATTTTGTTTAATCAAATCATAAATTCAAATTTGATGATATTAAGTAAAAAATATAGGGCTTAGAATTCAATGTAGAGTGCATAGATGAAGATAAAAAAAATTGCCTTGAAGGAAGGCTATAAAGTCATAGCTACATGGTTACACCAAGAATTTGAAAGTCATGAACCCAAAAATTTGGTGCACCAATTGAGACATAGGTAAATTGGTCAAATGAAAAGTAAATCAAATTGAATAGCTGAGAAATTTCTTTTCTGGTATTAGTTTCCAACATAAATTGACTACATGACAATGCACATAATATTTAACTACAGCCTTCAAATCCTATCATAAAGCTTGCAGGTGATGAAGGCCATGATGTGCATCATAGTGGTGGAGGCATTAATTTTCTATTAGAAATTAATTATGCAATTACAAATACAATTTAACATCTTCAATTGCAATTTGATGTGTAACCTTTTTTGAATATTTTAGAGCATGTTGAACATCATGGTCAAGGAGTGAAGTATGTTCCAAGTGTTCATCATGTTGAGGTGGCGGTGGATCAAAATGTTATTGTACATGATGTGGCATTGTCAGATAAGAAAAATGCATGCTATGTTCTACTAGTTAATAAAATACTTGTAATAGTTAAAAAAGGAAAAAAGAGTATGCTAATTTAAACCATTTACTTGTTATTGCAACAGAGACCCCTTTAGTATAGTAGCCTCCTACTCCTCAAAATAGGAGGAGGCATCATAATTTGACATTACATGTGCCATAAGAGGAGGAGAATGAGGCAGATGTTGATGCCCCTATCAACCTTTATCTTAAGAGAGCTAATAAAAATAAAAAGAAGAAATAATTTTAAAAAAATGCTCTTTGATAAACATTGTTGGATAATGAAAGAACATTGTTTTAAGTAATTATCTATGAATGTTGCATATTAATATTGAGTTTTATTTCATGTTTATGAATATTGTTATGTGTTAATGAAGTCTTGATTAGTATTGTGTATTAATGAATTATATATTATAACTTAATGAATTTTATATTTCATAAATGGATTAATGAATGAATGAAGTATGTAATTAGATTATAATGGGGAATTTAGATTGATGTTAGGGGGAGGGGGGTGAGGCTAGATGAGCATCCACCTTCATGTGGTTGGCCTTTTTAAGTAAAGAATATTAAAGTATTATCGAAACCAAGTGAAGCTCAAACTAACATACCAAGGATATCTTCCTAACTAGATAATAGTTTCTTTACATTGAGATAGTGTTCTATGTCCATTCCTTTATCAATCTCTATCGTTTTAGGCTCCTCAATTTCCTACTCTATTCTTTGTTTTGCTTCAAAACTACTAACAAATTAGCAGTTTATTCTTGATCATGTTTAACTTAGTTACCAGGCAATATAATTTTGATCTTGATACCTTTTCTTCCTTCAACTACTATTCTATTGTATTAATTAGGTTTTCATCCCTCACACAAATTTTTTCAAACTTGAAAGGACATTGTTTTGGGAGTGAATCCTCAATGATATTTAGTTGAACTGCAAAGTAGTTTGAACTAGAATTAGGGAGGATATGGGCCAAGACATTATATTGAAATCAATTGTTATTAAGATTCTTTGGTGATTTTCCACTATTTTTCTCTAGGATTCATTATAACATTGAATTCACCACCTATAATAGAAACTTGAATTAATTATAGCATTAAATTTAAAACTCACAATATTTTTGTTAAAACATGAAATCATGTCCAACACATGCTTACACTAGCCTTCATGTAGGGAACTAGGTGAGCATTTTCAGCTAGTAGATTGATGTTGTCTATACAATGTATTGGCTTCTATATCAGCTTCATACATATAAGAAAAATTTGGTAATATTTGTTATTTTTGTTGAGAAATCCCATTTTTTTTCAAGCACAAAATTTTAATATTCTGATGCTTGTGAGAGATAGGAGACTAACTAATAAGCATTGCAAATGAAATTCTTTCTTCAATCAATTTTATTGAAGAACTTAGTAACAATTTCTTGTATTGCACTCTTGGAGATGGTGACCTCAAAATGTTTTAGACTCAAGACTTGGACACACTATCTCAGGAAGGCAATTTGTGCTTATCCATTGCTACATATATTTGAATGGAAGAGTTATTAGTATACTTATTTTTTATGTGCACATATAGATTCTTTCTTATTTTTATTGTAATTGTTTTCCTTTGGGGGACATATATGGTCTTGAGAAATTAATCAATTATATAGTTGCACATGATAGTTGTAGTTCATTCTTCTAAGAACAGTATTTTGTACTCTAGTATGTATATTTTCCTCATGTTTGCCTCTAGATATTCTCCTCACTAAGTCACATAGTTTAGATTGTATTAGTAGGTAGCCTCTAAAGCTATAAAAATAGTAAATACTTGTAGCATTGTATATACCTTTGTGCAGAAATAGTTTCTTGTAATTAGTCTTCCATTAAAATGAGAACTAAGAATTGTTTCATTGTTCGTATTATTCCAAGTACTATTGTTGCATCATTTGTAAAGATGCAATTTTTTTCTATGCTTCATCTCTTTAATGGGTTTTAAAGCTTTTCTTCTCTTATAGTGCCAAATATGGTAATTTTCTCTTTTGGACTTGGTTTTGTGATAGTTTTTAGCATTGATGTTTCAGATCATACTTTAGGATATCTTATACATCATGAGCAAATGCATTCTGATTATGAATCATGCACTATGATCAACATTGATACTAAAAACTATCTCACAGTCTATTCAAGACGAGAAAATAATTATCTAGTACAGATTTTTGAAATCTGATACACTTTAGTAATTAAATTCGATACATATGTGACATGAACAATGATTAGTGGCAAAGGGGGTGAGATTGAAGAGCTTCTAAGATTCATCATTTTAATATAAAATGTATTCTTTTATTTATTGGTTCTTTCTAATATTTGGTGAAGAGAATAACTATATGTAGATTATAAGGGTCTATTAGATCATATGATTATAAGTTAGTTGGGGTTTTTGATACAAGTTTATCAATGGAAGAACCTAATAGAGATAAAAATATGATTCTTTGACAGAATAACTATCCATTGAACTTGAATATGGGAAATGATCATGTGTTACTACTCCATAATAGGGGTCATTTGAGTACTATGGTGAGTGGGCTAATGACACTACCTACTAATAGTAACTATTGTAGTGATCAGCAGCTCAAAGCTTGCAAAAAGAAAAGGAAAAGGAAAAGAGAAAATCCTTTTATTGTAACTAAACCAAAAAATCTTGCAAGAAGAGAAAAGAATCGGCTTGACTATTTGTTTGATCTCTAAGAGTAGTATGGCAAGACTCTACTGGATGTTTAGCACATCACAAAGGAAAGAGAGGACAAATGTCCTCCAAAGGTATTTATTTATAATTCTCTAAAATCACCTCAAAAATATAGTGCATATAATTTTTAACCAAATCTGGGTTCTTTTATTCAAATAAGATTAGATAACTTATCAAGAGAGAGTGATACTATTTGTGACACGAATCAAAGTGTATTTACTTGGTTGAAACAATGTTTCAATCAATAGTGTAGTAACTCTTCTTACATGTTCATATAAATGTTTGAATGTGTGTTGAAATGGATGATTGACCTTGTTCAACATGCTTTGCTTTCCTATATAATTCTCATATTCATATTTAATGTAGTTTTGTTGGCATCCCTATTATCCATGACTTGATAATACTCTTTTATATTGACATTGATGTGTACAACATTGAACTATTTTGTAGATCTCCATAAGCATAGGTGGAACTTGATAGAAAACCATGTGTTGTTGTTGGGAAAAGTTGTCTCATGGCTTTGTATGACATTTTGTTTAGTCAGGTTTATAATAGCCTTAATCTTATTTATGATTGCCATATTTCTAACACTTAATATACTTTCTTAGGAGATAAATAGGAGAGATAATTTGTTTAAATAAATTACACAAATTAAAGTGTGTCTTGCTATCATGTAGCTAGATGTTGCATCATCCAAACTTCTTGTAACTAATAATGAATTTAAGGATTCATAGTTTAGAAAACAATTGAGTGAAACTAGAGGTTGTTTGCTAGAGTTGCAAGTAGTTCTAGTTTTCAATGAAAATGATGCAGTGAGCACAAGAAAAGAACCATTTTTATTTATTTATAAGTATGCCAAATTTTTAATTTTTGATTTATTTTGGCTAATTATTTGTGACAGTTTGTTTGAAAACTAGCTTACTTTGATACACTTACCATTCCAAATGGTATATGGACCTATTTTGGACAACATTTAAACATGATAGAAAAATCTTGTTAGATATGTCATGATAAATCAAAATATTATCTACCAAGACATGCATATATCGAAGGGTTGAGAGACCTTCTCAAGTATTAGATGGAAGACCTATTACAATTTGCTTGCAAAACATAAGAATTAAGCTCACTTACCTTAAGATAGGAAAGGGAAATTCTTAAACTCCTCTTAACATATCATGAACTTTAGAAAATGTTAAAGTAAAGCTATCATTGAAATTATTCCCTCTGGATAATTAGAATATGTCCTCAAAAATTACTTAACCTGAACAACTACATCAATGAAGGACATATATAGATGTTAAAAAAGATGGCCATCACAATAAATTAATTTAGAAAAAAAGAATTCGTTAGAGAAGATGAGTTTTCATAGAGGTCATTTGACTATTTGTGCTCTTACTCTCAAATGGTTCTTTTGTTTTAGGTAGATGCTTAAATTTTTTTAGACTTATCTAGATTTTGGCAATCTTCTTGTTCATTGGATTGAATTCTTCTTTTTGAAGCTTCCCTTAAACTAATTTCCTAGCATCATACCTTTTTGATCTTCTACCACCATTGTTGTCAACATCCATAGGACTGTCACTTTACTCTTTACTTATTCACTATGATTGAATAATTTTTGTAGTAGTTGCATAAGGTTCAGTAGGTTATTACATTTTGAATGGACTAAGAAGAAAATGGTCATGGTATTAAATGTTTTAGGTTAAAGGTCATTTACTAATTCTACTCTTAATATATCTATAATAGTGCTTTTATTTTATAGAGATGCTTAAATTATTAGTCTGACTATCTTTTGGAAATCTTCTTCTACATTAGATTGAACTCTTCATTTTCAAGCTATCCTCCCTTTTGATCTTCAACTATAGTTATTATGTGTAACTTAAAAAATTTGTTGACAGTCATGGGACTATATCTTTATTTATCATCTGTGACTTCTATAGCACACACATAAAAATTAATTCTATCATGCTTAATGACCACTCTTGCTAACATGCTCTAGTTTCTTTAAGACCTTTTTAGATCCAATAATTGGAGTTTGAATAGATTAAGCAATATATGGTCATAGTATTAAATATTTCATGCAAAATTCCATTCACTAACTATGCACTTAACGTGTCATCTATAATAGGTCTTTCATTTAGGTAGATGTGTAAACTATCATAGAAAATTAAGCCTATCATGCTTAATGTCATTTTGGTCTTAATATGTCTATAATAGTGCTTTCATTCTAGTTAGATTCTTAAACAATTAGGCTTTGAATAACTTTTGACACTATTTTCTTTTTCATTGGACTAAGTTGTTCCTTTTGAAGCTGCCCTTAGATTAATTTCATGTAACGATATCCTTTTATTTTCTACTACCATTGTTATGCATCACCTCAAAAATTTGTTAACAACCATAGGATTATCTCTTTATTCTTCACTTATCCACTATGACTATTGCACACATTGATACTAATTAAGTTTGTCATGCTTTATGACTTTCATTGACGGTATTATCTAGGTGCTTTATGGCTTCTTTTGATTAGGTTTAGTGGTAATAGATTAACATGAAAATTCTCATGATGTTAAATATTTTTGTCAATAGGTCATTTGACTATTTGTTCTCTTAGTCTGAAATAGTTCTTTTGTTTTAGGTAGATGCTTAAATTTTGTTAGATTTAACTAGCTTTTGGTAGTCTTCTTGTTCATTGGAATAGGTAATATTTTCTAAGTTCCCTTGCTGCTTAAGACATGTTAAGAAGCTCCATTTATGCAAAAAATCAAGGTGAAAATTAAAATACCAACCCTATTGACATAACTATAATGAGGAATGATCAATTTGTTTCTATCCTACAACTTTTGCACTTATTGGAATCTAAACCTAGAGCATGTGGCATTTTACAAAGAACAGGAAGAGACATATACCAAATTCTCTTGTAGGAGAACAATGAAGCACTTACATAAGGATTAACAATCCCTAAATCATTCCCCAATCTCATTATTGATATGAAGGTGATTTTATATGATGCCAAGACATTCATTTTGAAGATGAAAGCAATGGTATGTTTTAAATTATTTTGTGTTATTTTTGGAGGTTTTCACATGCACTTTATTTTCCAGGTTTTTTTTCTATGATACATTCTAATATTAACATTAATGATTAGGATATATTCTATCTTCCATCTATTTTAAAATTATGCTTGAACAATCAATAGTTAATTCTGTTTAATTTGGTGGGTCTTAATACTAAACATGTTAGATAAGAATACTTTGAAAGCTATACCATTTTCTTGTCTAAATTACTATGAGTGCAATTCATGGATATCATTTACAATAGATATGAAATGACTGAGGCATGTAACTATAAAATCTACACTATCAAAAAATAAGTTGTAGTAAAAAAGATGATTGGAATCATAGTTCATAGTGAGGAACAATTACCCCAAATAATATAGGGAATTATGCTTTTATTTTGTCATTAGTGCTCATGAGTCAATACAATACTTACTTGTACAGGGAGGACCTATGATACAACTCCTTTAAGCCAACATTAAAAGAACTATTTGAGACACAACTATTCATCTAACTACCCACAAAAACCTAATAACATGCACTACCTAAGCTAACAAATGTTAACAATATAACAAAGTCAACATAAACATTTATCAAATTTTAACATATAATAACTAGTGACAAAATCATTTTATGTGGAATTCTCCATTCCAGAAACTTACTCTTGTTCATATATCATAGTTGAACAAGATGAAATAATTGTCAGAAACCACAATGTTGGAAACAAACAACTCTTTACACGATTTAGCCTTTGAAATCCTTGGATATATCTCTCCATTCTAAGTTACTGGATCCTTGTAGAATAAGTCCTATTGTTGTACTAAATGGAATAGGGATTGGAAGTGGCTTTGGGAAAACCACATATCCATAGGGCATTTGATTGTTTTAAACTATTGTTATAACTGGAGAACCCAGAAAAAATTGAAAATAAAGAATATTAATCTGTTAAAAAATCAAATATTTAATATGTATTAAATCATAAAATATGTCATGGCACACCATAGAGAAGATATTGAAGACCAAGTGAATTGTCTTGGTTATAAGAATCAATGATTGTATATAGGAAGCCTAAGATTATAAGATGAACAAGACAAAAATTAACTAAGGATAATAATGAACAATGATGATGCAAAGGACAATAACTAATGTGTGGCAATATATTATAAACTGTGATGCTAATTGGAGCCATGATTGGTATAAAGGAAAAGAAACAACATTTAAATTATACTTGTAGACACCTAAAATCCTTTAGAAAATAAAGTATTTTTATTTTCTGAAAAAGTCCCTGATGACATCATCATTAATTAATTAATTAATTAATTTTTTTTTATGCCATTAAGTACCTTTTTCTTAATTAAAAATATTTAATTAAGGAATCCCTCCCAAATATGTTTAAATCTTATTTAAACATTATTTTCCTTATTTATTAATTATTTAATTAATAAATTGACCAAAAATCCCAAAATAAATATTTAATTTATTTTTTGCCCAAAACTTGGCCAATTTCTGTAAGACCACTAACCTCTTCCAAAATCTTCTAATCCTTCTTTAGTTTTGATTAAAGGCTAATCCCATCATTTTCTACCCTTAATCCCAACTCAAAATATTTAACTAAGGTTAAATATCAATCCTCATGTTTTTAAAAAATGTTTTAATAAATATTTCCTCAACCCAAACCCTTGAGATAAATAAACTTTATTTATCCTCAAAACCTTATGAAGTTCTAGACTCTTCTAGAAGGACTTTATCCTCTTCCTAAGCCTATCTCTAAACCTCCATTTTAGCTTAATCCACCCCATCCACCCATACTAGCCAATTTTAGCCACTAACTCACCCACCCTCATTGAATGCCATCCACTTGGATATCTCTAACAAGCTTAATCTAATCCTAAACCCAAGCCTAATCCCACCCCTAACCTTGTCACATTCCCTAAGCAAGCTTAAGACTTTCCTAAGCCAAACAAAGTCAACAATCTCTACTCACTCCAAAATATCCTAACCACCCAACCATGAATGCTCTTACAAGGCCATAAAGACTCTTACAAGCCCATTCATTTCTCTTACAAGCCATTAGTGAGGGTCTTTAAGGCCTTGAGCCTCCTTTGTTGACTCATCCTTGCCCTTTCATCCATCCACTCACCTTGTGACATGTGTCACTCCTTGATTGGCTATAAGGAAGCACAATCCATGTGCTCTTCTCTCATGCAATCCTAGCCCTCCTTAACCATTTCCCCATCCTTGCATCTTAGCCCTCAAACCCTCAAGCCCTTAGCCTATAAATTTAATCCCCTCCCAAGCCATTTCATCACAATCCTTGAGTTAAAGTTATAATGCTAGTTTGAGAAGCCAAAGCCCTTAACCATACCCTTATAATGCCAAATTGAGAGCTCACAAAGCTACCAATTTTCTATTTTCCATCTCCATTTGAAGTATAGTTTGAGTATCTTGAGCATACATCCCACATCCACATAATAGACTCATCCCTAAATCAAGTTTCCATCCTCATTGGGAGAGCCATTCCATGGCTCATATTCTCATTTGAGGGTTTTCACTTTGTCTATCTCATATGTTATGATTTTTATGCTAGTTAATGCTTTGGTCTTTTAATAGATTAGTGTTTCTTGCTAACATATTTCTCATATACAATACTAAACAAAAAATGAATAATATTAAGGTGCCTAAAGTATTAATCAATAAATAAATAAGTAGAAGATCAATTCACTAGATATCAACTATTCAACACATGGATCAAATATGATCAGAATATTCATTGTAGATAGTAGCATTCTATTCTCTTGATAAGAGAACATAACACTCTTTATTAATCAAATATATAAATTGAAGTAATCAACATATGTACTTCTTTAAAGGGCAGAAATCAGCTTCCAAAATGAAAATGACATCAAATCAAATTTGTTTAATATATAGCAGCAGACTGAAAACACATAATGTACAATAATCTTATATATTCTACAAGTGTAGTGGTATGAAATAGTAGAATTATTAATTGTTGTACCCTAAAAAATTAATATAATTATAGCCTATTAGGAAAAAATGTAGAGAGAATAATGAAATGAAAGAAAGGGGAACATATAGGGCCAAGTGGGTATAAAGGCTTCTCATGGGTTTGGATAGAAGGGTTTCCTACTACACTATTGTAATTTCCTTTTTGTCCTCATACTAGCTAATTGTTGGAGAAATCACAATCATAAGAGGATGAATAAAGATACATGAATAGGTATGACAAAGATGAGCATCCCACTAGGTAAACCATCCCTTAATGGAAGTCTAATCACAATGTGTGTGCCATTTGAGGGAAAAAGTGGTATAAAATATGCTCTGTAGCCAACCTATCATGCCCCCTCATTCAAAACCTACTGTGATTGAATGCTAACAGTGAATATATATGCGACATGACTTATCTAATAAATTATGATGATTATATATAGTTTTACTCATGTGTGATAACTAACCCTAGGAGGAAAAACTACTTGGCCTATTTAAACATTACTATAAATGATGGATCTTATCAGTCACTATTTATAGATTAGGTACATTGGTGCTATAGCAACTTGAAATATTAAAAATATAAATATAAACCATTTTAAAGAAGGAAGAGTTTGAGAGTAGGTAGATTCCATTGAATTAAAGCTAGAATTATATTACAATTAAGATACATTGAGACAAGGCCCCACATAGAAACAATGTAAAATGAAAAGTGTTACAAAAGTTATTATCTAATTTGAGATCTTGGCTTTTTTTAAAGTTTAGAATATGGGTGTGATCGATCAATCGATTGGTAGTTACTAAGTCTTTGTAATTAGAAGTTAATTTTTATGTTGTAATGATATTTTTATGGGTTGATTGAATTTTATAACTAGCAAGAGGAGCCAATTTAGTGGAAAATCCATAAAGAAAGAGCTTCCAAGAAACTACTTTGGAGCTTCCTTTATAAAAGAGTCCTTATCAATACAAACATTTTGTAGACAATTGAATGAAATGAGAACAATCATTTCCAAAAACCAAAAATCTTATCATAAAATACTAAAATGTCATGCTTCATGAAAGTGTGAAATGATTAAATATAATTTTCATATGTCATGCCTCATGAAATACTTTATAGATACAAAGTTGGTAGTCCCATGGTGGTTAGATTTTTCTATATTTAATTTTATATTGACTACTTTAATGATTGTCATCTAAATTCATGAAAATCTCTCTATATCTATATGAATATGAGTAGAGTAGTAGTACCAGGAGTAGAGTGGAAGGGCAGTTGGGCTAGTAGAAGTTATAGAGCCTTAGGCCATAAGTATGTGATATTTTGGCATGGTAGATCTAATATTTATATCATTTATAGAGCATATTTAGTTTCTTCATTATGTATTAAATGATATTGACTAAACTTATGAGTACAATCTTTATGATTGAGACTCACTACCTTAAATTAATTGAACTTTTGTTCAGATCCATATAGAATTTTACTTCCCTTTTTATGTGCCAATTTTACACACATAACTAGCTATTAGTAGCCTAATAGATATCTTATGGTGTTTTTGTTGATTTAAAATTTACATATAGTCAATGATATAAGTATGATTTGTGGCTAGATTTGTTACCTTCAAAGACTTGTGATGATTTCCATCCAGAAGGAGTTTTTAAATTAAATACCTCATGTGGGTGTATTTACCACTACTTAAACCAGCATTTCACCCCTTTCTTCATAATTTTGTTTCACATCTAGGGAGTCATTTTGTGCAACACTAGCTCTAAAAAATAGTCTATCTTGATAGTTCACCCCATAGTTTATATTGAAATGGTTTTAACCCAATTGCTTCTTGACTCCATCAAGATTTTAAGCCCTAGTTTTGGGTCCATTCAAAGGATAATATATGTCAACAATTTTAATTCTTGTTTATATTTTTAGAAGGTTGTATTAATTATTAGAGACTTCCCTCATTGCAAACTCCTAACGTCAAACATCTTTGACTAAGGAATCCACCTCTAGCTCCATATGTAGAAAATGATCAAGGTACAATCACATTTGGACTTGTATATGAAAACAATATCAGAACCTCATCCATCTGTAGCCACTTGTAGTGCCATCAATACAGGTCTGTGAAATTTCATCTTAAGATGGTGGTAGACCCACCAAAGACTTAAAGATTAATTTCCAAACTAATCATTGACTAGGTTGGTGATTACTTTAAACATTTATCTCACACTAATTTTTATTATAAAGAAATCATATTAGTCAAAAATTTGACCAATCTTGGTTGACATTTCCACCAAATATTGGTCAAAATTTTAACCAATTCTTTGGTTGTGAGTATGGCATCCCAATCATTGATAGACCAGAATTGGTTAAACTTTCAACAACACTTTGGTGGCCATTTTGACTAATATTGGTCAAAATTTTGACCAATAGTTTGACCATTGTTTCATGTTCATTTTGACCAAGATTGGTTTAAAATTAGACCAATAGTTCAAACATTGTATGGTGGAACTTTTCATGAAGATTGGTTAAAATTTTGACCAATGGCCACCAATAATGCTCATACCAAATGTATCCTATTTTGGCAAAATACTTGGTCAAAATTCTAATCAATTGGAGGATGCATCAAAATTTTGACAATAAAAAATACGATGCACCACTTGGTCGCAAATTCGACCAATATAGGTCAAAATTTACAAGTGAATATTGTATTGATTATTATATTCATGATAAAAAGGGAGACATGCAATAAAACTTGTAATAAAAAATATAGTCATTTCTACATAAAACATAATAGATTTGAACTAAATATGCAATTACAATACACATACAATAAAATAAATGACATACCCACAAAAATATGACACAAGATATACCCTAGGAAACCCTTATTGAGGGAAAAAAACCTAGCCTCCAAAAGAATCCATCACCATGTATTATTCAACAAAAAATCGTTGCAATACATCCATGGAAGCCTTCAAAGACATAGCCACAATGAAGAAATCCATGTGAACAAGAATGAATCCATGGATACCATGCTATGCTTCTAACCTACACAAATGCTCCCTTAGGTATCCTATTTTCCCTTTTCTTACATCCCTTTTCCTTCTTGCCTTCTTTCCTTTCCTATACAACTACCCTTGTGGTTTCTTATATAGTAGTAATCTTCCATAAAACCACCAAGTGGTATTATATGAACCATGTTCTATCTAAGCGATTGAGCTTAGATTTAATATTAAACATTTAATTCTTTTATGTACAGTATTAAATAATTATATCAAATATCATCACAATGTTGCAATACAACTCATCAAGGATATCCCATGGGGATCTATACATGTTCCATGTCCATCTAGGTGATCCTAGGTACATCACACAATAAAATAACATAATACAATCTAAATAATATTATGCAATTTGGGCAACACCCATCTCAATAATCTCCCACTTTATTCATTGCATAGGGGCACACTATAGTCACATAAATTAACAAGGGGACAATCCATTCTAGCATATCCACAATCATGGATCAAAGTACACTATGTGCTCCATCCTAGCACTTATAACAAAATCAAAATATCTAGCTTCTCTAACAAAAATGATTGCACCTCATATAATGTCATTTCCATCAAACACATAGAAGCCATCCAAAGAGAAAACCACCCATCTTGTCACATAAGAATCATAAAATACTATACCAACTAAAATGCCAAGTTACAAACACTTGATTCAAAGGTAATCACATGTATTTGTAGTTATCATAATTAATAGCTAAAATATCACTCACAATAGTTTCCAATCCATCCAACTATCCATACCTCCAAAGGTAAACCAAGTGAATCTCACATCATCAACATATCAAATCTATAACCCACAATCACAAGCCTTGAAAGCAATACTTGCCACATATATACCAAGAAGGTCAAACTATAAAAGATAATATCAAATATGTAACCAATCCACTTATGACATATAAAAGAAGTGAATTTATGTAGTATCAAGGACATCTACAACACATAAAGCAATAAATTATAAGAGAAACTCTCATAAAAAGTCTCCAATACTCTCCAAAGTTCTCCACAACCAACAAAGTAAAGAGATAAACTAATAGTAATATCATCTCTCACATAACATACATGAACACAAACCATTGATCACAATCCCTAACCAATCTCAAATCTAATGTATGTGAAATCAAACATGTAGGAAGATAACCAAGACCAAAGATCATGCAAATCATAACTTGTATTATGTCCTTCTACACACACCTTTGGATGTAAATTGTGCCAAGTAAGATCTCCTCCATAAAACCCAAACTAAGAAGCCACAACAACACACAAACCATACCATATAACTAATCATGTATGTAAGCCTCTCACAAGAAGATCAAACTCATAAACCATTCCAAAACCTAGGAATAACCATTCCTAATCCAAGGAATATGCCCAATATAAAACTATCTCCCAAACTAAACTAGTAGAAAAAAAACATATGCACAAGGAGATAACCAATGCTAAACCATCTCTCAAATAAACCCTCTAGAACTAACTCTTGTATGATATATTAAGATGCATATCAATGAAAGACAATAATAAACATAATGCACCTAAGAGAAATAGTGGGCTATACCTTTCAAGTAGTAAACCAAGAGTGGGGAATGAGAATGTACATCAACATATCCAAGTCTCTAACGAAGAGTTATCTAAGAACAATTTCCTCTAAAGTCCATACTAGGTGAATACCCCTTAGGACTTCTTGCTAAAACCAACAATTGTCCCAATAAATATATCTCTAATCTCAAAGAAATTAGGATCACCCCATCTCTAAGTATCTAGGAGAACCTATAACCAATCAATCCACAAAAATACAAATGCAATATAGAAATATCATGGGGGGATTCCATAATAATGGGTGTCATTTTTGTGACATGAACAAAATTGGTCCTTCCAAAACAATTAATTTGACATGTTTGCATGAGCATGCTATGTTCATGCGAACCCAAAAATATTTTTGTGCAAACAAAATACCATTTAGGGTTTGGGTGAACATTTAAAACATTAGGATTTGCATAAAACCTAAAAATCAGCAATTTATGTGTGATCGAACCCTAAAAATTGGCTATTTATGTTAATGCAAACCCTAAAAATCATGTGATTTGTATTTTATATATCACTTTTCAGATATGTATATCAACTTTATGGTGGTATTTTTGTGTTATATGTTCATGTGAAAATATTTTCATGTGAACATATAATACATGTTCATACAAACATTTAAAAAAAAAAGAAATCTAGGTTTTTTCAAAATAAAAAGAAAAAAAGGCATTTTGATGCTTGAAGCAGGGACCAAACTACTTCATACTGTAAATCTAACAATTTCAAATTGTGCTTCTTGTATCAAGATTTCTATCAACTATAATTTTAATAGTTATTATATTCATTAAGGCTTTCAAATATGGGTTTAACTCATTATAGGTTAATTAACGATTGAGCATCGACCGAGTTCAACAATTCAAAAAAGTTTGTAAATTAGGTAATTTTAAAAAAAATATCTAGGAAATAGGTTCTTGAGTTATCTTTCTATTGACAAAATAAAATTTGATTTATGATATAATTAGTTCAAGTTATGTTTGTGAAAATGAACGTATGTCTGAATTACACTTTATGTCACTTCAAAACATTATTAACTATAGAATATGAAATCAAACTAAATAAAAACAAATTTATCCTCTAGATATTGATGTTACAAATCCAAAATCAAAAGAATTACCTCATTTTAATTTGTAGAAAAAAAATTATGTGTGTCAAAATGATTATCACTCTCTAAAAATATTGATTTTTCATATGTACCACTTTTGGGGGGAGATGAAAATTTTTACTTCAATAATTTTTTAATTTTAACTTTTTAAATATGGTTACAAAGTAGGAAAAAATTACTATAAATCACTATTTTATGTCATCTTCAAATTCTTAATAGTTTTAGAGATATAGTCACTCAAATGTGAGGTTTCTTTTGAAAATACTGATTTCAATGTCAAAATTGGTCAAAAAGTGGAACCCATTATTGTGGGTTCAACTCATGAAGTATCCAATGAATGATAAATATAATCAATACAAAGAAACAAAAGCAAGAACAATGTGAAAGTTCCAACCATGGCATTAGGAACATAAAAATGACAACATGATCTAAACCATCTCAACAAAAGAGATAACATGCTCAAATGAGAATACCATAGCATTAAATCAAAACTATAAATGTGTATCAAGAGTATACCATGACATAATAAAGAGGCCATCCTAACACCAAGGATACCATGGCAAATGAAAGCATCAATCACACCTCTAGCAAGAAACCCATGCGTCCTCAAGATGCAACCATCTCCACACACTATGAAGAACCAAGTGCACCATGCACATGTCAAAGAGTCTTATGCAACAATAGGAACTAAGATACCCTTCAAAACATGCAAAAAAACAATAAATATATCAATTCCAATAACCCCCACTAAACTTTGGTACCAAGTCACCCATGACATCATGATATCCATATCCTACATGATAATCCTCTGAATCTAAGCTAACACAATTAAATATATCAATTCCAATAACCCCCACTAAACTTTGGTACCAAGTCACCCATGACATCATGATATCCATATCCTACATGAAGATCCTCTGAATCTAAGCTAACACAATTAAAGTGACAGTACCAAGTGAAACCAAGAAGATATAAACCAAACTAGAAACTAATTTTTTATTCTCACCTCATCACCATTACAAGATCTCACTAAACTATGTATTGAAGATATCCATGACATTGTGATAAAAAACCATCCTCTAACTATGAGAATCAACCAAGACGTTAAACCATCAAAGAATTCAAAGTGCACATCATGAGCTCCTTAAAGAAAATCAAATTACCATGATCCTCAACCAAGAAGATATACCACTATAACCAAATTGGAAATCTAAACCAATGAACATCACTTAATTACTTGTATATCCAATCATTTCATGCCAAAATAGATGGCATCATGATCACATTGATAAACTAAGCATCTAACTCTTGAAGTATCCAACCCATTAGCATAAAATAGTCAACCACAATCCTCTACCATGATTGTACCTAGTAAACAATCTCATCCCTTCTACATGAAAATAAATCAACAAATCATATGACTAAGGGCATAGACAACCCAAGTCCAAGAAACTAATCTAAATATGTATCAATAATGAAATATCAATGGGCAAAGACAACCCACATTGAAGCCATAAATTCAACCTATAAGTATAGACTACTAACAACATTGCACAACTTATAGACCCAATAAGTCATCATACATATCCAAAGTAAACATCGATAACTATATCATGACGAGACCAATATGAAATATATCCTTTGTATACAATGACACGAAACTCCAGATCTCCAAAACATACAATGCCATAAACACACAATGTTTCCATAGTCAATGTATATCATGAACCATTAAAATCAATATATCACTTTATAAACCATGCAAATCTAATAGCAAATCTGAACCAATGTATAGAGATCTCCAAAGGCTTTTTGTTGACTATTCAAAGTCAAAAATATGACTCCATATGCTCTAACTATGCCAAAAAAAAGCTAAAAAATAAATAACATCTAAATTTTGGGCTCTTAAAACTTGATAAAATTCCAAAATCATAGAATGATACTTGCACCAATTTGTAGTGCTTAGAATTAGCGTTCCAATGAGAATAAGAAGTCTAAAATTTGATATCCTAAGAGAAAGTTATGGCTATTTTACCAAGACAACCTTTTTACCATGTTTCTAGTTTTTTTTGGTGACAAAATTTTTGACAAGATTAAATTTGACAGTCGTTACAGATTTAAACTAAGAAACTTGTGAGGCCTCACCCTAACCCATTGTAGCATAGTTATACCTTATTATCATTTTGATACTCATGACTCGAGATGCTGAGACATTATCTGATGCTTTGAACATATTATATTATTTCATGCTGTGTGATGTTATTTTTAGATATTTGATGTTTGTCATTTAATATTATATGTATACGTATGTTGATGAAATAAATAAATGTAGGATTGATAGTTTGATTTAAGAGATTTTAAATGGTTAAGAATTAAGTAGGATGAAAGAAACCCTGATTGATGTATGTTTCAATTTATGTGAATTTTTGATACGTATATACATAAGTACATGTGATTTTTGGGACTACTGATGTGTGCAATGAGTGTGCAAATATTTTAGCCAAAAAAATTGACAAAGGAACAGAACTGATCTCTATGTGCTAATTTTGGAAACCTTGTTGTTCGTAATTAAATTGAGATGTATGTATGTATCCTTATGTGATCAATAAATGTTAATGTTTGTAACTATGTTTCTTTAGTGTCGCTTGACACTCATGAATTATTTATGTTCTTCTATGTGCTAGCTAGGGTTAGCTGTGTACCTTTGGACCTAAGTTGGATTAAGTTAGTGTCTTTTTGCTAATTTGATTCTTAATCGAGTTTAGTCACCCTTAATCTAGATTAGTGCTTAATCTGCATTTTTGAGTTGTTAGATGGTCCTATTTTATTCCTAGCTTTTGTTTGGCTCTAAACCTATTCCTAAAGCTTTAAAACATGAAATATTTATACCCAAAGGGTATGGGTATGGGTTGGGGGTCTTTTTCAACCCCTAAGCCCCTTTTATTGACTTTTGAGGTCACTCAAAAAGTCTCTTTTTGCCTTTGTGCGAAAATTGACTATGGCTACCATGAGTCGTCTCACCTCACCTCCACTTACTGGTTAACCATAGTATGGGTTGAGTTAGGAGCTTCTAGATTTGTAGGTGGGTGGGAGAAGTTACTGCTCCTTTTGGTGGTTGAGTTTGAGGCTTATTTAGAGGCCCTTCTTGGAGTAGTTTAGGTTGTTACCCAATCTCTACATTTAGAGAGGAGTCTTGGAAGATTGAAGCAAAGAAGGGAAAAGCTCTACTCAAACTTGTTCATTTTCCATTACCTCTTTGTGTAAGTAGGAATTCTCATCTCCCTTGTTTAGATTTTCATGTTTGTCTCATGCTTATGCTACCTTGTTGATGTTTGAATGCTTTTATGATTGTGGGTATGTTGGGAAGATTTGAAAACCATGTTTTTTTTTAATGTTTTCTTTTTTTTGTTTATGTTTGAATTTTGAGATTTGCTCGCATGGGTGTTTTGGCATTACTCACCCTTGGAGAGGGCAAAAGTGGCCAATTTCAAGAAAGGTCCTTTTAGTTGGACTCCAACAGTGTAGAGTCTCTTCTCAGAACAAGAAGAGGGAGAGAGGTTAGGGTGTTATGGGCCCCTACCTATCAACACAAACCACATATGAGTTTTGGCATGTAAGAATGGAAGAATGCAAGTTCTCGATTTATAGCCCCAATTGGGCACCTGGTTTGGTGTTGTATTTGACATCTCCTGTTGAAAAAATCCACCTTTCCCTAGTTGTGATTCATTGTGAATCATATCGTGAAAGCCTTGTATGAATATGCATGTTTGATTTGTTCTTGGTCATGCTTGTGGTCACCTAATTAGATTCTATTCCCTCCATGGTTCTAGAAATGTGTTGCAAAAATTCTTATGAATCCCTTAATGAGGGTTATGAAGAAAATTCAATTAAATTGTTGTAATTTGGGATTGATATCCTATGTAATTTGTATTTCAAACTTTGTTGTAATGGCAACGAAGTTGAGTTTTCTTCCTGGTTCTTTCTCGGCTGAGCCTTTGAATTAGGTTTTCCAAAAAAAATGTTGATTGAGTATAATTGTTTATCATGTGATTCAATTGTAATTTTAAATTAGATGGATGCACATCAGAAATAGGATGAATGATGATGGTTTAATTAAGCAAAATTTTTAGTTCCTTATATGTTCAAAAATGAAAGTTATGTTAAGGAAAGAAAATAATGGCTATGGTTGATATATTTCAATTCAAGTTGTATAGGAGATCATATAAATATGGTGTTAATGTGACACAAACTATTGCATCCATGTTTTAATTCTATTAAAAAATATAGACATATATATATATATATATACATACCTTGCCTTGTAATTCTATACTTAGAAAAAAATTTTCAAAAAAAAAAGTGTTCCAAGAGAGTAAAAACTCTCTATTTTTTGTATGGGTTTGAAGATTTAAACGCCTCCTTGCAAAAGAGAATATTCTTAAGAATATTCTTATATTTAAAATTTGAAGTAAAACAAAATAGAAAGAAAACATAAATATATATGTTTAAATAACAAAAGAAAATTAAAATTAAAAAAATATATCTTACCATCTTACCTAAAAAACTTTATGACTTAAATGCCTAATCATCTCTCCTTGGGCATCAATTTAGACGTTTACAATTTAAAAAGGTTTTATTTTAAAAAACATGTTAGCAAAGTCAATAGTTGTCTTGATGAGGGGGGTGGGGGGGTGACATCACCCTATCCCCACGTCCCATGCACTGCTCCCTTATCAAAGCAGGCACTCACATGATGAGAAGCAATAAAGTTGTTTGTTGTTAAAATTAAACAAAGTTGCTAACATATTAACTTGCCTTTTTCCTCACCCCCACAAAACCCTTGGTCACCACCTCACCTGGCAGCACGCATCCCACTTGGGCTTGCGTGACATGCCACCCATGCAAGGACAGGAGGGCCGACCTGCCATGCGCATGCCTTGGGCAACGCATGTGTAGGCCTAGGGAGTAGGTGGGGGCATTGGGGGGGGTAGTGTAGAGTACGGTGCAGAAGGGAAGTGTTAGTATAGGTTAGGTGCTAGTTAGTAAGTAAGTTAGTTATTTTGTATGTTAGGTTTTAGTGTTAGTTTTATATGTTTAGTTGTGGTGTTAGGTTAGTTTAGTTTAATATTAGTTTTTTTAAAATTTAAGTTAGTTTAAAATGTAATTTATTTTTCTTTGTTAATTATTAAAAATGTTAGTTTATGTGAAGTTATGTTATTAAGTTAGATATGTGTTAAGTTAAGACAAGTTTAGTATGTTATGATAGTTAGTTGTTATTTTGTGTATTTTGTTAATAGTTTTTAGTTAGTTGTATTTTTATTTAGGTTTTTTTAATTTTTTCATGTAAATTAATTTAGTTTTAATTTAAGCGAGGATAGTTATTTTAAATTTAACTAAGTTTAGATTAATGATTAATTTATGTAATTAAGTTTCAAATTATGGCTAGTCTAACATTAGATTTAGATAGTTTAGGTTTTTAGATCAATTTAGTTTTTTAATTAATTTAGAAAGCTTTATTTTAGTTATAATTTAATTAGTTGTTAGTTGCTTAAATTTAAATTTAGTAAGATTTTGATAGTTAATTATTATGTTAAAATAGTCGAAATGTTTAAAGTTTTATATATATATATATATATATATATATATATATATATATATATATATATATATATATATATATATATATATATATATATATATATAGTTTAAATTCTAGTTAATTGTTTTTCTTAAAGTGACTTTTCAATCTCGGTTAAATTGTCAATCGATAATTGTCTAAGAGATTTATAGTTGAACTTGATTAAATATTTTCAATTAATTTTAAACTCGAATTCATTGACATTGTTTTAAATAATTTCTTAATATATTGTTGAGAAATTAATGAAGTAACGTGATTAATGATCGATATAAATCTTTTAACGAAAGTTTCAAAATCTTAATGATGTATTCCTCCTCAAGAATTTATAAACTTAAGAAGTAATGTAGAGAACCTATACTTAAACTATCATCACAATCATTTCAAACTTAGAGCATTAAAATTATTATTTATAAAAAAAGATTGTGTGTTTTTACCCACGTAGTTTGGGCATGACAAAACTCTTCCATTTTCTCTCAACATGGCCAAATTAGGGCATATTACATATCAATTTTTTTGGAAAAGCTAACCCATATTTAATGGCGAGGTCTATTTTTGTCCAAGAGATCATGTATGTAAGCTACCCCACTAAAACTCCCTATTAAATAAAATATTAAAAAAACCCTTTTGACCAACAATTTTGCATGCCCAAAATCTACCAATATCTCACCATAACAACAAATCCAAAAACCCTCAATTCTCTAATGAACTACCTATGAAGCCTATATATCTTTCCTTTTATTTCATTCTTTCATGGTTTCCCATGGATTCAATCAAGGATTACAGCAACAAAATCATAGCTCTGATACCACTTGTAAGGACATATATCACCATTTTTACACAACCCATAATAGATCTAAAAAATATGTAATTAAAATCCACATGCAATAAAATAAACAACATACCCATAAAAAATGTGACACATGATATACCCTAGGAAACTCTTGTTGAGGGAAAAAAAATCTAGTCTTCAAAAGCATCCATCACCATATATTATTCAACAAAACACCATTGCAAGACAACTATGGAAGCCTTCAAATACATAGCCACAACCAAGAAGTCATTGTGAATAAGCATGAATCCACACATCCTATGTCATGTTTCTAACCCTCACAAATTCTCCCTTACCTAATCCATCTAGCCTTCTCTTGCTTGAATTTCCCTTCTTCCCTTCTTTCCTTTTCTCTATGACTATCCTTGTAGTTGCTTATATAGTAGAAAGCTTCCACAAAACCACCAAGTGGTATTACATATATCATGTACTATCTATCCCATTGACCCCACATTTAATATTGGACATTTAACTCTTTTACCCAATTTTAAATAATTACATCAAACATTATCATGATGTTACAATACAACTCATCAAGGATATCCAATGGGAATATCTACATGTTATATGCTAATATAGGTGCTCCTAGGTACAAAATTACATAATAAAATAAAACAATACAATCTAAAAAATATTATGTAATGCGTACACCACCCATAATCTCAAAAAGACATGAGATAAGTATGAGAAGATTGGAAAACAACAAAAAGAAAGAAGGATACTAGCAATATAGGAAGATGAAAGATGAAAAGGAGGGAAATAACCAAAGGATAATAGTCTTGAGAAAGATTTTTCCATCAAATTTAAAGGTGGAGATTGTTGGGATTTGGCATTAACAAGAGAATCTTGATTGGCTTCAATAGAAAAGCCATATAATGATATGCTATCATTAATGACAGTTTTAGAATAAAAGTGATAGGGGGAACTCCATGATAGAAGAAATTGGCATAATTGGTGACACTTAGTCATGGCCATTAAAGTAAGGAAAAGTGGTAGGTCCAAGGAAGATGAAAGGTTCAAAGGTCACATATGACAATGATGCTCTTGTAGTGAAGCTCTTCGGATTTAATCTCTTGTAAGGAAGCTGGAGAAGTAGAATTTTGGGAAGTAGAAGCTCTTCGAGTATAACCTCTTCAAGGATAGGCTCTTATTGTAGAATCTCTTAGTGAGGAATCTCTCTTATATTGTAAGAATTTGGAGTGCTTTCATTTGGAGAATATCGTAAAGAATTTCAAGTATTAATGGATGCTTTATAAAGCCTTTTGTCATCTCTTTGTCTCCATCTTGTTGTGATTTTGGTTGTGAGTTGGTATAGGGGGTGTGGCCCTATATCAATGGTATTAGAGCAGTACTTCATCAAGTGGTATCAGAGTGTACCATCATCAATGGTATCAGATCGTACCTCCATCAATGGTATCAGAGCGGGAGTTCTTGAGCGTGCAGATAGATCACCAAACATGAGGCGGTTTGCACTAGGACCTTGAGTTGGGTGAAGTTTGTCAAGAAGTTCTTGATTGTGTCGACAGATTGTCGACTGTGAGGTAGTTTGCATGAGGTTCTTGTGTTGCACTAGATTTTTCTTCTAAATACTTGATTATGGAGAAGAGAAAGAAGAAGATGACTTTTGAGATTGGATGGATTCTGAGGATTCCTCGACTAGAGAAAATTAGGGCAAGAAATCAAGAGGCATTAATAGTTGATTTTCAGAAGCAAGTGAATGAGTTAGAAGCTGAGTTGCAGAAATGAAGAGCGTGTCACCAGAAACAAGATGTTAATAATTCTTTGGATGCAGAAAAGAAAGAAGAACCAATGGAGTATCAGACATGTGGTACAAAAGAAGAGCAAGCAAACGAAGAGGAAATCATTTGCAAACCTAAATTTGAAGAAGATGAAAGAGAAGAGGAACAACATGAAGGTAACCATATTTGTGTACCAAAAGTAGATCAAGCTGATTTGAAGATTGCAGCAATGGAGGAAAAGTATAGTGCGTTCGTTGGAGATCAAGCACGTGAAGTAGTTACATGCATTGTTGATGACATGAAAGAGGCAAGCAAAGATGAATATGTCAAAGAGTTAAATTTCTATGAATTATATGATGTTGAATTTGAGGTGAGTTTGAAAGATATTGATGATGGTATGCATGAGGATCTTGTTAGTGATGTGCGGTATGCAAAGAAAGATTGGTATGGTGTTGCTAGGGATGAGAGTTATACTTGGCCAGAGTTCATTGCAAAGGAGAAATTTCAGCAACAAACACTTGTTTCAGCTAGATGTTGGAAAAGAAGAAAGAAGGAAATATATCAGCACCAGATACTTGTTCCAGCTATGTGTTGGAGGAAGAGAAAAAAATCTATCAACAGTGGCTACTTCATTTTTGGAATCCATATTCACAAAAATTTTCCTACCATGGGAGTCGAATGCAGGAGCATCATGCATCAGGAAAAATAATGTGGAAGCCTTTGGTGAAGATGAAGATGGTTGTATATCTTTCTTTTGGCATCAAAGTGTGGGACACACTTTTCTATCTACCAAGGGAGTCTGATGCAGGAGCATCTTGCATGGGAAAATTAAATTATTAGGAAAAAAAAAAAGAGGAAAAAAAAATTGTGGAGGAGAGAGAAAGTGATGAAAATAGAAAGAAAATAATAAAAATTTGAAAAATAGGAAAAAAGGAGAAAAGAGGAATTTCTATTTTCAAGGTGCATAGGTGGCATAAATAGAAAAAATAAATAAATAGTGTCATTCCATTAATCGAGGTGTGTAGGTGGCATCTTAGAAGTTTGTGGAAAGTTCCTTCAATCATGCATTTAATATTTGTTGTGATCCATAATGGAAAGGTAATTTTCTAATTGGGCCACATGGTGGTGCTTAGTTGTATTTAGGTGGAAATTCTAGAAGGTTGTGGATATTGTAGAAGGTTGTGGAAATTCTAGAATGTTGTGGATAAATCATGCCTTGGGTGGTAAGTGCCTATTTAAGGAAGGCTTATGTTCATTTGTAATCAAGCTCTTCAAATGTAAGCTCTTGTAGTGAAGCTCTTCGAATTTAATCTCTTGTAAGGAAGCTAGAGAAGTAGAATTTTGGGAAGTAGAAGCTCTTCGAGTATAACCTCTTCAAGGATAGGATCTTCTTGTAGAAGATCTCAGTGAGGAATCTCTCTTATATTGTAAGAATTTGGAGTCTTTTCATTTGGAGAATATTGTAAAGAATTTCAAGTATTAATGAATGCTTTATGAAGCCTTTTGTCATCTCTTTGTCTCCATTTTATTGTGATTTTGGTTGTGATGGGTAAGATGGGTAAAAGTAAGATGGAAGTAAGATGGGTAAAAATTATTCAAGAAGGAATTTCAATAGGCCAAACACATTTTAACTTATCTTGGGAATTAGAGTCGAAGATCCAATAATGTTTCAACAAAAATATTGAAAATATGTGAAGAACATATAGATATTCGAAGAGAACAAGGTATATTTATGAAAATTATGTAATTTGAATAAAGGGATAAGATTTAGAAAAATAACAAGTTAAGTAGTGAAAAGGAGGGGGGGGGGGGGGGAGAGAGAGAGAGAGAGAGAGAGAGAGAGGTGGGTAAGAAAAGAAATATGAAAAAATAGAGATAGAGGGTATTGGAAATACAATCAGGAAGTAAAATTTGAAGGGGTGGGTGTGGGGTGGGGTGGGGTGAATCATCTCTTAAAACTTTGAACCTCAAAAGCTATTCACCACACATCCATCTTACAATCTATTCATATAAACTGAAATACTAAATTAAGCATATACATCCATAGTATGAAAGTAAAATATTCAACACATGTATGACAAAAGATATTTGGTTACCTAGAAACAATCAAAGGAGAAGGTAAAACTAGAGTGGGGATGACACCCACAAATCTTATTTACTATAGTAATAAAGTGTGTCCAGTGAAGGTTACAATATTTGATCATGAAACATGATCTACCTTGTGAAAGGTCTTCCCTATTAAAAGTTTACAATATTGTTGGATCTTACCCTATTAAATGATTTAAACACCCTCCTTAAAGTGTTCTTGGTAAAAGGACCTTAACTTACAATGTAGTAAGCACCATGTTAAAGGATTTACAAGAGCCTATCAAGACTAATCTATTAAGAGATTTAAATAATTCATCTATTAAAATGTCTCAATGATAATTCTTTGGTTAGCACTTTGTTTCTTACTATCAAATCACCTCTATCCTGATGAATATTTGCTCCTTTTTTATCAGATGTATCTCTTTTTTCCTATAATTTCTTTCCTCTATTAACCTTTAATTGATTCTAAAATGTAACTCAAATCATAACACCTTAGTCACCACAAATTCTTTGTTTTCACATGCAAACTCTCTTCAATTCTCCTTAAGCATTCATACAAAGTTTAGGATTTTTCATCCCTAAGAAGACCTAGGTGACTTAGGGTTAGTTATGAATCAATGGTAGTGATTCACCCATATTTCCACATAAAACTTCCCTTTTTCTAATTGGACACATGTAATGCATAGGGATTCATAATTAGGGTTCATCCTTTTCATCATAGATTGTGAAACAATCTTTGAGTCAACCCAAAAATGGTTTACATAGAAGTTTGTGCCCTTACAAACATCAAAGTCAAAACTATGTAGCTTGGCACTTGAAGTCCCTAATGCTTGACATCAACTACAACTTCAATGTTGTAACCCAGCCTCTGAATGTCTCAACATCTACTAATCACTCAACATTTGAATAGCTCAACACTTGAGTGACTTAGCACTTACTAGTTACTTGGCTCATACTAAATATATGTCACTTAACATATACTATTCAACAATTTATGCTCAACATATATTACTTGTTCGACATGAACTAAGTAAATGACTTAAGTATATTATCACTCATATGTCAAAACCAATATGAGATTAAAAATCTCCCCCTTGGAAATTCATGGAAAAATACTTGATCATTTATAAATAACCTTTAACCATTTAAGCCTAACTCAGATAATATCCATATACATACAAAACTTCAAAATTTTGTAAAAGCTTATGACTCATTAGTCATACCTAAAAATTTAGTAACTTCCCCTAAGTTGATTGTGATGTTTTGTATGTAAACTCAAAACTATTTCTCTTGTTGAGTAGATTTGCATTAGCTGATCTATGTACTCTATTTGTGTCACTAACTCCCTCATTTTGATAAAATGATATCTCCCTCAAAAATATTATCTCTCATATACCTCTTATCTCTCCCATACTTCTTATTTGTCCCCCATTTTGACACTAATGTCAAAGGGTTATACACTAATAGTGTGTTTGTCCCAAATTATTTTTGGACCTCAAGCATAATTTTGGATGCAACATCCCAATTATCACAAGCTACGTCCAATGACTTGATCTGGATGGATAGCTCTACAACAAGGTGAACTAAGCCATTAGGAGTAGAATGATGTAGATCTTTCTTCATGAGTGTTTTAGCAAAGGCTATCTCCTTGTAAAATATCTCCATATGTGGAGTTAGAATAGACTAGATGTTGATTAGTTTAGCCTTGATGTTTTCTTCATCTATGTGTAATACTGCCAACTGACTTTGGGATTTCGAGAGAGTCCTAAAATGTTTCTCACTCTGAGCTAGAGATTTTGGTAAAGGTATACCAAATGACTATATATGACTCTCTAAACTCAAAATATGAATCCTTATTTCTTGTGTGAAAAGTGTGAAAATACACAATTTGGTGTACAAAGAGAAAATGTTCTCTAGTACCTTCTTCACACAGTCAATTTTGGTTGCTAACTCAACCTATGATAGTGTAATAGAACTTGATATCTTTTCATCAACCTTATGTTGAAACTTCCTTTCAGATCATTCAAGTAATTTTAAATTTTAATCTAGGTCTATCTCATTTAGCTTCTCCACTAAAATGGTTAGTTGTTCTATGATCGGATTTGTTGCTTCTGGTGCTGGTAGGCTAAATGCATCAAGAAAAATTTCCTTGATATCTATCAAAGCTTGTTTCTACCTATGCTCTTTTCTAAGTAGTTCTTGATTCTTCTTCTTTGGAAGAGCATCCTAGAGTATGCTTATCTACTCAATAGTGATAGTTACATAATCAAACTTGAACAACTCAATCACTTCATCCAAGTTCATGTAAAAAAATGATGTGACTTTAGCTTCCTTAGATGTGCTTGGACTTGAACATGATGATTATAGGGATATATATTCTATACTTAGCCTATGAAGATATTGGCTAGGAGGAGTAGCAATTTTTGGAAAAGTTACCAATGTTAGTATTGTTAATTCCTCCTTAGGTTTGGTAGTCAAAGCTATCTCTTTAGTCTTATCCTTTATCTTCTCTACATTCACATATGCACCTTGATCTTGTGTTGCACATGTAGGAGTATCTACCTAACCTATTTGAACTTGTGTTCCTTCATTCTTTTCTATCTCATCTTTATGCTCTCCAACTATCTCACTCTTGTCATTTTTAGTTTCCTTTATATTGACTGAGACTAGAGTACTTTGTGTCAATGTACTGATGGTAGAAGTAGCTATCTCCTTCCTTTGATATACCATAAAGGGGTAATATAGGCTGTATTAAGGTGAATTGAGGAGGGCATGTTGACAAGTCTTCCTCTGTAAGGAGATTAATTTTCTGAGTGACAACATTAGATACATCATTAATCTTTATAGTATCACTTTTTGTATTCACCTCATGTAGAGGGAAAGCACTCGATGCTAGTGTATATGATACACTCTATTCTATCTTTTGCTCATCCTCAGCTAGTGCCTATGTATCTTCATGTGTTTCTATGCCTTCCTCTTATGTAACTATCTCAATGTCAATTGTGATTAATTATGTTACTTGTAGCTCTTCTTTGTGCTCACCTACCTCAATAGGTGCTAGAAATATTGCCTTGGGTGTTGTCAAACCATATAATGATTTCCAAATAAAAGTGGTCTTTTGTACAACATCCTCAACCTTGTTTTGTAATATGTTGAATGCCTTGTATTTTAGTGCAAATTTTCTAGTATGCTTCTTTAATGCCTCATTTCCTTATCTAGTTTTGGCATCACTCTTGCAAGTGTAGTCTCTCTTATTTGTATTTCTATGTTTAGACTATATTTTCATTTTTTCTCAACTCTATCAGATAATTCCTTTATTAGAGAGTTGGAAATCTCAAATGGAGTTTGTTCAAATGTTGCCATCATTGCATAAATTGACTCCTCTACTTGGCTCATCTCAACTTTTTCAAGTGTATCAATTTTAATATGTGTGAGACCATTTAATCAACATTATTCCTTATGTTCTCACATATATTGTCTAAATCTAATGAAGGATGGAAAATTACCACTTGAAATTGGCTATTTTCATCAGATTTAGTCCTCTCTTCATCAGATTTAGCTGGAGCTATGTATTTTCTCCTTGATTTCTTCTCAAGCTCCTCTTCATTGCTAGCTAGTGTAGCTCTTTTCTTTTTTTGGTTTATCTTCTTCTTGAACCTTCTTTGTAGTAGCCCTTGTACTTGCTCTTATAGAGGGAACTATATGCTTAGTTTTTATAACCTTCCTTCGTTTACTAGTAGTTGGAGTCTTAGATTTCCTCTTATTTTTCTCGAGTGCTTTACTGGCTTCTTCTCCCTTAGCACCTTCATCAATTTACAATTATTTTGTTTGATCTTCTCCTTGACCTTGAGTTAAGGCCAGTGTTGCTTGAATAGGTATGTCTTCTTCTTCTTCATCTACTCCACCAAATTTCTACTTTAGCTTCTTGACAATTTTATTCTTCTTCCTAATGAATGAGGTAGTCTTCAAATGCATAGTTATATTAGATTTAGCCATCTCATAGTTCCAAAAGAAAGTAGCCTTAGCATCTACATCTTCTATTAGTAATATTGTTATAGCTGCAAAGGCTTCATCAACATTGACTTCATAGCCTAGTGGCCTTAGCCACCTTCCCCTTGGAACAACAACTAGAAAGAAAAAATCATTAACATATTTCTTAACTAGTGAAACTGGTATCCATAGTCTCTACTTCATTGATTGTCTAAAGTCCTCAAAAAAGCTAGTCATAACTAACTCAAAATTATTTCCTAGCTGCTCAGTAAATTCACCTATCTGTACTACAATGGATCTATTTTTTTTCCAGGAAACTTTACCAAAAATGGGGGATGTATTCTATACAAAAAAAAAAACATACATATAATAATTGAGCCAAATTTACATTGTGCACTTTTGGTCTTCCTTATAGCTCCCAGTTTTTTTGACAATTCTTCCTTCTGCAACTTGGAAAGGTCATAGCTATGATACTTCTTAACTATCTTATATCCCATGTCAATAGAAATGCATGGTACATTGTTGAGCATGCTTGATTGATAGAATTTATGTGTTATTATCCTCACTACAAATATAATTTGGAGATCTGAGATAGTGTCAATTTTCATGCCTTGTTTGTCCCACACTACACCTATATTCTTCTCAATGACCTCTTTAGATTCACTCTCATGGTTTTAGGTCAGTCAAGTGTTGGATATCCTATTACTCTATGTACAATTTTCTTGGTGATTTTCACTGGTCCATTACCCAACCATATAGATTTATCATGAATTCTACTCAGAACTATCTTAATCCATTCAATATATCTAAGGCATGGGTCAACCCTCTTCTCTCTATGATTTTAAAGTCATCCTTCAAAGCTCCATTTTTACATAATTTCCAGTAGGTTTCCCTTATCTCCATGTCTCCTATGCTACCCACCTTGCATTTTTAGCAACATCTTATGTCTTGAATCATGAAAATTAGAGGTGGTACCATCAACAATGCGCCAGATGGATCTTTCTTGTAAGAAATATTAGGAATGGCTCTAAAGTTTGGTTGAATGATCTCATTGATTATCAATCTCACATTCAAAACCTCTTTACCCTATTTAGCCTTAGGAGCTAAAGAACTAGATGCCATTATGTAAAATAGGGTTTGTAAAAATTCAAACTACATAGCTCAGCAGATGATAAATACCTTTGCAAATCTATTGTGATCGTGTCAAGCGACTATTGAATCTTTCTTGCAAACACTAGAATGATCTCTTTCAATTCACCTTTCATTCTTTGTGCACACCTTCAATTTTGAATGATGTCAAATGAGTAGAAATATATCATATAGACCTTCACACCTTGTATTTAATGCTTAGTGCTTAAATAGTTGTAAGCTCGGCTTCAATAGAGATTTCAACTCACTTGGCTTCCATGAAGTTTCCTTTTCCACTTGGAAACCACTATGAGCTCAGTCAACACTATCACCTTTGATAGATTAGAATCAACTAAAATTTCACTGAGCAATCATAGTGAAACTTTTCATGCTTAGCAGTACCATGAAAACTAACAAAACTTAAAGATTTCTTCTAAATTTTTAATAGCAATTTGCATCTTTCTTCATGAATATGTGATCATTTTAGAACTAAACCCTTAGAACTGATATATAGTATATCCTTTAAAATATTAGTACTACATACCTCTTGATTGATATATTGGAGGAGGTGTGATCACTTGACCCATTGGGTGAAGTGATTCCATCAGAACTTGATGTGCTACAATGTTCCTTTCTCTTCCATGTCTTGTTCATCTCATCTCTAACATTCTCAACATTTTCCTTTTCTTTGCCTTTGTTTAACTCACTACTCGGTGCCTTTGAACTTGTTGGACAATTTTTTCTTATGTGACCAATCTTCAAACAACTAAAACATGTTGTTTGACTCAACCATCTTTTGTAGTCACTTCTAAAATGTGTTCTTATGCAATTTTCCACAACATGTCGATACTATTGATAGTAGAGACAACTATACCTTGCATTATATTCCAAATTATTAGATTTTGCATTGTACTTTACCTTTGTCTACTTTTTTGATGACCATTTAGGCTTGGATTTGTACTCATATGCTCTATGCCCATACTTCAAATAGTTATCGGAACATCCTTCAAATCTTTGTGTGCTTATGGTCTTCATTCTACATTCATGTGCCTAATGTCCTTGTTTTTTGCATTTGTGGAAATGACCCATGAACTTTTTCTTAGGTTTATAATTTTTAGTCTTGCTCTTGCAAACATTAGCAGTATGACCTATCTTACCATGATTATGACAAGTAGCTTTGGATTTTTTACCTTTGTTACTTCTTTCTAGTACTTGATGGCTTCACTAGGTTTGTTGAAACTATCACCAAACTCCTTTTTCCTTTTCAAATCATTTCTCAGTTGTTCATTCTACAACTTTAGTGTTGTGATATCAATATCCTTTACATTTAGTTCATGATTTGCAATCATCATTTGACCCAAAGTTTCTAATTGCATGTTACCAATCCTAGTTATCTCTAATGTTTTCTCTTCTAATCTATTGGTCGAAATCCTTTTTTCATTTTCAATCATGGCTTTGTACTCTTCATCTTTCTTTTTTTCTTGGTCACCTCACATAGTAATACTGATTGGCATTCTTGTTCTCTTTTGATATTTTTGACCTCTTTAGTTAGGGTACCATTCTTTTGCATCATATCTACAACTATTGCATTAAATTCATTAGTTTTTCCACTTGCAAATAATTTTGTAGTGTCAATCTCCTAGTATTATGTGTCATTCTCTTTGATAGAAATTTTATTCCTTCTCTCTAGTGATATCTTTAACTCATTTTTTGCTTCATTCAGCTAAAGTACAACTAGTTGTATTTCAATCTTTTTGTTCTTAATAGTCTTTCCCAACTTTTAGACTTTCATCTCCAAGATCTTTCCTAAAAGCTGCAAAGCTTTACTTTATAGAGAGCTCAACTCTGATACCAATTGTTGGAAATACAATAGGAAAGTAAACTCTAAGAGTGGGTGGGGGGGTGGGGGTGTTGAATAAACACTTAAAATTTTAACTTAAAAAACTATTCACCACACATCCATCTCATAATCTATACATATAAACTAAAATACCAAATTAAGCATATACATTTATAGTATGAAAGTAAAATATTCAACACATGTATGACATAAGATATTTGGTTACCCAGAAACCCTCCAAGGAGAAGGTAAAACTAGGTGGGGATGACACCCAAAAATCTTCACCAATACAGTAATAAAGTATATCCAATGAAGGTTATAATGTTTGATCATGAAACATGATCTACCTTGTGAAAGGTCTACCCTGTGAAAGGCTTACAAGATTTAGATTTTATCCTATTAAAGGATTTAAATACCCTACTAAAAGTGTGCCTAGTAAAAAGACTTTAACTTACAATGAAGTAAGCACCCTAATAAAGGATTTACAATAGCCTGTCAGGACAACTATGTTGAGAGATTTAACTGATTCACCTGTTAAAATGTCTTAGCAATGATTTTTTTTTTTAACACTTTATTTCTTGATGTCAAATCACCTCTATCTTGATCTATATTTGATCCTTTCTAATCATATGTATCTCTATTGTCCTCTGATTCCTTTCCTCTATTCTCCTTTAACTAATTTTGCAATTTAACTCAAATAATAACACATTAGTCACCATGAATGATCTATTTATGAATGCAAACATTATTCAATTATCCTTAAGCATTCATACAAGGTTTATGGTTTTTCTTGCTTAAGAAGAGCTAGGTGACTTAGGGTTAGGTATTAATCAACGATAGTGATTCACCCATATCACTACTTAAACATTCCCTCTTTTTGATTAGATGCATGGAACTCATAGAGATTCACAATTAGGATTACTCCTTATCATTAAATATCTTTAAAAAATCCTTAAGTTGGCCCAAAAATGGTTTACATAGAAGATTGTGCCATTACAAACATCTATGTCAAAACTATGTAACTCGACACTTGAAGTCCTTGATGCTCAACATCAACTAAAAATTAAATGTTGTAACTTGGGCTTTGAATGATTTAGCATCCTTTGATTACTTGACATCTGAATAGCTCAGCTAATACCATCTGCTTGACACTTGAGTGACTCGGCATTTACTAGTTACTCGGCTCATGCTAAATATCTATCACTCAACATATACTATCTGATAACTTATGCTCGGCATATATTACTTGTTTGCATGAACTAAGTAGATAATTTAAGTATATTGTCACTCATATGTCAAAACCAATCTAAATTTAACAATCTTCCCATTTGACATGAGTGGAAAAATACTTGATCATGTATAAATAACCTTTAGCCTTTCAAGCATAACTCAGATAATATGAGTAGTATGTATTATGTGTTATGAATGATCATTGGACTAAGTTTATTTCATTGCAAAATATATTTGGCTTATGTTTGGTAGAATAGTTTAATCAATGGATTGAATTAATTGATTACCTAATTTACTAATTCACACCTACTTTGAGTAACATTTCATTCCAAGATTTACCAAATGGTTTTTCAAAATACTAAATCTAACTACATCTTTTGTTGAATGCACATAAATAGCTATGCTATACTTTTCTAAAAAATTAGGAACTATTTTTGGTGTGCAGAGCGTTTGATCCTCTTAACCATATCAATTTTAAAAAAATTAATTATTATTTAAAAACTAAACTCATAGTACTATAATTCTTATTCTTTATATATCTTCTAATTTTGAGTGTAAGACGCTCAAATTTCTCTTTGAGGTTTTGGTTTACTCGAGTTTAGGAAAGGAATGACCACTTATACAACCTTTTCTCACACCATCTTGGTGTACTTACCCACATATAGGATGGGATTTTTTCCCACATTAATTATCTCTATTTCTTTCATGACCCTTTATAGTCCCTAAAAATTTGCAAGATGTAGTAATTTTTTATTTAGAAGAAGTATTCAACCAAACAATATGGTCAATCGAATGAGTAGTCTTGACTCTTAATTAGTACACTTCAAGAAAAAATTAAATTAAAATTTAGGGAAACTTTTTGTTGCTTGTGCATTGAAGTCAATATGGTTTACAAGGGATGGTAATAAGGAAATTCTAAATATAAAAACCCTAGGTATGTGGACATATTACAATGATTGTAGACAATGGTGTATTTTGATTTTTTTTTGGTAGGATGCACTTTATTAATATTGAACTCATTTAAAACTAAACGTAGTTTGTAATTTTTTATTGATTAGAATTGAGATATTATAATTGTTGTTTAAATGAATTTTTTGGTGATAGAATGGTTTCTTATATCTTATGATGTTGTATGATGTTTTAATGGATATGATGCATAATGTCTTCCTCTATCTTACGATGTCTTATTATCAAACTTTTTTTTTACATATATAATAAATTTGGGAAGTGGGGAGATTTCACTCTCATTTTGCTTTAAAATAGTAGTAATATTTTTATATCTCTTAGATGATCCCTTGTAACTTTTATCTCAATAGATGCTCTTTTTAAACTATATATATTCAATTTTATACTTTTGAACTTAATTCTCCACACCATGTACATAACCAAGGTGGTCCATTTTATTATTCTTGATGTAGGATAATGAACTAGGGATCTCAAGGGGTTACAAACTAAAACAATTTTTCCTAATATCTCAATTTATATACTCAAATGATATGTGTATAATATCCTTATTCAACTCTTTGGAAAACATTAATTAGCTCATACAAGCTTTAAATATTTATTCAAAATGTGAAGGTTACTAGGGGAGAGGATCTAGTAGTTGAACACCCTAACTTTTTGCTTCTCAAAATCCTACTTAGAAAATTAAAAAATCACTCTTAAATTTTTACAACTTATGAAGGTTACTAGGGGAGAGGATTAGGTAGTTGATTACTACTTTTTGCTTCTCAAAATTCTACCTAGAAATTTCAAAAGTTACTTCAAAATTTTTACACTTATGTAACAAGTCCCCAACTTATAACTAAGGTTTTAGAGTTGCATTAACATTCTATTTTTCCAAGGTGTTCAAAGACATCCAAAAAAAAGATACCTTTACCTATATACTAAGTCATGTTTTATTGGTGTAATGATATGTCATCACATGATTTGTTAGTTTTTTAAACTAAGGATGACTAGTCATCATCAACAACAATAACAACTTAAAAGTCACAACTATTGATACAACATTATAAAAAATATTAAACAGTAAATTAACAAGTGTGAGCATTGAATCAACTATTAGAACTATTAGAACATATTTACTAGATCCTATCTCTAACTCTCCTAGTGAAAAGGAAGTCTTCTATTAATAAAAACACAAGTTTCTCATTTTTAATATAAATTTCAACTTAAAACTAGTTTTTTACACTTGACAAATTTTCCCTTCCAAATATTTTCACTAATATTCACACAACTAGTGAACTAACAACCATATGCTACTAAGTCTACCAAATCTATACCAAACATGCAAAATCTATAAGTGCACACATATATTTATGTACATGAAGCTTACATGCCTATAATGAGAGAACTAATCATTTGTTTATGAAGCTTGGGTAACCATCCAAACAACATAGTGGGAACAAGACAAATAAGTAGACTTCAAAATCCACGACTGTTTAGAAGAAAACAAAAAATGATACTCTGAGACCAATACTATAATAAATGCATAAACTCCCAAACATGATTAGTTTTTCTAAAATACATGTCAAACTCAACACAAATAATAATAAAATTTGCTAGTAAAATGTTTATATCTCTATTCCTTGTTATTCTTCAAAACCTATAGAAAATACAGTTGTCCAGTAATAAATAAAGGGTGCTTTAATTGGGCTATAATTTAAGAGAGATTTTCAAAAGGATAGTTAAACAAAATTTCCCTTGAACTTTAGCTAGGTATATTCAAGAGAATTATACACGATCATCATTACATCTTGAATTATGAACTAATAATCTAAGAAACTTATTTAAATTGATGTACAATTTAGACTTACTTTTAATAGAAGCTCCTAAAGGATAATATAAAATGGCTAACTCGACTACATAAATACAACCTCCAATGTAATTAATTAAGCACAAAGGAAATGGAAAATTGCATGTTAAATAAATAAGTTTTAATTATTTAATTGTGCTCCATGAAGCCACGTAACTAGAATTTTATGCTAACTTCTACACCAAATAAATCTTAAAACTATCCATACAATTAATGGCATAAAGTATTGACCACACTAACAATAAAAGGTGAAAATTCCCATTAGACAATGCTCTAGCTATATAACCAATCCCTCATTAAAGTTATTTCTTGTTGATGTGGCTTGATAGATGTGGTAGAGAAGTTTCAAGATGAAGCAGTTGGAATAAGGTTATCCTTCTACTAGTTAATGTATGGGCTTCACCAAATAATTACAATGTTAGATGCTAGAGAAATACTTCTAAACCATCCCACAAAGCCAACTGGTTGGTTATCATTTTATCACAAAAAAAAATTCCATATCAATTGTGGGAAGTCACCTAATTAAACAAAAAAATCAAAGCCATACTCAAGAATGTTTAACTACAAAAGTTTAGGATAAGCATATAGTTATGAACACAATAACTATTTTCTTTCAAACAAGACACCAAAGATCAAGTGTTTGGGCACACTAAAAAAATTAGTCATGAGGTTGGTGAAAGTTCATCATAAGCTATATATTCAAAAAATGAAACTTCATATCAATGAGGGGAATGCACCTAGTAAGAAACAAATGTCCCTTGCCAAACCTTGACAATATAAAATTGATAAAGTTTAAGCTTTAGGTTCACTTCAATAAGAAATCTATCTTCAAGAACATAATAAGTTGTGCACTTATAAGTCTATCAATTACAAATTATTTAGTAAATTTGTCTTATTTTCTATTTGAAATTTATCAGATATCAGTAGCTTGGAAAAAGTAAGTTAACTTTCACTATTTAATACTTTTAGTCTAAGAACCAAGCCTTACTAGTAATGTTTAAACAATTAGGCAAACCCAAGTATTTGTAAGGAAACTTGCAACAAAGAATATAACTATTTCTACATAACCCATTATAGATCTAAAATAAATATGCAATTAAAATGCATGTGCAAGAGAATAGACAACATACCCGAAAAATGTCACACAAGATATACCTTGCGAAACCCTCATTTAGGGAAAAACCCAACCTCCAAAAGCATCCATCACCATGTATTATTCAAAAAAAACACCATTGCAGTACAACCATGGAAGCCTTCAAAGCCATAGCCACAACCAAGCAATCCATGTTAACAAGCATAAATCCACACATCTCTACCATGCTTCCATCCTTCACAAATTCTCCTTTGGCAAACCTATCAAGCCTTGTCCTACTTGACTCTTTCCCTTTCTTCTTCTCACTCGTCTCACCAACAACTACCCTTGTGGCTGCTTATATAATAGGAAGTCCCATAAAACCACTTAGTGGTATTACATAAACCATGTGCTACCTAACCCATTGAACCAACGTTTAATATTGGACATTTAATTCTTTTCCCCAATATTAAATAATTACATTAAATATTATCACAATGTTTCAATACAACTCATCATGTAAATCCCATGGGAATCTTTACATGTTGCACATCAATCTAGGTGCAACATTACATAATTAAATAAAACAAGACAATATAACAATATTATGCAATATGTGCAACACCCATTATCTCAACAATCTCCCACTTGTTGTATACATTGCATAGGGAAAATCTATCGCTAAATAAATAAACAAGGGAAAAATCTCTCCTAGCACATCCACCATTATAGATAAAAGTACATGAAGTACTCCATCTTGGTACCAACAAAAAAATCAAAGTATCCAGCATCTCAAACATGAATGATCTCACCTCCTATTATGCCACTACCACTAAACATACATAGAAGTCAACCAAAGAGAAATCCACCCAACCTATCACATTAGAAGATCATAAAATTGTATACTAACTGAAATTCCAAGCACAAAAAACCTGATCCAAAGGTAATCACATGTGTCTGTAGTTTTCAAAATATCCATACCTAAAATAGCACCCACAATAAAGCCAAACCCATCCAACTATCCATACCTCTAAAGGTATACCAAGTGAATCTCACATCATCAATATATCTAATCTATAACTTGCAATCATAAGCCTCAAGATGAATGACTGCCACACATTACTAATAAGTGCCCACTTAAAAATATAATTTAAAATCTATAATCAATCCACTCAAAACATCTCAAAGAAGTGAATACATGTAGTCTTAAGGACATCCACAACACATAAACCAATATCCTGCAAGAATAACTCTTATAAAAAATCTCAAATACTCTCCCAAGTTCTCCACAACCAATAGAGGAAAGGGATAAAGGAATAACCATGTCATCTCTCACTTGACATACATGAGCAAAAAACTAGTGATCACAATCTCAAACCAATCTCAAATTCAATGTAAGAAAAATTAAACATCTAGGAAAATAACCAAGACCAAAGAGAAACCATGAAAATCATAACTTGTATCATGTCCTTCTATATACACCTCTAGATTTAAACTATGCAAGTATGATCTCCTCCATAAAACCCAACAAGAAGCCTCAACAACACTCAAACCATACTATATAATTAATCATGGATACAAGCCTCTCACAAGGAGATCAAACTCCTAAATCATTCCTAATCCAAGGAATATGCTCAATATAAACCATCTCCCAAACTCAACCAACATAACAACAACATATGAACAAGGAGATACCCAATGCTAAACCATCTCTCAAATGAACCCTCCAAAACTAAGTCATGTACCATATCTCAAGATTTATATCCATGAAAGATAAGTATAAAAATAATGTTTCTTATAGAAATAATGGGCTATACCTTTCAAGTAGTAAACAGTCGAGTGGACAAAGAGTGGGTAATGAGAATGCTCATCAAGATATCCAAGTCTCCAACTAAGACTCATTTAAGAACAATCTCCTCTCAATTCCATATCAGGTGAATGCTCCTCAGACTCTCTTGTTGAAACCATCAATTGTTCTAACAAATACTTCTCTAATCCAATAGAAAGTAGCATCACTGCCATCTCTAAATATCCATGAGCACCTATAACCAATCAATCGATGTCAACTCCAAATAGAAATATGATGAAGTATGTAGCTTATGATCAATGTAATCAATACCAAGAAACTAAACCAAGATCATTGCCAAAGTTCCAACCATGGCCTCAAGAACATAAACATAACAACATGATCTAATCATCTCAACCAAAGAGATAACATGCCCCAAATGAATATACTATGACATGTCACAACTATAAACATGTATCAAGAGTACACAATGACATAAAAATGAAACCATCCTTACACCAAGGATAACATATCAAATAAAAACATAAACCACACCTTTATCAAGAACCCTATGAGTCCTCAAGATGCAACCATCTCCACATGCCATGAAGACAACCAGGGGCCCCATGAGTCCTCAAGATCTAACCATTTTCACACACCATTAAGATAACAAGTGTACCATGCAAATGTCAAAGATGCTTTTGCAGCAATAGGATCTAAAACAAACCTCAACCATTTGCAAACACTCTATAAATATACAAATGACAAAAACTTCCACTCAACCATGGTACTGAGTCACCCATGACATCATAAAATCTATCTCCTACATGAAGATCCTCTATGTCTATATATCCAATCATGTCATGCCAAAATCCATGGCACCATGATCACATCCATGAACCAAGCAACTAACTCTCAATGTGTCTAACCTATTAGCATAAAATAGTCAACCACAATCCTCCACCATGACTATACTTGGTAATAATTTCTCATCCATTCTACATGAAGAAAAATTAGAAAATTGTGTGACTTAGGACACATACAACCCAAATCCTAGCCACCAATCTAAATATGCATCAATAATGAAAGATCAATGGAAAAAGACAACCCATAACCAAGCTATAAATGTGACTTGTAAGTATAGACTACTTACAACACTACACAACTTGTGGACCCAACAAGTATGCCATCATACATATCCAAATCAAACATTGATAATCATATCATCACGAGACCAAATTGAAATATGAATTGAGTATACAATGATGTCATTTTCAAATCTCCAACATATACAATGTCATAAACTCACAATGTTTCCATAGTTAATATATACCATAAACTATTCAAACTAATATATTAGCAAATAAACCATGCAAAACTTGCACCAAATTTGAACTAATATGTAGAACTTTTCATTGACTACCTAAAGTCCAAAATCCAACTCTGTATGCTCAAGTTATGCCCTAATCTATGCTCAAAATAAATAACATCTAAGTTTTGGTCTCTTAGAAATTGATAAAATGTCAAAATCACAAAACCAAACCAACACTAGGTTTTAGTGCTCTGAATTAGCTTTATGATGCCTATAAGAATTCTAAAATCTAATAGCTTAATAGAAATTTATGGTCATTTTACTAAGATAGTCTTTTTCTATTTCCACTATGATTTATTTTTTGTGACAAAAATTTTGATGAGATTAAATTTGATGGCCATCATGGGCTGAAACTAAAAATACTCTTTCATTTCCTTTGAGCATGGATGATTTGTCGAGCATCCTCTGTGAGGGATAGTGGGCTATTGGTCACTCCACCCTAGTGCTCCAAAAGTGGACCTCTAATCTGAACTTGAACAACTCTTTTTTTGTCCAACCCCCTGTCTAGGTTAGATTACCCAAGTTGCTTTTAGAATTTTAGAATGAAGATGTTTTTGTGGGGCTTGTGAGGACTTTTGGTGAACTCCTATCTATGAATCCGATCATTACCTCCAAGTGCCACTTTAACTATGCTCACATCTGTATAAGAGTCAAGGAAGGCGCATACATGCCTGCGTCTATGGTCTTTCATTCTAAACTTGGAGTACACATTCAGAAATTGATTTATAAAACTATTCCTTTCGCCTGCTTTCTTTTCTTGAAGGCAGGTCACAAGACCAACTAGTGCCCTAAGGTGGTCAAGCAGAAGATGATGGTCCCTAATACCTGAGACAATTCTAAGATTCTTCTACCTCCCCCTCACTCAGTAGCCAAGGGGAAGAAGAAATTGATCTAGAAGTGTAAACCCTCTAGGTATTTAGAGACGTAGATTAGCAAGGAAGTTAAGAGGAATACCCCCAGCTAGATTGATACCATTTTGCAGGATCAAGCCCACATTGAATCCCTCAATGTTGATCCTATTACGAAATCCCCTGATGAAAAGGAAGGTCCTAAGGTGGTAAGGCTAGAGTAGAATGGCTAAAGGCAGGAGACACCCTACTCTAAAGAGAACGAAGGTCAAAGGACCGAGTCCCCCTATTCAAACAATAGGTTGGACTCTCCTCAAAAGATCTCCCCAAGGCCCATGGTACCCCTAACCAGACCTTTGAGTTTGGGTTTTGATTAGGCGAAGACTATGCCAACTCTTAAAGGCTTGGAGGCAAAGCTCCTTCAACTTATCAACAACTCTTCCTCTGACCAGGTTGCTCATTGGGAAGAGTGGATAGATAGATGACCTCTAGATAGTCTAGATGGCTAGTGTATGAAAAAAAAAATCATAAGAAGCACCATCCTTGTAACATCCCCCTTTTGTCGCCAACAATAACCAGGAGCAAGGTAAAGGCTGATGTTGGGATAACTCCCAAGTAACTTGGTAGGAAGAAATCCAACCAGCTATTACAAGAAGAAACCAAAAGAAACCTAGAAGATGGGAGCTAGAGAACCATCAAGAAATTCTTAGGACATAAGAAATGAAGGTCATTTCTTGGAATATTAGGGGACTCAATGGGGCTCATAAACAAGAACTTATCAAAAATTTGATTAGAGATCAAAGACCCAATTTTTTGCTGATCTAGGAAACTAAGATGAAAAGGGATTTGATAAACAAGATTTCTTCTAGTAAACCCTTGAATAGTGAAGCTACAGATTTGGAAGGAGCCTCGAGAGGGGTGATGATTCTTTATAACAGTAGGGTGTTCAAGATGTCCCCCATTTTTGTTGCAGAGAATGCTGTCCTTTGCAAGGTGTCCCATATCCATACTGATGACTCTTGGTTCATTTTAAACCTATATGCCCCTAATACAAAAAGGGAAATGAAAGATTTCTAGGACAAGATCTCAGTGTTCTTTTCCAACTACAAAATTAACAAAGGGATAATTATGGGTGATTTTAATTCTCCACTCATAAACGGTGAAAAAAGTGGAAGTCTTGCCCCAAATCAGGACAACAAGCTTGACCTCTCCAACTTCATCCTTAACTTGGATTTCATGGATTTGGACCTCTTGGGGGGAAGATTCACTTGGTCTAATAGGAGAGTTGGTGGGGAATGCATCCAAGTCCATCTTGACAGAGATCTCATCTCTCTTGGGTGGCTAGAGACTTACTCTTGTAGACTCTCACTTCTCCCTAGAGTTGGCTCTGACCACTTTCCTATTTCTCTCTCTATAAGCAGCATGGCTATCAAAAGGACTTTCCCCTTCCATTTTGAGAAAATATGAATTTCCCACCTTGATCTGGTGATGTAACACCCCAACCTTGCTTCCAAACCCCAAGCTCTCTCTCAGGGCTACCTTAGGTCATTCACTAGACCCACTAGGGCTTCTTCACACCATATAATTACTAGGACCTTGCTCAAGAGATCCTAATCCTTCAGTTGGGGGTACACCAACAAAGTAACATCAAATTTCTTACTAGCCGGCTCCAGTCCGCTATTAACCCTCAAGTCCATCTATAGCTCCAAGGGTACCAGTTCTTCATCTAGGGTTTTCTTAGACTCCTTCTAACATCCATGACCCTAAAAAATGCTGATTTCATAGGCGCATTCAATCTACTAGGGAAGATACACCAAATTGCTCCAAAAAGGCTACTAGGAATTAGCCCCCCTAAATAGCTGGAAACATGATTTCTTGAAAAACTTCTTAACAACCCTACAAAAAAATTATATTTTTGGATACCCATTTTAGAGTACTTCAAGATTCTATAATTTTCTAGCCTCCAAACTTTTCGTACAATGAAAGTACAGTTTTAGGCCAAAAATGAGGATTTTAAGTGCTTTATCGCTGTTGTGATGGAAAACCACCTTAGACACCTTTCCAAGACCTCTCCTTTGGACTGGAGCAAGGTTAGACCTTCTCATTACTCACTGTGCAGCCGAATTAAGGTATTTGTACACTCAATCCTCTCCATAACTCATTTTCCAACTGTGATTCCTAGCCAAGTTGCATTTGGCTTGCCTAGGGCATCACCTTAAAAATGCTTGCTGATGCTTTCAAGGGCCCTCCTTCTTGATACATAATGTACATGGATCCTAGTTCCAAATCCCAAAATACCAGAGGTTTCCAATGGTGGGAAGTGGCCCTAAGATCCCATTTTCTAAGTGCAGCCCTGTTCAGATCAGCAACTTGCCAAGAACAAAAAGATTTTTCTACACTAATGCAAACGAATTAAAATGATCAAACCAACACTACAAAAAGATTAAAAAAAATATTTCAGAACTTTTCCAACACAAAAATCAGGCCATTCAATCCTCCTCTATTAAAAATGCCTTCAAATGCATAAAATCGGCCACAAAATACTTGCTCAATTCGTACAAAATGCAAAACCAACTTGTCCAACCCCCTGAAAATGGCTGTCCTCACATTTTTAAAGGCTCCTCCATCAGTTCCATAACTATTCTAAACAGTTAAGATGTTCTAAACACACAAATGCCAAAAAGTTGCTTTTTGCAAGAAAATGTTGTCATGACAACATGACAACATTTCAGCAACTTTTGTTCTACATGGAGTTAGACCTCCAAATTTGGCACAAAAACAAAGTAGAAATATAATATGCATAAAATGACTTCAAATAAACAATTAAAAGCCATTGGAACCTTTCTAGACCATTTTAGCCTTTTCCGGACCTAAGTCACCTAGTTGACAATAGTCAGCAACTTCTAGCAACTTGGTCACTTTGGGTCTTGCCAAGTCTCCTAAACACACCTAAGGACTACATAGGACCTATTATTAGAAAAGTGATGTGGCTAGCATCACTACAAGCCAAAAATAAAGAAATACCTAGGTTTCACACTTAGCCTACCTAGGTGCTCCTGCACCATACTCCCCCCTCAAACAAAGAACTCAAGGTGGATCAGTTTGCAACAAATCTAGAGGTATGCCAACCTTCTTGAACTCTATCTCAGCAACCGATGTAGCCTCTGGAATTGGTTTCTCCTTCCATTTGATGAGGTGTTCCATGTAAACCTTGTGCCTTGTAGTCTTCTTTACCCTTGAATCTAACACCTTTTCTACCTCCAACTTGTTGTTTGTAGGTGTTGAAGCAAGTTCAAGATCTTCATGAACATCGGGACTGAGCTGAGATGGGTCACCTTTGTATGCCACCAAGTCTTGCACATTAAAAATAGGGGATATGCCCAAATCGGAAGGTAAATCTACCTTATAGGCATTTTCTCCATATTTAGCCAATATTTTCCAAGGCCCTACCCTCTTCATCTGTAACTTAGTAGGAATGCCTTTTTGAAGCCTTGCTTTGTTCAAATGGACCATCACATAGTCCCCAACAGCAAATTGAACATCCTTCTTCTTTTCATCCACCTTGGCTTTGAGTTTTAGAGTGTTGTCTTGAATAGTCTTCTTGACTTGCTCCTGAATCTCCTTCATGGTTTGTACAAAGTCTTCAACTTGACCACTAATCTGATCCATGTTTCCAAGACACCTTAGTTCACACACACCTCTTGGGTGCATGCCATAAACAATTTCAAAAGGACTCTTTCCGGTAGTCCTATTCTTGCTATCATTGTAGGCATATTCTACTTGTGAGATGATAACATCCCAAGTCTGACCATACTCCTTAGTTAGGCACCTAAGAAGGTTACCTAAAGTTCTATTAACCACCTCAGTTTGACCATCAGTTTGAGGATGGTAAGCTGAACCAAAAGACATGTTAGTTCCAAGCTTCTTCCATAAAGTCTTCCAAAAGTGACTAATGAATTTCACATCTCGATCCGACACAATGCTTAATGGAAGTCCATGAATCCTTACAACCTCTTTGAAAAACAAATGAGCTATATGACTTGCATTATTAGTTGTCTTACATGGGATGAAATGTCCCATTCTACTGAATCTATCAACAACAACATAAATGCTATCATACCCTTGCTCAATTTTAGGCAAACCAACAATGAAATCCATACTTACACAATCCCATGGTCTGCTAGGAATTGGTAAGGGCTGGTAAAGACCTGCATTGCTCATTCCTCCTTTTTCCTTCATACACACCATACATTGCTCCACATACTTGGTTACATCTTTGACCAATTTAGGCCAATAATAGAACCTTTGCACTAGTTCTATTGTCTTGCTAATACCAAAATGCCCACTCAAGCTGCCATTATGCTTCTCTTGTATTAGGTTCTCTCTCATGGAACCTCTTGGTACACACAACTGGTTACCCTTAAATAGCAACCCATTTTGCAAAGTGTATTCTAAAAATCTGCTATGAAAGTGGTTTCCAAAATCCATGCATACCTTATAGGCTTCAGCAAAGTCCTCATCATTCTTGTAAAGATTCTGAAAACTCTCCACTCCAATGCTATGGAGCTGAATCTCTTGGACTGTTAAAACCCTTCTACTTAATGCATCAGCAACCTTGTTCATTTGTCCTTTCTTATGCTTGATTGTAAAGGTGACGGCCTGCAAATATTCCATCCACTTCAAGTGCCTGTTGCTCAACTTCTCCTGTGTGTTGATGTAGCTAAGAGCTTGATTATCTGTAAACACAACAAATTCTTTTGGCAACAAATAGTGTCTCCACTTCCTAAGACACTAGACTAAGGCATACAATTCTAGATCATAGGATGAGTATTTCTTCTTGGCCTCATTTAGCTTTTCACTATAGAAGGCTACTGGTCTACCTTCTTGACTCAACACCCCACCCACTGCTAGGCCACTTGCATCACATTCTAAGGTGAACAACTTTTCAAAGCTAGGGAATTTTAGGATGGGTTGAGTAGCTACTTGTTTTTTTAACATATCAAATGACTTTTCAGCCTCTAAAGTCTACCTAAACTTGGACTTGACTCCCCCCTTTATGGTATCAAGAAATGGTGCACAAATACCACTAAAGTTCCTAATGAACTTCCTATAAAATTGAGACAAACTGTGGAAACTTCTTACCTCACTAGATGTGGTAGGTGTAGGCCAACTTAGGATAGCAGCAACTTTCTCCTTGTCCATTTTCAAAGTTCCTTTAGACACCACAAAGCCTAGATACACCAACTCTTGCTTCAAGAAGTCACACTTCTCAAGGTTGATAGATAGCTTCTCCTCATGAAGCCTCTTCAAAACCGCTTCTACATGCTTGACATGTTCCTCTTTGGTCTTGCTGTAGATGAGGATATCATCCAAATACACCACCACAAATCTGCCTGTGAAGTCTTTGAGCACTTCATTCATGAGCCTCATGAAGGTGCTAGGGGCATTGGAAAGACCAAATGGCATCACAAGCCATTCATAAAGACCATCAGTAGTCTTAAATGCTGTCTTCCATTCATCTCCCTCCTTTATTCTAATTTGGTGATACCCACTTTTCAAGTCCAGCTTAGTGAAATACATAGCACCTCCTAGACAATCCATAAGGTCTTCAATTCTTGGAATAGGAAACCTATACCTGATTGTAATGCGGTTAATGGCCCTTGAGTCAGTACAAAACCTCCATTTTCCTCCCTTCTTGGATGCCAAAACCACCGAGACTGCACAAGGGCTTATGCTCTTTTGGATCAAACCTTGGTCCATCAACTCTTGGACTTGTCTTGCCACTTCAAGGTTCTGATCTGGGGTTAACTTGTAGGCTGCCTTATTAGGTAGTGAGGCACTTGGAACAAAGTCAATTTGATGGCTAATAACTCTTCTTGGTGGTAGGGTAGCTGGTATACCATCACTAACAATCTCCTTATACTTTACAAGCAACTCTTGTACCTCTGCTGGTAAAGGTTCTTGGACTGGCTTTTCTTCACTTGCAGCCTTTAGTATGACTGCAAATCCTTGGCTCTCCTCATGCTTGAGGTCTCTAATAAACTCTTTCTCTCCACATAGCAGCACATTAGGCACCTTGGACTGTGGTTCATCCCCTTCTAACAATGACTGAATTTTGAAGGTCTTGCTTCCTTTCTTAAATGTTATGGTATTTTCCTTGCCATCATAGACCACTTCCCTATCAAATTGCCAAGGTCTCCCTAGCAAAAGATGACAAGCATCCATTGGAAAAATATCACATAATAAGTGGTCTTTATATCCTGAAATTGAGAAGTCCACCCATGCTTGTTCATTCACTAGGATGCTTTGCCCTTTGTTAAGCCATGTGACTTTGTAAGGGTTGTCATGAGGTATCTTCTTCAGTTTGAGCTTTGTAACAACCTCCTCTAATATTACATTATCAGTTGATCCAGAATCAACCACCACCTTGCATACTTTTCCTAGGATCTTGGACTTGATCCTAAACAATGCCCTTCTATGTCTAGGCTCATTAGAAGCTGGTTGCTTGATCAGCACCCTCCTAAACATGAGGTTCTCACCTTTTTCAGACTCAATATGGTCTATGTCAACATCCTTGCAACTTCTATTATCTTCTTGTGCATATGCTAGCCTTTTATCTTGGCTTGAGGAAGAGGGTTTGTCCGGGCACCTATAGGCAGGATGGCCTAGTTGACCACAATTGTAACACTTCATTGTTGCAAAGTAAGAGCTGCTCCTACCTCCTCTGCCCCTACTTGATCCTCCTTGATTGCCTCTCCCTCTATTATAACCACCTCTTGAAGAGTGGTCAATAGTTTGCTCCATGGGTTTGCTTTCACTTTGGCTCTTTTGATCACTACCTTTGCCTTGGTAGCCTCCTCTTTGATTTTTCTGATTTCTGCCTTTGCCTGTATCTTTGAAGTTAGAATCTCCTTTCCTCTTGTTCTTTTCTTCTACCTTCAAAGCTAGCTGATGACATCTTTGGATAGTGGTAGGGGCCCATAAGCTAAGCTCCTCTTGAATGTTCCACTTCAAGCCACCAAGATACCTTGCCACCTTGAGTGACTCCTCTTCTTGCTTCTTGGATCTCAAACACAACCTCTGAAATTCTTCAGTGTAGGAGGTCACATCAAGATCTTTTTGCTTCAGTCCTTGCCTCTTTTTATGGAGTTGGATCTCAAAGTCTTCAGGTAGGAAGTTCTCCTTGATTTTGTTTGCCATAGCACTCCAATTCGCAATTGGATTCTTGCCCATGCTGACTCTTTCATCTTGTACATACTTCCACCATGTTAAGGCTGAGCCTCTAAGCCTTGACTTAGCAACCTTAACCTTCTATGCCTCTGAGATACCCTCACACTCAAAGTGGTTCTCCATACCCTCTAACCAATCCATAACTGCATCAATATCCATCTTACCACTGAAAAGTGGCACTCCTTCCAAAGCTTTACCTCCTAAGGCTTTGATTGCCTTCAAGAAGGGCTCTTCTTGCAAGATAGGATCAGGTTCAGGTACAATATCTTCCTCTGCTACCTTTTTACCATTCCCATCTTCTTCTTCATCTCTCTTCTTGGCTGCCTCTACAACTGCATCTAGTTTTTGCTTCACCTCTTCTAGTGCTTCTTCAAGAAGCTGATTTCTTTGCCTTTGCTCATCAACTTCTTTAGCTAACTCCACATTTGTCACCATCATGAATTCTCCTACTGATTCTTCAGCGGCTTCCAACATTAACTACCTTTCCCAAATCTTTAACTGGCTCTAATACCACTCTGATGTAACACCCCAACCTTGCTTCCAAACCCCAAGCTCTCTCTCAGGGCTACCTTAGGTCATTCACTAGACCCACTAGGGCTTCTTCACACCCTATAATTACTAGGACCTTGCTCAAGAGATCCTAATCCTTCAGTTGGGGGTACACCAACAAAGTAACATCAAATTTCTTACTAGCCGGCTCCAGTCCGCTATTAACCCTCAAGTCCATCTATAGCTCCAAGGGTACCAGTTCTTCATCTAGGGTTTTTTTAGACTCCTTCTAACATCCATGACCCTAAATAATGCTGATTTCATAGGCGCATTCAATCTACTAGGGAAGATACACCAAATTGCTCCAAAAAGGCTACTAGGAATTAGCCCCCCTAAATAGCTGGAAACAAGATTTCTTGAAAACCTTCTTAACAACCCTACAAAAAAATTATATTTTTGGATACCCTTTTTAGATTACTTCAAGATTCTGTAATTTTCTAGCCTCCAAACTTTCCGTACAATGAAAGTACAATTTTAGGCCAAAAATGAGGATTTCAAGTGCTTTATCACCGTTGTGATGGAAAACCACCTTAGACACCTTTCCAAGACCTCTCCTTTGGACTAGAGCAAGGTTAGACCTTCTCATTACTCGCTGTGCAGCCGGATTAAGGTATTTGTACACTCAATCCTCTCCATAACTCATTTTCCAACTGTGATTCCTAGCCAAGTTGCATTTGGCTTGCCTAGGGCATCACCTTAAAAATGCTTGCTGATGCTTTCAAGGGCCCTCCTTCTTGATACATAATGTACATGGATCCTAGTTCCAAATCCCAAAATACCAGAGGTTTCCAATGGTGGGAAGTGGCCCTAAGATCCCATTTTCTAAGTGCAGCCCTGTTCAGATCAGCAACTTGCCAAGAACAAAAAGATTTTTCTACACTAATGCAAACGAATTAAAATGATCAAACCAACACTACAAAAAGATTAAAAACAATATTTCAGAACTTTTCCAACACAAAAATCAGGCCATTCAATCCTCCTCTATTAAAAATGCCTTCAAATGCATAAAACCGGCCACAAAATACTTGCTCAATTCGTACAAAATGCAAAACCAACTTGTCCAACCCCCTGAAAATGGCTGTCCTCACATTTTTAAAGGCTCCTCCATCAGTTCCATAACTGTTGTAAATAGTTAGGACCTTCTAAACACACAAATGCCAAAAAGTTTCTTTTTGCAAGAAAATGTTGTCATGACAACATGACAACATTTCAGCAACTTTTGTTCTACATGGAGTTAGACCTCCAAATTTGGCACAAAAACAAAGTAGAAATATAATATGCATAAAATGACTTCAAATAAACAATTCAAAGCCATTGGAACCTTTCTAGACCATTTTAGCCTTTTCCGGACCTAAGTCACCTAGTTGACAATAGTCGGCAACTTCTAGCAACTTGGTCACTTTGGGTCTTGCCAAGTCTCCTAAACACACCTAAGGACCACATAGGAACTATTATTAGAATAGTGATGTGGCTAGCATCACTACAAGCCAAAAATAAAGAAATACCTAGGTTTCACACTTAGCCTACCTAGGTGCTCCTGCACCATCTGGAATCTAAGATAACTTCCTAGTGGAATATTGAGGTTGAAGGCACCGCAATGTTCAGGGTTCCCTAAAAAATGAAGAATGTGAAAAGAAACATTAAAGTTTGGAATAAGTCTAACTTTGGTCACATTTTCTAGGATAAAGATGAAAAGATAAACCAACTCTAAATCATTCAGGAAGAAATTTAGCACAATGGATATAATGATAAGAACAAGTAGGAAGAATAGGCCATCCTCTCTAACCTCCACAACATAATATCTAAGGAAGAACATTATTGGAAACAAAGATCTAGAGTCAGTGAGCTGAAAGAAGGTGACTAGAACTCATGTTTCTTCCATTTAACCACTCTCAAACATCACACAAATAACAGGATCACAAGAATTAAGAAAGGCTAGGACATTCTATCTAAGGAAGATGAGATTGTGGATGAAGCTATTCAATTCTTCTCATCCCTCCTTTCCAAGGATCTCTCTCTGTCGGTGATTGATCAAGCTAACATTCTATCAAAAATCTCTTGCTTGCTACAAGTGCACCACGATTCTATGCTGAAAGCTATCCCCTCTTAGGAGGAAATCTACCAGGCTCTCTACTCTCTTTCGGGGAACAAAGCTCTTTGCCTAGATGGTTTCTCAACTTTATTTTTTTAGACCTATTGGGAGGTGGTCAAAAGGGATGTTACTAAGGTTGTCCAAGAATTCTTTGGGGCCAAAAATCTTTTGAAAGAGCTCAATGCCACTTTCAAAGTTCTCATTCCTAAGATTCTAGGGGTTGATATGCTAGATAGGTTCATGCCTATTAGTCTATGCAATTATTTTTACAAAATAATCTCTAAGGTTATTACCACTAGACTCCCTAGCATTCTCCCCCTGATTATCTCCCCTCAGCAGACTAGTATTGTCCCTGGCAGGCAGATTCTCGACTCTATTGTCATGGTTCACAAGGTTATCCACTCTTTGGAAGCCAACAAGAAGGAAGGCTTTCTACTTAAGTTGGATATGTCTAAAGCCTATGACAGGGTGGATTGGAATTTTCTCATGGTAGTCCTTCAGGTGTTTGGTTTCGATGCTTAGGTATGCAAGATTATCTCTCAACTTGTCTCCTCTCCATCTTTATCTATTTTGGTTAATGGCCACCCCTTTCATTTCTTCTTCCCCTCAAGAGGACTAAGGCAGGGTGATCCCATATCTCTATTCTCTTCATCATTCTAGTTGAATGCATAGGAAGACTCACGTAGAGGAAATGTCAAGATAGGAGTCTGCAGGGTCTCAAGCCTTCTTTGGGCCCCTCAACCTTCTCTCACCAGCAATTTGTGGATGACACCATCTTGGGCGGAGAAGCTACTATCTATGAAGCTAGAGATTTCAAGGGCATATTGAACACCTACACCAGGGGTTCAGGCCAAGATATTAATTGGGAGAAGAGCTTGATTTTCTTCATTAACACCCCTTTGGAGAGACAAAGGAAAATTGTTCAAATTTTGGGAACCGGCATTGGATCCCTACCAGCCAACTATCTTGGCCTACCCTTGGGCTCCAAACCCCTAGACTCCTTCTTGAATAGCATCATTGATAGATTCAATAAGAAACTTGATGGATGGAAAGGGGCCAGCCTTAGTCAAGCTTGCAAGTATACCCTGGTGAAATCCATTTTCTAGAACCTCCCCACTTATGCTTCAAGCCTCTTTGGAATCCCTGCCAAACATGTGGATAGAATGGAGAAGATTTAGAGGGACTCCATCTAGTTAGGGGCTAATGACCATAAGAGATATCACCTTGTCACTAGGGACCTTGTCTGTCTCCCAAAATGCTATTGAGGTCTAGGCATTAGAAAGATTATACACCTCAATAATGCCCTTTTGGCAAAATAGTTATGGCATATCTTTCAAAGCACAGGTGTTTGGAGGGATATCTTGACCGAGAAATATCTAAGAAGACAATCCTTTAACTTCCTAATAAAAGAGACCAAGATTCCCCAAGGGTCCTATAACTAGAATGGGATCTCAAAGGCTAGACCCCTGGCCAAGTCAAAGGCCAAATAGAAAGTTGGCAAAGGGGATAATATCTTATTCTAGCAGGACAATTGGATTAGTTAGGGACCTCTTATCAGCCACCTCATTTATTGAAGATGGAAATAATAGTGCATTGAAAGTTATGGTATGCAAATTAGTGATTACAGAATTGGTCAAGGTTGGCGGGACCTCTTTGAGCTATCCCTGGACCTTATCCCTCTAATGATTTTGCTAAATGCCACCCCCATCAACAATAACAGGGACTCTATAATTTGGGGTGATAGCTCGGATGGGATTTTCTCTGTTGCCTCTAGCTATTTCTCTTTATGGGCCATAATGGAGAAGCCATTATGGGCCAATAACTAGATTTCTAGCCTCACTCCCAAAATTAATATCTTTTTTTGGCTGCTTCCACAAGAAATTAATCACTTATTCATCCCCTGCCTCTATTCCTCTAAGGTGTAGAATCTTCTAATCAGGGATCTTGGTTTCACCCAATGGCCCCCTGCCAACATCCAAGACTTCTTCTGCTAGTGGAGAAGCCACCACTCTATTTTGGATACCCAGCTTTTTAGCTCCTAAATTCTCCCACACTTTTGTTGGGGAATCTAGAAAGAGAAAAACAACCAAATCTCTAGAGATAGAGAGGCTCCTGAGTTCATAATTATAGAGAAAATTGAAGGTCTAACTATGGAAAAATTTTCCATTACAAAGGGAGGAAACATCAAGGAAGGAGCAACTAGTAAAACCAAGAAGAAAGATAGGGACAAGAGAAGATAGGAAGCAAGATGGTCCTTCCCCACTTACGACTAGCACAAAGCCAACTTTGATGGGGAGGCTAAGGGGAATCTTGGACTGGGTGGTAGTAGTGGTATCATTAGAAATTATTCAAGAGGAGGAATTGTCGTTGTTTCTTTCCCTCTTGGTCACCAAACCAATCACTTTTTTGAGGCCTATGTAGCCAAACAGATTGTTAAGTTGGCCTTGGCTTCTGAGATTGAGAGCCTATGGCTTGAGGGTGACTCCCTAAACATTATCAATTGTATTAAAGGACATGCCCCACCCTCTTGGATGATTGCTAATGTCATTAAGGACCTTAGATCTAACTTGGGAAAGTTCAAAATGACCTTCATTAGCCACACTTACCAAGAAGCCAACTCAATTGCTGACTAGTTCACCAATGATGCTGTTACTAGAAACTCGGTGATGACATGGACGAACAAAGACAAAATCTCGACAGCGACGATTGAGTTACTCCTACAGGATCAAATATAGTGTACTAATATCACCCCATTTTAATTATGGAAGGAAATTCCACATTGCACATCAGAAGGGGTGTAATTAGAAGTCATGCAGAGCTCTTTTTAAGTCATAATCATGCATACAGATGGCATGCTTTGAGGGTTGGCATTAAAAAAACCACCAAAAATTACAATTATATATTTTTTTTTAGCATCTCAAAGAAAACTGTGCTTAGCATTTTTTCTAGAGGAATAGGGTTTATAGAGCTGAAGTATGCCATGTTAGGGGAAAGGATCAAAAGAGAGCCTTGGGGGGGAACAAAGAAGTGGAAGGGGAAGGAGAAGGTTTGGCACAAGCTCAAAAAAGGAGGTATAACCAAGTTCATGGAGAAGCTTCATGGCTTTGATGCTGGGGTTACCAAGGGGATGGTGGAAACATGGAACAATAGGAAAGTCGAAATAGATGGTATCACCCACCAAATCACTGAGGGTTTGATAGTGGAAGTGACAGAAATCCATTTGGTTGGCATAAACTTCTTCAAGGATAAAAAGATGTCGGCCAATGCTGTTAGAAAATTTTTCAAGGATGATGCTAAGAGGAAAAAACTTATCAAGATTGAAACTTACTATGAGATGGAATCCATGAAAAAATTATAGAGGTATGTTCTCAGGATTCTCATTGAGTATATCACTCTTGACTCTAGGTTCGATAGGATAAGAAAACACCATTTTGTGTTGCTAAACCACTTTAGGCATGTTGTTAAAATTTCCTTTTCTTTCTTTCTTTTCACCTCCATGTCTAAGAATATTGAGGGTTTCAAGAGAAAACCCATCACTAATCCTGCCCTCCATGAAGGCCTTCTCTTCTTGGTTTATGAGTTTCTAAAAGCTCAAACTAGAGAAAAATCCCTTGGGGACCCAGGTAATGCTTCGGAGGAAACTACCAGTTTAAACTCTGAGGATGGGGATTATTCCATCAAAGCCATCTCTGCTGCCCGCAACCCCCATTTTCCCAGTAGAAAGAGCCCTAGAGTTCCCACCCCATTCTTCCCAAGCCTAAACCCTAGGAGGAGAAAGAAGATAGTGAAGAAGAAGAGGAGATTGAGACTAATTCTAAGGATGAGGACAAGTTGAAGGGGAAGGACACTATGAAGGATGAGGAAAAGGGGTGGGAGAGAGACGGGGAGGAAGTAACCCTCGATACCCTTGATGCTCCCCCGAATAAACTCAAAAAAAGAAAAGTGAACCAAGCCCTACTTCAGGAAGACCCCATCGCCCTAACCTCCGAGACCCCTGGTCCTGTCTCATGCTCTTCCTTGCTTGAGCAGAAGACAGTGGAAAAAAGTGGGGAGGTGATAAGAAAGGATAGGAGGAGGGCCTAGAGGAATTTTAACATGGATACTACTAGGTTGGGAATAGTTAGAGAGCCAATGAACATCCAGGTGATGGACGACCTTGACGATAGAACCCATTATGATGAGCTTATCGACACCGCTCTTTTGGTCTTGTCTGATAACATGTAGGAATTCGGCTTTGACCTTCTCAACAATGCAAATAATGGCATGATAGATAAATTTTGATCTATCAAATGGTTGTTTGAGGAAATCGATGCTCTTAAGGAAAAGATTATCCAAGATAGCAGCCAAAACCCCCGCAGAGTCCAGGAGAACACTAGAAGGATGAACGACCAAGATGATAGCCAAAAGCACTGTAGTAGCTAGGCCTCCAAAAATGATCAGGAGGATAGATTTTTCCTAGTTGAACAGAAAGTCTAGAGGTTAGACAATATCATCCAGATTCTAACTAATCAAATTGTGGACACTCTGGACACTTTTAATGAGAACATTATCAATCTAGGGGATACTCTTATAAGAGTTGGTGTTGGGGGGAACACGAGGAAGCTGACCAGCTAGAACATTGGCAAGGAAGAGGCTGATCTGAATGCTGGCAGGGACCAGATGGATCATTTGGACCAAGAGGAAGCCTAGAACATTAACTAGGAAGGAGCAGACAACTAGAAGGACAATGAAGTTGTAGAAAATCTGCAAGATCTGGATAAGGAGAACCATTAGGTTTGGTTTTCCTTGTTGGTCTAGTGGTTGGTTTTTGCCTCTTAGCCTCTAGCCTTTTGTTTCTTTTTGGTTGTTGGTTGCTATTTCTTGTTTTGCTGGACTTTAATGTCTTAACTTTTATGTTGTAAAATTTTTGGGTTTTAAGTCCCTGTAAAACCTATTTTTCTTAATCAAAACATGGCCAAACTAGGGCATATTATATATCAAAGTTTATATAAACATTGACCCAAATCCAATGGTGAGGTCTATTTATATCTAGGAGGTCATTACCACAAGCCAACCCCTAAAAACCTCATTTAAATGTAACATCTAAAAAACCATTTTTCTAATAATTTCACATGCCCAAAATCTACCAATATACCATCATAACAAAAAACTTAAAAACCCTTAGATCCACAATAAACATCTCATTATCTTGCCCTTTCTTTTATCCTCTCATGCATTCCCATGGATTCAATCTAGGGTTACAACAATAAAACCATAGCTCTAATACCACTTGTAAGGAAACTTGCAATAAAGAATATAATTGTTTCCACATGACCCATAATAGATCTAAAATAAATATGCAAAAACTCCACATGCAAGAGAATAGACAACATACCCACAAAATGTGAAACAAAATATACCTTGGGAAATCTTCATTTAGGGTAAAACCCAACCTCCAAAATTATCCATCACCATGTCTTATTCAACAAAAACCCAAGTATTTGTAAGGAAACTTGCAACAAAGAATATAACTATTTCTACATAACCCATTATAGATCTAAAATAAATATGCAATTAAAATGCATGTGCAAGAGAATAGACAACATAACCAAAAAATGTGACACAAGATATACCTTGCGAAACCCTCATTTAGGGAAAAACCCAACCTCCAAAAGCATCCATCATCATGTATTATTCAAAAAAGACACCACTGCAGTACAACCATGGAAGACTTCAAATCCATAGCCACAACCAAGCAATCCATGTGAACAAACACAAATGCATACATCCCATACCATGCTTCAAACTTTCACAAATACTCCCTTGGCTAACCTGTCAAGCCTTGTCCTCATCGACTCTTTCCATTTTTTCTTTTCACTGGTCTCACCAACAACTACCCTTGTAGCTACTTATATAATAGCAAGTCCCACAAAACCCCTTAGTGGTATTACATAAACCATGAGCTAAAACAATGTGCTACCTAACCCATTGACCCCACATTTAATATTGGACATTTAATTCTTTTTGCCAATATTAAATAATTACATCAAATATTATCACAATGTTACAATATAGCTCATCAAAGAAATCCCAAAAGAATCTTTATATGTTGTACATCCATCTAGGTGCAACATTACATAATAAATAAAATAATTCAATATAACTTGTGCAATACTTATTATCTCAATAGTATTGAAGGATATGCTAAACAAATGAAGTCAATAGTTTGGGTACAAATGCATTATAAATTAATAAGAAAGAGAGATCCAATCTTAATGGGACTTGACCCTTGTTGTTGAAGAAATGCATGTGCTAAATAGATGAGTTGAGGAATTTGTGTTTGAATCTATTTTAAGTTCAAGAGGAGAGATCCAATGTTATTATTAAGTGATCCCAATATCATTCAATATATAATTGATCAATAATTAACATTATAAAATTTCCACAATTCTAATGTTAAAGTATAATGTCTCTAGATTCAATTGTATTTATTTAGCATCAACATTTCAGATCCTATTCTATGATCCATTATGAAGATAGAAGAGGCAAGAATTTTTTAAACATAAAGGATCATTTACTCTCATTCTTTTCGATGATGGATCACATAATATGACCTCAAATGATGATGCTAAATAAACACATGCAATCAAATCCAAAAAAGAATGCTTCAACTAAATACTTTTCTCCATTTATAAATCCACTCATTTGAATACCCAGTCAAATGAGCTTTAAGTACCAAAAAAATCATCTTAAAACCCACAACCTTTCATCATTCCATCCTTCATATCCTCAGACGAGAGATAAACTATCAATGGCACCGACCAAAAATATTTTGTAGAAGATGAGTGATAATACTTTGTAAAGAATGTGCAAAGTACTAGGGAATACCATACATGTGAAAGAGTAGCCATTGTTTTACAACTTTTTAGTGAAGTTCAAAACTCTACCTATTCTAAATGACCATTTGGTGATCATACATTGTATAAGGTACTTGCCAATCAAGGGATCCCTATTCTTCAAAAATTAACACTGATTTCCTAAATAACTAGCTTAACCAACTCTACTCATATTAAATAGATATCTAATTTTTTGATAAGAAAAAATTCAAATTTACCACTCTAAAAATTTCTATCTGAGTGGAGTAATCATGGAATATTTGTTGCACAAATCAGAAGGATGACTTGACTTATATATGTAAGAAATGAAAAGATAGAGCAAGGAATGAAAATAATTCAAGTAAGTTAAGTGTGAAACAATGTTACCATGAGATAAGCAAAATCCAAGAGCATACACCAAGATTGTTCAACAATGGAGACAAGGATTTATAAGGGGCAAGCAAGGAAAACCACTTGTGAGTATTGTGAATGAAGGCAAATACCTAGAGAAAAGAGAGTGAGAGTGTTGGAGCAAAATAGCTCAATATAATAACATCAAAGTGATGTGTAGAGAGGAAAGAGAGAGGAACATCTCTTTTAAAGAGATGAGAAATGAGTTGCATGTGTTTGCATGTGTAAGTCTCATTTCTATGAATGTCACATTCATAATAGGTGTGTGCAAAGTTTCAATATCCTCTTAAGGAGAATAAACTAAATTCCTTAACAAAGGAATTATAAAAATGAGTTTTCCTCATATGTGGAATAGAGGACAAATAATGACTTGTCCTCCACATGTGTACAATATGACAAACTACATTTAGGGATCCTTGGAATATCCCAATTAAATACATCTGAGGGAAGATTAACATTTCTAACAATATATAGACATGTGAAATGGTTTTGTTACAATTGTAACCCTTAAAGAAAAATTCTATCCTCTGGGAAACTACAATATTACTAAATTTCTTAGTTACTCCAAGTTCAACACAAAATGGTGTCCAAGATTTAGAATAAAACCCTTGCTTTGCAAGTGTAAGTCAAGTTCAAGACCCCATGTTTTATGTAGTTAGGACTACCTAAAAAATTCTTCCATTAGAGATACTTTTAAGTTTTCTTGCAAATTTGAATCAAAGTGAAGTTCAAGAGCATAGTCTCATAAAAAGTTGGAACATAAGCCCTAGTCAAAGAAAAATTACCAACTAGGGAATGGTCATTTCTATCATCCTTAGAAGGAGCAACCCTAACATGATTAGAAGGCTAAGTAGTCCAAGCCCAACAAGTGGTGTGAATCTCGAAATTCAAATACCCATTCCATAGAGAAATAATGTGCTAATAACACGTCTGCTTCTAGAACCTGAGACATAAGGTACCTCCACTAACATAAGACAAAACTAGAGGTAAGAAAATCATAAGGCCAATCCTCATGCCATGATAAGTACTCAAACACCCATCCTTCCCTCATAGAATTTAATGAAGCAAAAAGAAATTTTCATTCTCAAATGTGGAGGATCAACTTGGTGTATTTTGTAGTTGACAATGGAATTTAGAATAACCTAATTTCTCCTCATCTAGTTAGGAATTTGTACTTTCCAATGAAACCTCACCCAAGGCCATATCCAATTAGATGGCTTGAAAAGATAATTAAAAATTCACCACTCAATAAATCTCTATTGTAAAGCATCCAACCTTTCTAGGATATAACTCTTTATAATGTTGTGCCTTTGAGATTGTTGACTTGGTGATCAACACTTCTTTGGAGATCCATGTCATGAATTCACTTAAAAATTCCATTTTTCTTTGGCATTAATAGTTCTAGCTTTTGGTGCAATGAAAAATGCTTCCAACAAATGGTATTAGAGCCTTGGGTCATGGGTTTGAGTCTCCCTTTAGTGGGTGCTGAAGGCTTAGTTAGTGTTGAGGACAGGGTTGATGAATTTGTGGTCAAAACCTTCTTAGAGATTCATACCATAGATCAGATTATATCTAGCATTTATATCCAATATTAATATTTTGAGATTTTGGTGCAATGGTATCATATGTTAATCATAAAAAATAATGCATACTTCAACTAGTAGGTCAAAAATTTCAATTATCAGTGCCAAGCACTATACTAGAATAAGAAGTTTTAGAATCTACCTTGATGTTTTGATGGTGAAACTTAAACATGATATTTTTCTACTGGCAAGAAACACAAAAACTCTTCAAGCAACATAAATAGAAACCAAAGTTAAACCACAAGTTGGCAGAGTTTAAGGATATTTCTGCCACCAAATGTAGTTCGCATACACTATAAAATAAGACACAATATTGATTTGACTTTTGGAATATGAAAAAAAAAAATCAAATGAAAAATACCTAGAATTTTGGCAAAAGGATATATCAGACATAGCTATCACCTTGTGCCTGTTGGAATAATTGATTAATTGTGTATTGTCTTTGATCTTATACAAAATGTCATATCATTGCTAACTGGTGTATGTTGAACTTAGTTGGGCATTGAAGCCAATTTTATGTTTCTATTGAGTACTCTAGAGTTTTCCTAGTTTAGAAAATAGTATATACTAATTGCATTTGGGCATAAAAGGAAAGTCTACCAAAGTTGAGTGTTAACCAAGGTCACTCAGTTAATGAAGGAAATGTTGGATGAAACTAGTGTCAACCAAGATCACTCAGTTACCAAAGGAACTTTGCGAATATGTAGTGTTAACCAAGATCACTTAGTTAACATGAGAAAGTCATTTCTGAGTTAGTGTCTACTGAGAAGGGTCAACTAACAAAGGATTTTCTTATTTTTGCATATTAAACTCAATTGAATTGTCTATTGGTTCTAGCTGAATGAGAAGATGAATATTAATTATTCCAAGTTATATTCTAGCCAACTTGATAATATGAAACATATAAATATAAGGTGAAGTTGAGATTTAGAAAGTGTAAGTGCATGGAAGATAATTGAAGATTTAGTGATGTTAAGAGGAAGTGAATCAAAAGGACAAGAAGAATATCCTTGTGAAGCTAAAAAGATACATTCAATCAAGAAGGATCAAGTATACAAGCTAGAATTGAGATTTTTAATCAACAATTTAGTTGCATAAAAAATTAGGTCATCTCATTGTTACTCTATAACCTTTTTAGCAGTGATCTAAATCTCTTAACATAGTTAGCTTAATAGCTATTTGTAAATCCTCTAGCAAGGTGACATTTCTATTGAATTGTCTAAAGACTTCTAACAAGGCCACTCCTAACAAGGTGATTAAATCCTCTAACAAGGTCACATCTAATAGTGTGTTTTGTAAGCTTTAACAAGGTTGGCTCCTAACAGGGCTCACTTTAGAAGAGTAAAAATTTGTAACAAGTTGTAATTGGAGGTTTTCCCTAAATTGGGTTTCCACGTTTATCCTAGTGTCAAATGTGTTCATGCTATTTCCTTTATGTGTTTGAACCTAAACTAAAGCAATACTAATCACATATAATATCTGAATATTTTCATGTTAAGTATTTGCTAAGTGTTTTTAGTGTTCACCGAGTTACAACATTTATCTATGAGTTTGCTAAGTATTAGTAGAGTTCAATTTTTAGAGTTTATTTTGTACTAACATCTAAGGGACCTGGGATTTATTTTAGTGGTAATTGATTCACCCTTCCTCTCTTAGTTACTCCTCTTATATTTCCAACAATTGGTATCAGAGATTTTTGTGCTTGCAGAGAATATTTCAAGGACCTAAGCTAAAGTTTAGGATGTCTTAGAGAAGAGAGATTGCCAAGTTAAACCGAGACAATTTTGTAGCATGGAAAGGATTTATGAGGTTACATCTAGGAACTATGAGTGATTTAGGTTGTAAGTATCTTGACATTGAATAAAAGACTCCTACTAGAACATTATCAATTGAAGATATTGCTGAAAAGGAAAAAAATAACATCATGATGATTGACATTGCATTTTCCCTTAACTATGTTGAATTTGATGAAGTCAAAAGTTATATAATAGCTTATGATATATGGATTAAATTGAAAGACATCTATGAAGGAGATGTTAATGGAAGAAGAGCTAAAGTAAAGAGTCTTAGAGGACAATTTTATCAGATGAAGATGAGAGAAGATGAAAACATTGCAAAATATGTGGAAAGAATCAAAGCAAGTGTGAGTGCAATCAAAGCATATGGAGGAGACATTGAGGAAAAAATAGTTGTAATAAAAGTACTCTAAACCATTATTTCTATCTATGCAATTAGAGTGTCTATTATTCAAGAGATGAGATGTGATCCAAATAGCAATATAACTTTTGATGCTCTAGTTGGAAGATTGATAGCTTGTGAGTTGGATAACTATGATAACTATGTTCCTAGTTTCAAAGGTATTGAGTCTACATTTGAAGAAAAACTCTCACTCATGAAAAAGATTAAGAAATAAAAGGCCAATCAATCAAGAAGTAAAGATGAAGAAGAAATTTCTAACAATGATCTTGAAGTTGTTGAAGCCCTACTTGCAAGGAAATATTCTAAACGTAGAGGAAAGTACAAAGGTAAGATTACTCTAATCTACTTTTCTTGCGAAGAAGTTGGTCACATTGTTGCAAGATGCCTAAAGAAAGACAACAAGGATAAAAAAAAAAGAAATAAGTTCAAAGGCAAGAAGGAATTCAAAAACTACAAGGACTACAAGGAAAAAGGTAAGAAATCTTTTCTTATGGTTGAATATACTAATAATATTAAGGATGAAATGGTATACATTGCTACAAAAGATGAATCTGATGATGAAGGAGATAAGATGGCACTTATCTCTCATGTTAGCAAAAATGATACATGGATTATTGATAGTGGTTGCTCACATCATATGAATGGAGACAAAAGAAGGTTTGAGCACATGGAACATTATGATGGTGGTAGTGCGAGATTCAAAAACAATGAACCTTGCTGTATAAAAGGTAAAGAATGTATCTTGTTGACCAATGAACTTATATATGTGATAATGTTTATTGGGTTCAAGGACTAAAGCACAATCTACTAAGTGTGGCATAGTTGAATAACATTAGATTCAAGATAGAATTTATGAATGGCAAGGCCAAACTATTGGATGGGAAAGGAAACTTGGTTAGATCTAGAAAATAAACAAAAGGTAACCTATTCTATCTGGATCTCAGTGAAAGTTCATGTTTTATAGCTCAAGTAGAAGAAAGCTAGTTATGGCACAAATTATTATGTCATGTAAACTTTGATAATCTAGTTAAAATAAGCAAAAATAGAAAAGTAAGAGGTATTCCTAGCTTGAGAAAACCTGATATGTGTCTATGCAAAAACTGTCAAATTGTCAAGATGGGGAAGACTAGCTTCAAAAGGGAAGAACTATCATTCTAAAGAAGTCCTAGAGCTTGTGCATTTAGATTTATGTGGATCTATTGGAATAGAGAGTTGCAGTTGAGATATTTTTTTCATTCTTTTTGTTGATGATTATTCTAGAATGATGACTGTAATGTATCTAATAGAAAAATCATAAGCTTTCTAAAAGTTGAAGTGGTATCTGGCAAGAGTAGAAAAAGAAACTAGAAAGAAGTTGAAATATTTGATATTAGAAAGAGGTGGTAAATTTATTTCCAATGAATTCAATGAATTCTATATTAAAAAAGGAATTAAAACACAAGTATCAACCCCTGGTATATCTTAATAGAATGGTATAGTTGAAAGAAGGAACATATACATCATGGATTGTACAAGAACACTAATGATAGAAAATAATGTTCCTATCAAATACTAGAAGGAAGTAATCTACACTATAGTACATATCTTGAATAGAGTACAGTTGAAGAAAGACTCAAATAAAACTCCTTATGAACTATGATATGACTACAAACCTAATGTGAGTTACTTGAAAGTATTTAGTAGCAAATGTTATATCTTGAAAGAATCTAGGAAAGGTAAATTTGATGTCAAAGGTGATGAAGGAATATTCCTAGGATACTCTTGCAAAAGTAAAACATAAAAATGTTTGAATTTTTCTACTCATAAAATCATAGAAAGTGCACATGTGAGAATTGATGAGTTTGCATAAAAGATTGAAGAAGAAAGCAACAAAGAACTTGAGGATTAGAGAAGATTTGTTTGCTACGAACTTGATACATTTCCAAATCTATATGGTAGATAGGAGGCTTCACCTCTAGAGTCCCCAAAATCTCCAAAAGCTATCAAGTTGCAATCTATGTAACTTAAGTTAGAATCTAAATGACTTGAGTCACAGTTAGAGGCTACCAAACTATTACTAGAGTAAATTGAGTCTGATGGACCTCATTCATAGACAATGGGAACCAAGCTTAATACCTAAATTCATGAAGAAATCAATAGAAAAAACTTCAAATCCAAAGAACCTATGCTAGCAAGATATGTTAGAGGGCATCATGTACCTGAATAGATCATTGGAGACAAATAAGATGGAATAATGAAAAGAAAAAAATTAAAAGGTACATGCTGAACCTATAAATATTAAAAATTCTTTGGATAGTGACAGTTGGCTTGAAGCAATGAATGAGGAAATAGAACAAATATAGAAGAATAAAACCTAGACTCTTGTTCGTAGAGCCAAGGATAAAAATGCAATTGGCACAAAGTGGGTATTCAAAAATAAGATAAATGAAGATGGTAAAGTTTCTAGAAACAAAGAAAGGTTGGTATGTAAAGGCTATTCCTAAAAATAAGGTATTGATTGTGGTGAAACTTTTTCTCATGTTGCAATATTAGAAGGTGTTAGAAATTTACTAGCATATATAGCTCATAAAGGATTTAAAGTTTATCAAATGGATGTAAAATTTACTTTCTTGAATGGAATTATTGATGAGGAAGTCTATATTGAATAACTTAAAGGTTTTGTATATGCTATCAAAAGAGACATGGTTTGCAAATTACACAAGGCATTATATGGTCTCAAGCAAGCTCCTAGGGTTTGGTATGAAAGGCTCCATAACTACTTTGTATAGATTAGTTTTCAAAGGACAAATGATAATAGTAGTCTATATATCAAAGAAGGACTAGACAAAAGATTGTGTTGGTAGAAATATTCAAAGATGACACTTAATTCATAGAAAATGATGACTTATGCAAGTCATTTTCAAAAGAAATGAGTAACTAATTTGAAATATCTATGTTTGGAAAGATAAAATTCTTTGTTGGATTAAAGATCTAGTAGAAGAAAGATGGTATCTACATTACTCAATCTACATATATCAAGGAGATACTAAAAAAATTTGGAATGGAAAAGATTCAAGACCGGTTGGAACCCTTATGTCTACTTGACATAAACTTTCCAAAAATGATGATTCAAAAGAGGTAGATTAGACCACATATAGATCAATTATTGGAAAATTTTAGTATGTAGTGCATATAAGGTCTAATATTGCATTAGTAGTCATATGGTGCCAAGATTCTCAGTAAATCCCAAAGAAAATCATGTGATGGAAATTAGAAGAATCATGAGATATCTAAAAGGTATTGAAGAATATGGTTTATGGTACAAAATAGGAGGCAATTTGGATTTAAAAGTATTCATATATGCTAATATGGTATGAAGTATTTGATGCAAGAACATCATGGGTTGCCTTGTTATCTTGCTCATTTTTGTTCATTTTGTATCTGGTTGTTGAGTTACGATAGCTCTAATGGATGCCAAGTTATTGTAACTCTAATGGATGTTGAGTTACTATAGCTCTATTGGATGTAGATTTACTATAGCTCTAATGGATGCTGAGTTACTATAGCTCTAGTGGATGTCGAGTTACTACAACTCTAATGGATGTTGAGTTATTGTGGTACTAGAGGATGTCAAGTTATAGAAGCTCTAATGGATGTCAAGTTATTGTAGCTCTAGTGGATGCCAAGTTACTATAGCTATAATGGATGCCAAGTTACTATAGTTCTTGTCGATGCTGATTATTGTAGGTCTATTGGATTCCAAGTTACTATAGCTCTAGTGGATGTTGAGTTATTGTAGCTCTAATGGATGCCGAGTTACTGTAGCTCTAGTAAATACCAAGTTACTATAGCAAGTATATATAGAGTGGTTAGGCTTAGAGTTTGGAAATTTTTGGAGGGGATTTGGGAAAAAAATGTGAAATTTTGTTGCATATATATCTAGAGCTATGAATTTGATGTTGGATCTTTGATCTTGAATATATTTTGTATCTAGCCATAATCTATAAGGCCTTACAACTGGGCATGTATGCTAATTATTTGCTAAATCAATGAAAGTATCATGTTTCCTCTCTATGGTACTTTTCTCTTTATGTGTTTGTGTTTCTATTATGTTAAACTCTTGGAAAGTGGTTTGGATAGCTAGATGTGCCTTTGGCCTTAGTTCTTCAACCCTCGTTGCATTAGGTGGTAGCAGAGCATGAGGTTTATCTTTGTGGTGTTTGGATCATTTAGAACCCTAAGTGAGTTGGGTTATAGGGTTGTAGATATGTGAATTTGACCTATAACTTGTAGAGGGTTATGATCTTTTAGAAACCTGATTTGTAAAGATGGTTTGACATAGAGGAAATACTGATAATGCAATATTACATACATTAAGAAAAATTGTAGCCAGATTAGATGTTGTGGAGACAACCCTGAGGAGAGGAGTACATCCAGATAATGTAAGTGATGAGGAAGTAGTAGCACTAATCCCTAATCTAGAACCTAAACAAGACCAAGATGAAGCAAGATTATTGAGAGTGTTGTCTAGGAGAAATTCAAAGCCTTCTATAGAAGTTGTTTCTAATGATGGAAAGTTGGATACCAATGTTCACTCTAGGAAAAATTCAAAGCCTGCTATAGAAGTTGTTCCTTATGATGGAAAGTTGGATACCAATGTTGTCTTGGATTAGATCTCTGATATGGAGAAGTTCTTTGAGTATGAAAACATTCTTGATAATAGGATGGTGAAAATTTTTGTTACTAGGTTGAAAGGTCATGCCTCACTGTAATGGGAGTATTTGCAAAGTGATAGAAAAAGAAGAGAAAAGGAGAAGATCAAAACTTGGCTGAAGATAGTGAATAAGGTAAAGAAAAAATTCCTTCCTACTAATTACCAAGTTAGCTTGCTGAGAAAGATGCAAAATTTGAGACAAAAGGACATGACTATGAAAGAGTATATAGAGGAATTCTCTAGATTGGACATCAAATCTGGACTTGTGGATGATGATGTTGAGAAAATTGTAAGGTACATAAATGGATTGAGATCTAGAATACAAGATGAAATAAGTTTCTTGAAGTAGGAAAGTGTGGAAGAAGCATACCAATATGCGTTGAAGGCTAAGGAGATCTTGACAAAGAAGCATGAACAAAGACAAAGAGGTAGAGGTGGTAGATTCTAGAGAGGCAGTGGTAGATTCTAGAGAGGTAGAGGTAGATCTTATGGTGAAGGTGGTAGATCTAACAATTATGTATAGGATAAAGGAAAATCTAAGTAGAAGAATGATGACAAAGGCAAGACCAAATGAAAAATGGTAATTCTTACCGAGGAAGAGGTAATTCTTATTCTAGAGGTGGTTTTCATGGTAATTGTTGCAAATGTGGTAAAGAGGGATATAGATCTTTTGAATGTACATCCTCTAAATGTGGGTAAGGTAACATAAATTTTTTCATTTAAGGAGATGATAAGGGTTCAACAAGTGGACCTGATGCTAGAGAAAAATATATCATGGTGAGTGGAACCTTATGTAATAAGGGAAGTGATGAGGAACCTATTTTAAAGAGAAGTCTCTTCAAGACAAGATGTAAGATGATAGGAAAATATTGCAAAGTGATCATTGATAGTGGAAGTTCTACAAATTTGGCATTAGAAGAGTTGGTTACAAAGTTGCAATTGTAGAGGCTGAAGCATCCTAAACCCTATCATGTTTCATGGATCAAAGATGAGCATAAGATATTGGTAAGTGAGCAATGCCTTGTAAAGTTCAAGATTGATTATTACTGTGATGAAGTTTTAATGTGATATTATACCTATGAATTATTGTCATATTCTATTAGATAGACCTTGGCAATATGATAGATATGCTATACATGATGGAAGATTGAATCAATATACTCTTTGGGTGAATGGGAAGGAACAAATATTGCTGCCTTTAATTGAAAGTCCAGATGAGGTTAATTGTACTATTGTAAAAATTTGAATGTTTAATGGGAAACAATTTGAAAAGGAAATAAAATAGAATCAATTTTGTTTTTCTATAATTCCAAAGAAACCAAGTGCTAGAAAATAGATTTAATTAAGTGCTAGTCAGTGGTGCTCGAGTGATAGCTCGTAGTATTGACCGAGTACTAGAAGAAATTACATAATTGCCAAATGAGTATAAAGAGATTATTGTAGATGATATACCTGATGGTTTACCTCCAATGAGAAGCATAAGTCATTGGATGGATCTGACTCCTAGAGCTAGTTTTTCAAACAAAGCACCATATATATTGACACCTATAGAGAATGAAGAACTTAATAGACAAGTGCATGAGTTGTTGCAAAAAAGTTTGATTAGAGAAAGCTTGAGTCCATATGATGTACCTACTATATTAGCACCTAAAAAGAATAAAGAATGGAGAATGTGTACTAATTCTAGAGCTATTAACAAGATTATAGTGAAATATAAGTTTCCTATGCCAAGGATGGATAACATAATGGATTGTTTGAGTGGAGCAAATTATTTTACCAAGATTTATTTGAAGAGTGGCTATCATCAGATCAAAATTAGAGAAGGTGATGAATGGAAGACTACTCTCAAGACAAAAGATGGTTTATATGAATGGTTGGTTATGCCTTTTGGTTTAACCAATGCAACTAGTACTTTCATTAGGTTGATGAATGAAGTCCTAAAAAGATTCTTGGCTAAGTTTGTGATTTTTTATTTCGATGATATTTTGATATTCAAAAGAACTAAGGAAGAATATCTTGAGCATATTTGACAAGTATTGCAAAGGTTGAAAGAGGAAAAGTTTCTGATTAATATTAAAAAGTGTTCTTTTATGCAATAGGAGATTGTGTACTTGGGATTTTTAATTTTAGCTGATGGTTTCAAGATAGATCCTGAGAGGTAAAAACAATTTTGGAATGGCATACACTTAGGAATGTGGGTGAGGTTAGATCATTTCATGGTTTGTCTAGTTTCTATAGAAAATTTATAATAAATTTCACTTCTATTTGTAATGCTATGATTGAGACAATGAGAGGAGGTAAAAACAAATTCAAGTGGACACATGGAGCTGATAAGAGTTTTGGAACTTTGAAAAAAAGGTTGTTGAGTTACCTATATTGGCTTTGCTTGATTTCAATAAGGTATTCCAAGTTGAATGTGATGCAAGTGGTAGTGCAATAGGAGTTGTATTGAATAAAGAAGGTAAACCTATTGCTTTCTTTAGTGAGAAGTTGAATGATGCTAAAAGGAGGTGTTCTATGTATGATCAAGAGTTTTATGCTGTTGTTCAAGCATTGAAGAAGTGGAGACATTATTTGATTCCTAGGGAGTTCGTGTTATATATTGATCATAAAGCTTTACAATACTTGGGAAGTCAACATAAATTGAATTAGAGATATATGAAGAGGGTTGAGTACTTGCAGAGTCTCACATTTGTTAACAAGCACAAGAGTAGAGTTAATAGAGTTGCCAATGCATTGAGTAGAAGACTTTCTTTGTTGACTAAAATGAAGGTTGAAGTTCTTGATTTTGATGAAATAAAAGAGTTGTATGATGTTGATCCTAATTTTTCTGAGGCATGAAGAGAGTACAGAGCACCAAATCTGACAGATCACATAAGTATGTATGATGAGTATTTCATTCAAGAAGGTATGTTGTTTAAAGGAATTTAGTTGTGTATTCCTAGAAGTTCTATGAGGTTGAATCTGATTAAGGAAAAGCATAGTGGTGGATTGGATGAACATTTTGGAATTGATACAATATTAAGTTTACTGAAAGAGAAGTATTATTGGCCTCAAATTTATAATAATGTTAAAAAATTTGTAAAGAGTTGTGGAGTCTATAAAGTTGCAAAAGGAGTGAGTCAGAATGTTAGTTTGTGTACACCTATTACTATTCCTAAGAAACCTTGGAGTGACATCAGTATGGATTTTATTCTTGGATTACCTAAGACAGTGAAGGGGTATGATTCTATATTTTTTGTAGTGGACATATTTTTTAAGATGGCTAATTTCATACCATGTAAGAAGACATCAAATGTTGAGAATGTTGCTAAAATTTTCTTTAAAGAGATTGTGAGATTGCATGGATTACCAAGAGTATTATTTCTGATAGAGATAGTAAGTTTGTTGTTTATTTTTGGAAGACTTTGTAGAAGAAGATGGGTACTAAGTTGAAGTTTAGTTCTACATTCCATCCACATAGAGATGGATAGATACAAGTTGTGAATAGAAGCTTGGGTAATTTGCTGAGATGTTTAGTTGGAGGTAAGCCAAGTAATTAGGAAGTAGTTTTGGCACAAGCTAAGTTTGCATATAACAATTTTGTGAATAGGAGTATAGGGAAAACACCTTTTGAGATTGTTATTGGAATGTAGCTTAGAGGTATATCAATTTTGAGAGATGTTGTTGGTGTACAAAAAAGAAGCACTTTAGGAGAAGAATTTGTTGATTTTATGGAGTTTTTACATAAGAAAGTGAAGTTGAGATTGGTGATGAGCTGATGGTTCATTTAAAGAAAGGAAGATTTCTTATTGGAATATACAATATATTGAAGATGAAGAAATTTTGACCTTGTAAGATCTTGAAGAAGTTTGACAATGGTAATGCTTATGAAGTTAAGTTACCTCATGACATGGATATATCTCCTATATTTAATATTGCTGATTTGTATAAGTATCATGAGTTAGATGATGAAGTTTTTGTATTGGAAGATTTTCTTAAGAAATAGATTGAAGAAGTTGAATACATATTGGATCAGAGAGTTGGCAAGAGCACAAGAGGAAAATATTACTATGAATATTTGGTGAAGTGGAAGAATAGGCCTATTGATGATGCTTCATGGATTTCTCAATCTAAGTTGGATTCAACTCAGATTGTGACATCTCAATGATTTAGAAAAATCATTTCTTTCAACCTCATTTGTTTGATGTAGGAGCATCTTGGGTTGCCTTGTTATCCTACTCATTTTTGTTCATTATGCATTTTGATGCTGAGTTACTGTAGCTTTAGTGGATGTTGAATTACTATAGCTTTAATGGATGCCGAGTTACTATAGCTCTAGTGAATGTTGAGTTAATATAGCTCTAATGGATACTGAGTTATTGTAGCTCTAGTAGATGTTGAGTTACTATAGGTCTAATGGATGCTAGGTTATTATAGCTCTAGTGGATGTCAAGTTAATGTAGCTATAATGGATGTTGAGTTACTATAGCTCTAGTGGATGCCAAGTTACTATAGCTCTAATGGACGCCAAGTTATTGTAGCTCTAGTGGATGCTAAGTTACTGTAGCTCTAATGGATGCCAAGTTACTATAGCTCTAGTGGATGCTCAGTTACTATAGCTCTAATACATGTTGAGTTACTATAGATCTAGTTGATGTTGAGTTACTATAGCTGTAATGGGAATTGAGTTACTGTAGCTCTAGTGGATGTCGAGTTACTATAGCAATCTAGTGTTAACCGAGTGTTCCTTCATTTGCTAAGTTTTCCTATTTATAATTAGTATCAACATTTGGATGTGATTTCTGCGAGCTAACTTGTCGGATTTATTTTGATCATGACATTTATGTTAAGATCCTTTCTTGGGATGTGTCCAAACCATTTTTGGGTTAGCCTTCCTCTTATGTAATGTTCTAGAATGATCTATAAGCCATTTTGGCAAGTATATATAGAGATTTTAGGCTTAGAGTTACATAGTTTTTGGGGGGATTTGGGAGAAAAATGTGAAATTTTGTTGCATATATATCTAGAGCTATGATTTTGAAGTTGGATCTTTGATCTTGAATATATTTTGTATCTGGCCATAACCCAAAAGGCCTTACAATTGGGCATGCATGCTGATTATTTACTGAATCAATAAAAGTATCTTGTTTCCTCTCTATGGTATTGTTCTCTTTGTGTGTTTGTGTTTCTATTTTGTTAAACTCTTGCAAAGTGGTTTGGATAGCTGGGTGTGCCTTTGGCCCTTGTTCTTCAATCCTCCTTGTGTTAGTATTGATGACAGAAAAAACACCAGTGGTGGAGCATTCTTTCTTGGTAAAAGACTAGTGTACTAGACAAATAAGAAACATAATTGTATCTCTCAGCCCTCAACAGAGGTAGAATATATGGCAGTAATAGTCAATTATTCTAATATTGTTTGGTTCAAACAACTATTGGTAGGTATGAAGATAGAGATCAAGGATCCAATAGTTATATATTGTGATAACACTAGTGCAATTAATATATCAAAGAATCAAGTAATGCATACCATAACAAAATACATTGCTATAAAATATTATTTCTTGAGAGAATTGGTACAAAATAAAGAGGTAAGATTCAAATATGTGGATACAAAAGAACAAATTGTAGACATATTCACCAATCCATTACCTAAAGATGCATTTTTGTATCTAAGAGGTAAGCTAGGGGTCATTCCCCTATCTAAATCTCACTAAATAAAGTTTAGTGATGCATCAACTAGAGCATGTTGAAGATCAACTAGTTGGTGTAGTATTGACAAGGGCATATTGCAAATGAATCAGTACTTGAGGTACATTAATATTCATTGGTTTTTGTCTTTGGCATGAGATGTCAAAGAGGGAAATCTTTGCTATCATATCTAATATAAATTTTGTAAAGAGATGGACAAAAGGAGAATGAGCTTGGTCTGATATCAAAGGTAGAGGTTGTAGTAGACAAGAAGTTTTCTAACAAAGGGTGAAACTGAAGGTAGAAAGATATCACACTGATTGAGGGAGTTCTCATGGATGAGAATCAAAATGAAACTAAGGATAATTCCTTACTTTATTCTTGCTCTAAAATTTTTATTGCATTATGACATGTTATTTTGACATCAATGCCAAAGAGGGAGATCGTTGAAAAAATTGATTAATTGTATATTGTCTTTGATGTTACAAAAAATATCATATCATTTCCAATTAGTGTATGCCAAACTCACTTGGGCATTGAAGAAAGTTTTCTATGTCTACCAAGTATTCTAGAGTTTGCCTAGTTAAAAGACAATATCTACCAAGTTTGATCGTATATCAAAGGAAAATCTATAAAAGTTGAGTGTTAAAAAAGATCACTCAGTTAATGAAGGAAATGTTGGATGGAAATAGTGTTAAACGAGCTCATTCGGTTACCAAAGGAACTTTGCAAAATGGAGTGCTAACTAAGTTCACTTGGTTAACACAAGTAAATCATTTCTAAGTTAGTGTCTATCAAGCAAGGTCAACTAACAAAGGATTTTCTTGTTTTTTCATATTGAGGTCAATTAAATTGTCTATTGGTTCTAGCCAACTGAGAAGATGAATATTAATTATCCTAAGTTATATTCTAGCTGACTTGACAATATGAAAGATATAATATAAGGTAAAGTTGAGATTTAGAAAGTGTGAGTACATGGAAGATAATTGAAGATTTAATGATACTAAGAGGAAGCAAATTAGAAGGACAAGTAGAATATTTTTCTAAAGCTCAAAGATACATTAAATCAAGAAGGATCAAGTGTACAAGCTAGAATTGAGATCTATAATTAGCAATTTAGTTACATCCAAAATTAGGTCATCTCATTATTACTCTCTAACCATTGTAGCAATGATCTAAATCTCTAAATAGAGTTTCCTTAATAGCTATTTGTAAATCCTCTAACAAGGTGGCATTTCTATTGAATTGTCCAAAGACCTCTAGCAAGGTCACTCCTAATAGGTGATTAAATCCTCTAACATAATCACACCTAATAGTGTATTTTGTAACCTTTAACAACATTGGCTACTAATAGGGCTCACTTTAGAAGAGTGAAAATCTATAACTAGTTACAATTGGTGATTTTTAACAAATTGGGTTTCCACATTAAATCTTGGTGTCAAATTTGTTCATGCTATTTCTCTTATGTTCTTTCACCTAAATTAAAGTAATAATAATCACATATAATAACTTAAAATTTTCATGTTAACTATTTTCTAAGCATTTTTAGTGTTTACTGAGTTACAACATTTTTTTGTGTGTTTGTCGAGCATCAAAAGAGTACAATTTTTAGAGTTTATTTTGTACTAACATCTAAGGGATATAGGATTTATTTTAGTGGTAACTAATTCACCCCTCCACTCTCAGCTACTCCTGTTATATTTCCACTAGTGGCAACCTAATTGCGATTGTGCAAAATAAATATTTCACATGGAGATTATACATTTTTTAGGGAGCTCTAAACAAGACAACTGTAAAGAACCACTATGCTCTAGAAGTTTTTGAGGGTTTTTTTGGAGAAACTATGCAATGGTAAGGTTTTTGACAAGGTTTATGGATGGCTAAAGTACCATAATATTCCTATTGAGCCTACACATAGCTTAATAATGGCCAAAGTACTTAAGTACTCTTCAAATTTTTGAGGATTTGTTCAAGCAATAGTCATGCTCTCTAGCCTAAAAACTGGTTCAATTACATTGTTGCAAATAAAAAATTTCATCCCAAGAAAATTCACCACTTAGTTCATTGGTTTCTACCTTGATGACATCTTAGTCTTCAACTATATTTGGGATGAGCACCTACACCATGTTGAGCAGATGCTAGATACTTTGTGGAAGCACAAGCTATAAGAAAACATGGAGAAGTGTTAACTTACCAAGAAGGAGAAACAATAGAAGGTTAAGTCTAAATGCACAGAGTTGAGTCTAAGCCAGCCAAAATTCAAGTCAACCAAAATTGGCTACTACCAAATAACCTCATAGAGCTACTTGGCTTCTTGTAATTGGTAAACATTCATGCCACATTGGAGGCTTGTTATTGATTTCTTGTGTATTATTAGGCAATTAATCCATTTTAGAAGAGGTTACACCAAATTTAGGTTCACTTGGATGGTAGCAGAACAAAAATTTTTTTTAAGACTTGAAATGTATACCATGATTCATGCTAGTGCTTGGAATGCTAATTCTTCAATCAATTATTTGAGATTGAGACATGCATTTGAACATGTATTTAGAGAATTTCTCACTCAATATGGTCATCTAGTTACATTATATAGTGAACATTCACTTTGCAAGTCAAAATTACTCATCGTATGATCAAGAGTTGTATGCCATTATTTAGGAATGTAAGAATTGTATGTGTTATATTTTTGGGTAATGAGATCATCATCTGCAATCACAAGCTATTCTAGTTCTTGCAAACACACCAAAATTTATAACAAGAGAAACATCATAAGTGATCTTCTTATTTTTAGAAATTCACCTAAGTATCAAGCAGAAAAAGAGAATAGTTAATCCAAGAAGGTTGTGTAAGCTATTTACGAGATCAAGCTCTTCTCTTTTCTCTAAAGACTTGTGGACATGAAGTCAATGCATGGTTAGAATTATAACCTTCTACCAAGACTTTTGTGGAAGTGTTATCAAAACTTATTTTGTGGTGAGCTAGTTCAAGATTCCTACTTGCATGATGGAATTCTTTATAGCCTTGGTCACTTATTCTTTCTATGTGTCACTTATGCTTTCTATGTGAGATATATAGATTTATTTAGGAGTCCCATTTTATCAAAGGTTTCATAAAATTTTGGAGAGGAGAAGACCTCTATGGTGTTGCAAAGTTACTATTTTTATCCACAAATCAAGTAAAATATCATCAAAACATCAAATCATGTACCACATTTGCAATTGCCAAGACAAGAAACAAAAAGCTCAGTGGGTGCAAGCATCTGTCATTTCTAAAGAGACTTTTAGAACTTATTGCCTTAGATTTTGAGTAATGTTTGATAGATTTTTTAAAATGAAAATGTTGACTATTTACATGAAAACTATCATAGCTGTAGAAATAGTGCATCTATCTTTTTAGAATATTTATATCCACCTTGGAACCGCACAATATATCATTTGAAATAGAGATACAAGTTTTTGAGAAGTTTTTAGGAAATACACACTTTGATCTATACTAGACAAAAAGTTGAAGAAGTATATTTCCTTCTATTTCCAAAATGACAAGAAAACTAATGTTGTTGACAAGATGATAGTGGATCTTCACTAGATGTACATTTTGAAGATCCATCATAGTTGGAATGAAAGTTTGCATTTCATTCAACACAACTAAAACAAAGATCTACACAACTCAACAAAATGTATCCCTTTCAAGTTTGCTTGGGTTTCTAGCCATTGCCACCTATTGGCATAACTTAACTTGTTCCTCTATTAATAGTAGCAACTCCTTAAACTCAAAAGGAAGTTGAAAATATTTTTTAGTTCCTTAAGCATATTCAGAAACAAGAGAAAATTATATTGCAACAAACTAATGCAACATCTAACAACAAAATGACAAGCAAAATACACTACACATTTTTCAAATTGGTAAACAAGTTTGGCTATATTTATAGAAGGAGAGAATAACCTTAGCATAAGATTTTCCCACTCACCAAGCAAGGGAAACACATTTAAGATCAATTCATTTGCCTACCATGGGTTGCATCCAATCTTGAATGTATTACTCTCAAATTTTTTCTTTCCTCCTTTGATGGATTTTTCAAATTTTATGATGACACTACAATAAGCAAATAATAGACATTAGAACATTACAATAAAGATCAAGTCATTGAGAAAAATGTTAAATGGGAAAGACAATATGAGATCACTCTCTTCTAAATTGTCAAAGTAGGTAAGGTTTCTTCCTAGCAAAACAATTTACAAATGGTTAATTCCATATATTTTACCACACTTACCTACAATGGAGCTCATCACAAATGAGGGGAAATGATCCAAGAGTATCCATCCCACTTAGTTGTACCATAAATCTTCAGTGTTTTTTTGTCAAGATCTTCAAACTAGTTAACAAACCTAGAACAAACATGTTCTAATCCATCTTAGCAATGACATAAACCCAATCTATCCTAGCCTTTGTGAATAGTTGTGACAATGGTAACACATATTATAATGATAAATTTTAAAGTAATGTACATCTTATCTAATAAAATGTATAATATTTTTATTAATCTAAACTTGATTCATATGAAGGACACATTTTTAAGATTACAAAAGGGCAATTGTAAACTATCCTATCAAATATACAAACTATTATGTAATAACCACATTCATTAAGACTTAAGAAAAGGTAATACTAACATTCTCCACCGTATTACATTGTTTCTATAACTATATGTTTAAATCATACTTGATGATGATGGTAATATTTAATTTCATCAATGTCTTAATACTATTGTTTAATTGAATATTTTTATTAATTACTTTATTAAATTTATATTTCAATGAAGTAGATTGATAATAAAAATTCAATTTGGAAAAATTGATAGGTTTTAATAAGCCCAGATTTGGTGATATGGTTTGTTTTAAATGAGACAATTTTATATCACTAGGGAAATTTTATAATTTGAAAACTTTAATAATTATAATAGTTTGACAAGATGAAAAATGAAACCTTGGTTGAAATCAAAAACCTTATCAAAGTGTAATACTTGAAAAAAACAAAAAAAAAACTAGAAATTCTATTAGTGGAAATTGAACTTTTATGTTTTCAAAACCTAATGAATTATGGAAGTTAATTTTGTATGTACTTTATGTGATGTGTGGTTTACTACTGTGGGTTTTGGGTTTGACTTAGTACATTGACCATTCATGATGTTTACCAGAGGCTTGGGGGTTATTATTTTATGACGATGTTTTGTATATGATCTTTCATACCCAATCATGGTGATGTGTCACATGTTTTCTATGATGAGATTTGATTTTTTGTTTGTTAATTCTTTCTAGTTGCTTGTATAGAATTGAGGTGAAGAGTGTGCTTTCCTAATGTAGCCTTTCCATTTTCGATCAGTTATCTTTTGGATGCTTTCCAGTTTCTTGTATAGAACTAAGGTGAATGTTGTAACTTTCTTGTTGTAACCTTTGAGTCTTTGATCAATTATCTTTGGATGCTTTCCAATTTTTTGTATAGGTCTGCGGTGATTATTGTATTCTATCTTTTGGTACTTTCTAGTTGCTTGTATAGGACTAAGGTGATATTGAGATTGGTATTTAGGTGCTTTCTAGTTGCTTGTAAAGGACTAACGTGAATATTGTGTTTTATCTATAGGTTCTTTCTAGTCACTTGTAAAGGGATGAGGTGAAAACTATGATTCTTTGATTTGTACTTTTATGAGCCTAGGGTAGGTAATCTATGTGTACATTGCAAAGTGGCTTGTAATGGAGGCTAGAGTCCAAAGTGACTACTTGGGTAACCCATTGCAAGTCATTGAAATATGTGATAAAATTTCATTAAATGGGTTTTTAAATGAATTAAAAAGAGTTTGTGTCTTCCTCACCCATGCTTCAAGTGCTAGTATAGTCTAGGATGGGAGTAGAGAGGATGCCTTGCTGTGACCTTGCTTCATTAGTATGCCATATCTATAGAAGAGGATACTGGTGCCACATAAAGAAACCATGAGGCTGGAGTCCAGTGAGGCTACTAGTGTAACCTTAGAGTTGGCTCATGTGATGACACTTGCCCACTTGCATACTAGATTTCCTACGTGTCTTTTTTGCCTCTAGGATTAGATGATACTTGTGTCCTTGTACCTTTGAGATAGTTTTCTATTAGGATTTCCTTGACATAGATGTTGATTATGAATTGTGGATTGATATCTATTTGGGACTTGAGTTTATCTCTTGAGCATTGTGGGAGTGGACCATTTAGGTTTCACAAGGTTGAAGTGGTAGTACATTTTTCTTATAGCATTGAGATTTGATTGTTGGATGTCATTATTAGATGTACCTATGTAGTTGACCCTTTCATTTTGATCTTGTATTTCTAGTGGATGATTATGGGTGAAAGAATGGACCTATGTCACCTTTGGGGCTAACTTTATTTATTCAAAAAGACTCAATTTGGTAGGACTGAATTTGGCCAAACCCAATCTAGTTGAAACCATGTGGCACTGAGTAGGTACCAAGTGGTGTATACACATCTAGAAGGATCTGACTAGTTTAGATTTCATAGGATTTGATTTGGCTAAAACTGTAAAAATTATATAAACTACAAAAGGACAAATTTGATATTCATTTTCATCATGCAAGCTTGCTAGAATTGCATTGCAGGAAGAGCTACATGAGTTATTTGGCTAGATCAAACATGTCAACATTTTCCCCCAAATTTTTATTATGTTTTAAGTTTTATTTTATGTTTCCTTAGGTAAAAACATTTTTTTAATGTGTATTTTTAATGTAGATTATTTTAAATGGTTCAATTTTTTTAATATTATTATACATTTATGTTTTAAGTACTATAATATTAGATAAAATTTAGAAAATTTATTGAAATGTAGTAAAATTTAGACATTATTAGAGAAATTAAATTAATTGTAAAGCATTATTTATAGAAAATAGTCAAAAATTATATAAACAATGTTAGAAAATTTAGAAAATATTAGAATAGTTAGAAACTTTAGAAAACAATAGAAAATAATTATTAAATAAAGGAAATTACTTAGATATAATATTAGATAATTTAAATATTTTTATTTTATTTCATTATAAATTAGTAGAAATTGTTGTAAAGGTAAAAGTTTGGAAAGTACTATAAACTAGTAACTAAAACCATTAGATTGAACTAAATGAAACTCTACCTCTTACCATGAACACATATAAATTCTAATTGAAACCTTAACATTGAATCTTATAAATTATTGGTAGGTACAGAACCTATCATTGAATGTAATTAAACCACAACATTAAACCTAATCAAACTTGCACATTGAACCAAATTAGACTCTAACTCCTATATTGAACCTTAAATTCAAATATGATGACCTAAACCCTAAATGTTGAACCATCTCTCTAGATTTAAAATTTGTAAGTGGAGCAGAGGCCCCTTCTGTATACCCAATATGTTTCACTCATAGGTGCACAAATGTTTCAAATCCATACAATACAAGACTCCACTAAGTGATTCCCAATACCTACTCTCCTTAGACTAGATCTTATTCAAAGTTTAAGACACCTCCTTGAGGTCTAACACAACACAAGCTTAAGTCAAAGGTTTTAGTGATGAATTAGGGCTTATTTCAATCTTAGATGTAGTTCCCTATTTTTTTCATACACAAGTCCCACAATATTTTCTTAAGGAATCAACTTACACACCTAATAGTCCAAATAGGGCTACAAGGAGAAAATAAGGGTTTGTTAAGGTAAACTCCTTGGAACTCCACCACAAAAAGTCTTAAACACCTTTGGAAATTCCAATCCCTTAATCAACAACCCCTACATAGTTAGGACTCTTGACAAATCTCCCAACTGAAGTTGTTTGCAAAACTCTCCTAGGTCTAGTAGGGCTTATTAGGTCTCTTTTCCAAAGAAAATATAAGAAATTCAATATATCCTCCAATTAAACCTATTGAAATACTTTAGGGACATGCCAAAACATCTAAGTCCAAGTTCCTATGGTTCTATTCTTACCTCCTATCTTGAGACCCAAATATTCTTAATATACATCCTTTCCACCTTCTTTCTATCTAGGCTTATTTTTTCCCATGGTGGAATCTCTAGGAAAGAGAATTTTTCTCTCAACCCCTAGTTAGGGCTTCCCTGTGACTAGCAAGCAATCAAAATTCAATTTCTCTTAACTAGTATGACTTGAAGACCTCAAACAACTTGAAAAAATTTCATAAGAAAATTCCTCAACATTTCGAATCCTTTATATTTTCATGTGAATATGTACAATTCCATACAATTAGTTTCTTAGGCAATTTTTGAGGAAAACATTATGTTTTTATAGATTTGAAACAATGATTACAATAGATTCTTCTCTTCTATTTGTCATGCCCAAAATTTTATAGGGAAAAAAAACAACTAAATCTTTTTTTTTTTAATTTACATGATTAGGACACATCTACTCATGGTCCTTGAGTAAACATTGTGAACATATGTATGGTGTACATCAATACATACTACTATCTCTACTCTAAGGTACTCTCTTAAGTAGGTTGAATTTTTATAGCATAATATACTTAGCAATTTGTGATATAGTAATATTTCCCAACTAGGCCTCAGGCATCTCAAGACCATATATTTATGATTGCATGCACCTATAGGATGTGGTTATCTTTTGTGTATAATTTTTTTTGGGTGACAGGGTTAGATAACTCTTTCCATTCGGTACCCTAGTTTCACAACATAGATGATTATATTTGGGGAATACTCTTTCATTCATTTATTGTTTAGGTGATTACATATGGATGGATAATGTTAGCTTCCATAGTTTTGTTTACAAAGTCTTGCTTTACAAACAATGGTATACTATATCATGCTTAATTCCAATATAATGTTTTACTGAAGGCTTTTGTTTCTAGATATCCAAATTCATATGTCTTGACTCATATGTATTATCATTATCATGAGGAAGGTGTGAAGCTTAATTACTACTTCATGAGATATAAAACCCTAAGTTACTGCAAGAATATCAAATACTAATTATGTGCTTCAGGATCAAATTTATTAAATCCATCTTATCATTTAACAAATTTCTATTTAACAAATTTCTACCCATTTAAATAACTTACTAAAACATTAAACCTCCTATACTTATCATCATTCTCACTAACTAATTTTACTTACTATTTTTTAAAATAATACTCTTTATTTATTATTTTACATAAATCCACTTATTATATATAGCTATCATTTCTTAGCAATGGGTTTACTAAGACCTCCTATTCTTTCACATACTAAATTATATATTTCTAAGGTGATTAACCATTAGGATTTTAATATTAATCCTCAACTAATTTTATCTTTATTAACTTTGTATGGTAGTTATCTACCACTAACACTAACCACTACTCTATATTTCATTTAACTCAATATCTTAATGGTATTCAATTAACCATATCCTAATCATAAGTACTAACTTTACTAGATGACTTTATCAATTACAATATTACCAACTTATTTACTAGTTGTATAATGCCATGTATCTATACTTTTAAGTCACTAGATATAAAAATATTAACTTAATATTTGTATACTAGTCATGTATACTAATTTTATTAATTACAATATATATCATATTACTTAATATATACCACTAATAAATATACTGTACAAGCCATAGCATAAAAAATCATTCAATACTTACTATACAATATTCAAAATTACCTCGTGTCACTTTCTAACCTTAACTAAACCTTGGACACCTAGCTGAACCAACTCCTAACTCCTAACCATGTGACTCCCCTCATCCTACATACTATTATAGTCTAACTTAGAATGTAACTATGTAATAATTAAAGAAATGTGTAATGATCCTAATTACACCCTTATTCACCACTACCTAGCCACATGTCCTATGCTCCCTCATACTCATACAATGAATTACTTTTCCCTAACTCAAATTCTATTTACACCTTCCTAAGTCCTTTTAACTATTCAAACTTCCTCCCCATTTATAAGCACCCTTCCTAGGCACTACCTTCATTGGTCCCTACTTGCTTTCCTAGGTGTATGTTGGCATGTGTGGGGATCCTCCCAAGCCGCTTCATCCTAGAAGACTGCACATGCAATATTGTTTGCAGTAAAGCACAAGCTTCGTATCCTTCCACTCTCACATAGGCCATAGGAACATCAGGTTAGTTGCACCATGTGATGGCAACCTGCAATGGGAGGTGTGGGGTGGGGACCATGAACCCAAAGGGGTCCCTTCCCAAGTTTTACCTCTTGGTAGTCTACACTTTGGAACCTATTTGACTTAGATGAATATATATATATATATATATATATATATATATATATATATATATATATATATATATATATATATATAGTTATAGTTATATTGCCTTCATGTCTTTGATCACAAGTTTTAGGTGAAGGTTAACACTACCTTCATATAAATATTGTTGGCATATGACATAATTAGAGTCACTCTTTGAATCCTATTGTGAATATTCAGACTATCTCATATTCAAAGGATATTCCAAATTCTATGTTGGAACATGAACCTACAAGGAACCCGTTTGTTCCCTTATTCATCTATATCACGGAGCATCATTTAAAAGATTGTAAATTCCTCAATATCTCATATGCCAAAAGGACATTGTTCAACATATACTTATTTACACTCTATTATTCATTGCATCTACAACACTATTTCAACTTGCCTATTTCATTTCATACTAATACATGTTACAATTATACATGCTTTCTCCACATTTATTAAATGAAACTATTGTTTTTGTTCCTATACATCTTATGAAGTTAAAATAATCATTCTATTACATTGTCAAACATGTTCATACCATCAAATATCATCTTCCACCTTCACAATATTATACAATGGGGTGCAAATCTTTTCTACCTTACATACAAAAACAATGTAGATTTCATCATCATAATACATTGTAAGAGAGCAGGGGACAAGATTGATTTCTTCAACTACCACATAATGACACAACTCTTGGTTCTCCAAAAATGTCAAGGAGAAATCCATAACTTCTTCATAGCTCTCATCCTCACAGATCTTCAAAAAAAAACATAAAACCAAGCACCGTGGAGGCTCACCTCCCATCCTAGGCTTCTAAGAAGCTACCCACCAAGCACGAGAAATAAGACTCAAATGGCTTACCATCAAACATTTCACAATGCATGCAAAACTCAAGAGCATAATACATTTACAATCCCTCCAAGGTACAATGGGTGAAGGAAGGCTCTCCAAAGAGGAGAATGTCATATCCATCTACACATATATATTTACAATTTCACAGTGCCTCTTCAAGGCTATCAAAATACATCCCCCTTATAACATCAATACACTTATACCTCCCATAATACAAATTCCTCTTCAAGGATATCAAACATGGCACATGGCTTCAATGGAGCCCATACTCTATGAACAACAAAACCCTCTCAAAGAGGAGAATCTCTCAACTTCAATGTTAAGCCCATCTAACCCCTTCACCCAAGGCATCCCTTCCCTCACAAGTGTGAGCAAAGCCTTCACACTCATTAACAAATCAAAATTCTAACAACAAGAACAAAGAAGAAATTCAAAGAAATAAAATGCAACACAATCTACAATCACTCCAGGACAATATAAAGTTTGGTTTTACCAAAAATAGTTTAACAAGATTATGACACCATTATGCAAATCCAAAAGAAGGACATGGCATGGGCACCAACCTTGGTCCAAGTTAAGGAAAAATTAAAGTTATTTCTAAGCTCCCTTCTCCTTAGTCATCCCTCCTTCAAAATCCTAATTGTCTCTAAACTTAGAGAGTTGGTGAACACCCACTAGTTTGTCCAAACTCCCTTATAAAGACCTCCAACCCCACTATCTCCATTTTTGGCAAAATGTGAAGCCCACTTTTTCTTACTTTATTGTCCCTTCTAAACATAGGACCTTGACCAAGTGTAAAGAAAGGGTTAAAGTCATGTGACAAATCTAATTTTGAATTGGTGGAAGAATGCATTGGTTAAAGAGTTCCCTAGGTTAACTAAGCACTAAAATGGTCAAATTTAGGTCCCTAACATGTTATGCTAACATATGGATAGATTATTTTTACAAAAAAAGTCACTTTGGTACCAACTATTGACCCTTTAAAATCCTTGTCAAGTTTGAATTCGAAATTCCCATTGATGGTGACCCATTCTATCCTTTCTCCAAGTAGATTTGATTAAATATTTTGAAGAGAATTTAGTTTAAGGTTAAGTGTTGCCATGACCAAAACCCTAAGAGACATGTCATCAACACATAAAGAATTACAAGTGTCAAGTGACACATTTAAAACACATTACACATCACCATGACATATGCCTAATGTATTTATGAGATTAAATTTACCACGCACATGCAAGATTACATTTATGAAATAAACACATCACAACAAGGCTTTTGAACTTCCAAAGATTTTCCTTGGCTAAATCATATTTACATGAGTTTGGACCTTGTTTTCCCAATAAAATTCCATGGTTCAATTGCTTGCACACTAAAGTCAAACATTAATAGCCCAATGAAAAAAACCATATAAGATGCATGTGTATAAATACATGACAATTTTAACATCTCAAACTCAAATTATTAAAATTTCCATAATTAACCTTTCATTTTCTAATCATTTTCATATGAAAAGAATTCAAAACATTAAGATATCAAAATATGCATATCAACATTAATCTCTCCCTATCACAATCAATTTAATATTTTGAATCACATTATATTCCATCTTCCATCATGGTGGTGAAATGTTGAATCTATACTTTTAAGTCAACGAACATGAAAATTATTTTTGAATACATATCTTAGGTCAAAATCACTAAAATGTAAACATCACGACTAGTATCCTTTGATCAAATATAGTTTCTTTACTGATATTATCCTATTACCATTATAAGATAAAACATATAATAGAGTCCATCAATTATGTTAGGTAATCAAGATGTTTGCATAGTCATATAGTTTTGAAAATCAATCATAGAATAAATCTATTACATTTTATTGGGCTATAAAAATCTATTCTAGTGAATGTCAACATATCCACCTAATACTAGTTGTACAATAATTAATTTATTACATTACATCATATCGAGTTCTACCGCATAGACCCTTATCCAATCTTGATAACAATTTTCATTTATGACTATTAGTAATATCATAAGGGTACGTGTTGATTCATCTTTCCATAATAACCATCCAATTCAATTATCTTAATAAATTATAAAATACCATGAATCCATTGACCTAATTTTTGGGTTATGACATTTTGAACCTTTATTCCATATGATCTTAACTCATTAATAGAATGCAACTAAATAATTTATTTAACCTAGCAATAACTAAAATCCATATCCATCTCAAGCAACATCTTGTAGTTCATTATTGATAAGTAAATTATCACTCATGAGTCCATACATAAATTCTAAAACCTCCTTACCCTAATTTTATCATAAGATGTCAGGATAGCTATACACATAATTCACGTCCTCTTCACAAGAAACTAAAACATATCATCTAATGTTCTTACTCTTTCTAAATCCTAATCATATCCATAACATTTATGGTTTATAATAAGCTACTAGGGAAGGGGCCTTACACTATGTTGAGAAAGGTTTCTCAACCTTGTGTTTTCCATTCCCAAATAGTTCCAATTGATAAAAGTGGTTGTGAATGTTGGGATTCAAAAGTTTCATTTTTGCACAAAAGTTGCATTATACAACATTGACAACATTTCGCAAAAGTTGTTAGATGTCTCTAAAATTTACTAAAATTTAATCCTAGACCCTACCTAGGATACTAAGAAGTTTTTGATTGATAAAAAATAATTACTTAACCCTCTAGACTATCTTATCCTCATTATACCTGGAAATTGTCCATAAAAAGACTAAGGTAGAAAATAAGGTTTATAAAACACCTAATATCTCCTTGCCTTACAAGTTGGACATTATTTATAGCATTGGATTCTAGATCCAATTCCTATCCTAACCCTTTGTGTTTGATCCTTCTGATGTGCTTGCACTATTAAGTATTGGAAATCCTCCTGCACCATACTCCTGGGGTGCATTGATCTCAAGTCCTCTTGGGATAAGCTCTTGCAAACTTAGGCCTTGTTTCTGGATATCTTGTTCATCCATTTATATAAAATATTCCTAAGGATATCCCTGCTAGTGAACCAAATAATTCTTGTATGCATTCTTCCTAGTTTATTTGATGACCTCGGTGTCAGGGATCTTGTCAAGTTTTCTTGGCTTATGGGCTAGTATCCTTGTAACATCTTCTTCCCATTCTTCAAGCTACACTTCTAAACCTATTTTCACATCACCTTTATATGGGGTTAGATATCAAATATTAAATATGGGAGGGATACCAAGGTGTGAGGGAAACTTTATCTCATAAGCATTCATTCCATATTTCTTCAATATCTAACAAGGTCCTACTTTCTTAATGAGTAGTTTCATATGCCTTCCCTTTGGTAACCTCTCCTTTTTCAAGTATTCCTAGACCAATTCTCCAACCTACAATCAAACATCTCTTCTATGTTTTTTTTTAGCTTTCTTATACTTCTTTGCACTCTTCTCAAGTGCCAATCCTATAGAGTCATGAATCTCTTTCATGCTTTTTACATACTCCTCTCCATGAGCATTGATTGGAGTGTTGGAAGGTAGTTACCTAAGTTCTAGGATACCTCTTGGATTCTACCCATACACTATTTGAAAATGGCTCTTCCTTGTGCCTCTATTGATAGAGTCATTAAATGTAAACTCTACTTGTAGTAGGATTGACTCCCACTTGTCTCCATACTGCTTTGTCAAGAATATAAGTAGGTTTCCAATAGACTTGTTGACCACTTATGTCTACCCATCTATTTTTAGTTGCTATTCAAAGCTAAAACTTAGATTAGTTCCTAATTTCTTCCACAAGGTCCTCCAATAGTGACCAATAAACTTCACATCTCTGTCTGATAGTATGGTTAAAGGTAAACCATGAATCCTGAGAATCTACTTGAAGAGTAAGCTTGCAATTGCTGATGCATCATTGGTTCTTTTACAAGGGATAAAGTGGGCCATTTTACTAAATTTTTCCACTACAACATATATGCTATCAATTCCCTTCTGTGATCTAGGCAATCCCATCACAAAGTCCATGCTACAACTCTCCCAAGGCCTTGTAGGAATAGGAAAAGGTTGATATAGTCTTGCATTAGTGGATGTACCCTTGGCCCTCTAACAAATTGTACATGTTTCCACAATCTTCCTTACTTTAGCCTAAATTTTTGGCCAATAGTAGGCCCTTCTCACCTATTCCAAGGTCTTGACCAATCCAAAATGGCCCCCCATGCTACCTGCATGCTTTTCTCTAATGATGTTCTCCCTTATAGAACATTGTGGAATGCAAAGTTCATGCCCCTTGAATAATATCCCATTTTGAATCAAGTAATCACCATTCTCAATGTGATATGGCTTAGAGAACTCAGCACACACCTTATAGATGTCTTTGAAATCATTATCATCTTTATACATTCCTTTCAAAGAACTAATCCTTACACTTTGTAGTTGGATTTCTTGCACAACTAAATTCCTCATACTTAGTGCATCTGCCACCTTATTGGTAACTCCCTTCTTGTATTTTATTGAAAAATTTTATGCTTGAATGTATTCTACAAATTTCATGTGTTTGTGGCTTAGTTTCTCTAGACTATTCAAGAAACTTAAGGCTTGGTTGTTTGTCAAAACAAGAAATTATTTTGGAAGGAGGTAGTGCCTCCATTTCTTCAATGATTGGACTAACACATATAGTTCCAAGTTATAAGAGAAGTATTTCCTGTTGGATTCATTCAATTTCTCATTGAAAAAGGCTACTGGCCTCCCTTTTTGACTCATGACAACCCCAATAGCTAAGTTAGAAGCATCACATTCGATAGTAAAGGTTTTCTAAAAAAATAGGGAACACTAGGATAGGTTTCTCCATTACCTTTTTCTTCAACATTTGGAAGTCCTCCTCTACATCCTTGTTCCACAAAACTTACACTTCTACACTACCTTGATTGTATCACATATAGGAGTACACAATTGATGAAAACCTTTGATGGACCTTCTATAGAAGGAAGCAAGTCTGTGAAATTTTTTGACTTAAAGTCATGGTCCGAGGGAAGGCCAACTCAAGATGGATTCCACCTTCTCAAGATCCATTTTTATGTTACCTTTAGAGATTAAAAATCCCAAATAAATAAGTTTTCCCTGCATAGAAACAAACTTATCCAAGTTTATAAAAAAAATTTCTTCATGCAATCACTTCAACACCAAGTTAAGATGTTCCATATGTTCCTCCTTATTCTACTGAAAATAAGGATATCATCAAGGTATATTATGAAAATTTTTCCAAGGAATGCATTAAGCACCTCATTTATGAGTCTCATTAATGTGCTTGGAGCATTTGATAGGACCAAAGGCATCACCCTCCATTCATACAAGCCCTCATTGGTTTTAAAGGTAGTTTTCCATTCATCACCATCTATAATCCTTATTTGGTGATAGCCACTTTTTAAGTCTATCTTGGAATAGTATCTTTCTCCCCCTAGTTGGTCTAGTAGGTCTTGTATTCTAGGCATAGGGAACCTATACCTAATAGTGATTCAATTGATTGCTCTAGGATCAATGCACAATCTTCATGTGCCTTCTTTCTTAGGTGCCAACAAGGAAGTTATGACACAAGGACTGAGGCTTTTTGAGACCAATCCTTTATCTAGGAGTTGTATTTTTCTTTCCATCTCATAATTTTTCTCTAGGTTTAGTTTACATGCTACTTTGTTAGGTAAAGTTACTCTTGGGATCAAATCTATGTTATGGCTTAAATCTCTGATTGGGGGAAACTCACTTGGCAATTCTTTAGTTATAATGTCCTTATAGTAGTCCAATAGGTCTATAACCTCCTTAAGACCTACATGTCTCAAGGGCTTCACTTCCTTCACAACCTTCTTAGGTATGTCGTCCTTAGGAAAAATGACTAGAGCTTAGCATGGACCCTTTTCCTATTTAAGAACTTTTAGAAATTATTTTCCATCTAAAAGCATTTTTTATATCCTTCTACTCTTCTGCAGAATCTAGTAAGGGTAAGATAATTACCTTTTCATCTCTATGGTTGATGGTATATTTATGCAACTTACCATCATGGTGTGCCTCCACATCATATTGCCATGATCCCCCTAATAGAAAATGACAAGAATCCATTGGTATAATATCATAGTCTAGAATTCTACCCATGCTTGCTCCTCTATGATGGTTTGTTTCTTCTTTGTGAGCCAAGTCAGCTCATAAGGATTTGGAAGTGGTACCCTCCTTAATTTTAACTTCATTACTACTTCCTTAGATACCAAGTTATGAGTAGATCCACTATCAATCAGCATCTTGCAAACTTTGTCTGCACACTTGGATGTGGTTCTAAAAAAATTATTCCTTTGATGTGGTTCATGGGTGGTTGGTTCCTTCAATAGTGTCCTACTGATTATAATGGCTTCTCCCTTCTCAACTACTTCATAAGATCCTTCAGCTTCCTCTTCTTGACTATCATCTTCCCTAACTAGGTTTTCTCTCCTATCAGTCTAATTCTTTTCATTTTTAGGACACTTAGATGCCAAGTGCCCTAGTTGGTTACATCTGTGACATCTTGGAGGTCCTAATGATCTCCCTCCAAATATTTCCCTTGATTCTCCTCTTCCTCCCCTATGGGATCCTGTATCATTTTTCTCACTAAAGGAATTATCCTGACTAGTCTCCCCATAGTCTCTAGGAGTTTGTCCTCTACCACCACTTGTTCCTCTTCCTCTATTGCCAAAATCTCTCAAATTTCTTCCTTTCCCTCCTTGTTCTTGTTTCCTCTTAAGCTTCTCCTCCACCTTCAATGTAATTTGAAATCATTTTAAAACTATGTTAGGAGAACATAGGCTCATTTCATCTTGGATATTCATCATCAACCCTTGCATTTTCCTAGCAAGTTTGACACACTTTGGCTCCACCAATTTGGACTTCATAGTGAGTTTTTGGACTCCTTAGTGTAATTAGAAACATCCATCTTCTTTTCTCTCAAAATCTACCTCTTTTTATTAAGTAGAATCTCATATTCCTTGGGCATATAGTCTTCCTTTATCAAGGTAATCATCTTCTTCCATGTATTGTTATGGTTTTTATCCATCTTCACCCATTATGCTTGAGTGAAGTTCCACCAAGTTAAGGCAGACCCCTTCAACTTTTATTTTTCTATTTTCACTTTTGGATGCTTTGGTATCTCTTCATAGTCAAAGAAACTAGTGAGTGCTTCAATCCAATCCATCCCTTCTTTTGGATCTATCTTCCCACTATAGGTAGGAAGATCAAGTTTAGTGTCCATGATCCTTCTCTCCATGTATTTAAAAGTCTTTAGGAATAACCTCTATTCTACAGGGATCTTCTCTCCTTCACCCTACCAAGGAGTTTACTCATCACTCCCCTCCTCATTCTCAAAGTCACTACTAAATCCTTTCTTGACTTGTTCTTTCAATTTTTCCATCTCTCTCTTCATTTGCTTCCTCTCAGCATCATGCTCTTTCACCACACTCAGTAGTTCAACATTTTTCATTCTGTTAGGAAGTTCATTTTCATTTTCTTCTCCACCATCTAACATGGTTGCAACTTGTATTTATCCAAAGATCTACTAAATTTCTCTAATACCACTTTGAGTAAAGCCCCCTTCTATATACCCAAGATGTGTCACTTATAGGTGCACAAATATTTCGCAACCATAGAATACATTACTCCACTATGTGATTCCCAATACCCACTCTACTTAAACTAGAACAAATTTAAAGTCTAAGACACTTCCTTGAGGTCTAACAAGACACAAAATTAAGCCAAAGGTTTTAGGGATGAAGTAGGGCTTCTTTCAACCTTAGATGTAGTTCCTCAATGTTTTCATAGACAAGTCCCACAATATTTTCTTAAGGAATTAACTTACACATCTAGTACTCTAAATAGGGCTACAGGGAGAAAATAAGGGTTTTTGAAGGAAATTTTTTTGGAATTCCACCATAGAAAGTCTTAAATACCTTTGAACACTCCAATCCATTAATAAACAACCCCTACCAAGTTAGGAATCTTGACTAATCTCCCAATTCAAGTTGTTTGCAAAACTCTCCTAGGCCTAATATGGCTAATTAGGTCTCTTTTACAAAGAAAGTATAATAAATTCAGTACATATTCCAACCAAACCTATTGTAATACTTTAGGGACATGATGAAACATCTAAGTCCAAGTTCCTATGGTTCTATTCCACCCTTGGGCCAAGTTGTGCCTCAAAATCCCAAAGTTGAACAATCACATTTAGATGTGTATCTAGAGGCTTCAATGTTTTCTGCCTGCATCTCCTACCTCCTGTACTAAGACCCAAATATTATTAATATAGATCCTCTCCCCCTTCTTTCCACTAAGGCTTATCTTTTCCCATTCCAAAATCTCTAGGAAAGAGAATTTTTCTCTCAAACACTAGTTAGGGCCTCCCTGCGACCAACAAGCAATCAACATTTGATTTCTCTTAACCAGTATGACTTGAATATCAAAAAAAAAATTCAAACCCTTCATAAGAAAATTATTCAACATTTCCAATCCTTCAAAGTTTCATGTGAATCCATACAATTTTGTACAAGCAGTTTCGTAGGCAGTTTTTATAGGAAACATTAGATTTTTATGTGATTAAAAAAAATGATTACAATAATTATTCTCTTCTATGTTGAGAAAGGTTTCTCAACCTTATTTATACCATTACCAAATAGTTCCAACTAATAAAGGTGGTTATAAATGTTGGAATTCAAAAGTTTCATATTTGCACAAAAGTTGCATTATGCAACATCGACAACTTTTTGCAAAAGTTGTCAAATGTCTATAAACTTTACTAAACTTTAATCCTAGACCCTACCTATGATCCTAAGAAGGTTTTGATCAATAAAAAATCATTATTTAACCTTATAAACTATATTATCCTCATTCTACCTAGAAATTGTTCATAAAATGACTAAGGTAGACAATTAGGTTTATAACACACCTAATGTCTCCATGCCTTACAACTTGGATATTATTTCTAGAATTGGATTGTAGATCAAATTCTTGCCCTAAAACTTTGTGTTTGATCCTTTTGATGTGCTTGTAATTGAAGGTATTGGAAGTGCTCCTACACTAGTAACCCTCTCTCTCTCTCTCTATGTCCTAAACCCCATCTCTCTAAACCCTAAACTGCTCTCTAAGCCCATAATCCATACACTTCTCTCTCTAGAGCTTGGATAACTTCGTCTCTCCCAAACCTAACCTCACCTCTCTCTTTCTAGATCTCTAACTTTTAACCTTTTGTCTCTCTCTTTCTCTTACTCCTAGACCCCATCTCTCTAAACACTAAGCCACTTTGTAACTCGTAAACCCTTAACCCTATCTCTTTAAACCCTAAACCTCTCTCTAAGTCCTAAACCCTATCTCTCTATACCCTAAAGCACTCTCTAACCTAATAATCCCTAAACTTCTCTCTCTCTCTAGAAATTACATAACTTCATTTCTCCCAATCCTAACCTCATCTCTCTCTATCTAGATCTCAAAATTTTAACCCTTTGGCTCTCTCTAACTCTTAGACCCCATCTCTCTAAACCCTAAACCAATATGTACCTCATAAACCCCATCTCTCTAAACCCTAAACCACTCTTGAACTCCTAAACCCCATCTCTTTAAACCCTAAACTGCTCTCTAATTCCTAAACCCCATCTCTCTAAACCCTAAACCACTCTATAAGCCCATAATCCCTAAAATTCTCTCTCTAGAACTTACATAACTTCATCTCTCTATTTTTAGATCTCAAAATTTTAACCCTTTATCTCTCTCCAACTCCTAGGCCCCATCTCTCTAAACCATAAAATACTCTATAACTCATATACCCCATCTTTCTAAACCCTAAATTGCTCTTAAACTCCTAAACCCCATCCCCTTAAACCCTAAACCTCTCTCTAAGTCCTAAATCCCATCTCTCTAAACCCTAGACTACCCTCTAACCCAATAATCCCTAAACTTCTCTATCTTTAGAACTTACATAACTTCATCTCTCCCAACCCTAACCTCATCTCTCTCTTTCTAGATCTCAAACTTTTAACCCTTTGTCTCTCTCTAACTCCTAGACCCCATTTCTCTAAACCCTAAATCACTCTATAACTCATAAACCCCAACTCTATAAACCCTAAAATTCTCTTTAACTCCTAAAACCCATCTCTTTAAACCCTAAACCACTCCCATCTCTCTAAACCCTAAAATTCTCTCTAACCCCATAATCCCTAAACTTCTCTCTCTAGGACTTACATAACTTCATCTCTCCCAACCCTAACCTCATCGCTCTCCTTTTATATCTCAAAATTCTATCCCTTTGTCTCTCCCTAACTCCTAGACCCCATCTCTGTAAATCCTAAACCACTCTATAACTCATAAACCCCATCTCTCTAAACCCTAAACTTCTCTCTAACCCCATAATCCCTAACATACTTCATCTCTCACATTTCATCTCTCTCTCTCTCTCTCTATTACATAGCTTCATCTCTCTCTCATACATAACCTCATCTCTCCCAACCCTAACCTCCTCTCTCTTTCTTAACTCCTAAACCCCATCTCTCTAAATCCTAAACTACTCTTTAATTCCTAAACCTCATCTCTTTAAACCCTAAACCACTCTATAAGTCCTAAACCCCATCTTTTGAAACTATAAACTACTCTCTAATTCCTAAACCCCATCTCTCTAAACCCTAGATTTCTCTCTAACTCCATAATCCTTGAACTTTTTATCTAATTTGATTTTTACCTATTACTAAAAAAATTATAATGTAGTTAACATTTCTTTATATGTTGTACAGTAGGTTTGTTTAGCAAGATTCATTTAATGTATTTTGATTCAATTAGTTTATATAATCATCTATGTATATATGTATATATATGCATGTGCAAATCTCTATTATTGGCTATCTAGCTTTGTTTGTTTATATCTTTCACCATTATGGCATTGAGGGGTAGTGATTCTAGAGAGGTCAGTGTACATGGTTGTCTCTATAGTGGTTCATATGTAGATCAACTACTAGCAACTAGGATAGGGAGACATTATTAAGTGACACTATTTAACACTTACAGAGTGCACTTAATACTATTGATTTGAGTCTACATGCTTTGCCTACCATACAATGTAGGGATGAGGTGACTATGATTAGAGATGAGTTTATTAGAATGATGTGCACTCATGTTGAGGGTTTTAACCCTTATGATATTGTTAGTTTGGATACATATTATAGTGCTCTATCTCATAGTGTCATTCGTGGTTTGAGATGGACGGAGATAGATGAGATGGTCTCTATGGAGAGTGTGAAGAGCATGTTCCCACATTATCAAACTTTGAAAGAGGTCAGAGGGTACTATGCTACAAGGTGTATTGATCCATTGGTGAGACCTTTCATTTATCCTCATTGATTGGTTGCACATGACATGTGGTCCCAAAAGGATGAGTTCCCCTTATATTTCTGCAAATAATTGTTTGCAGAATTTCATCTACATCAAGAGGTTGATTACATTGATATATTTGGGCATGTTGGGCATGGTCAAGGTAGGTTTCAATTAAATTTAGACACCTAGATGTTCTTGTGCCCATTAATAAATGGGTATTGATTGGTCCAAACCTTTTGCTAATGCCAAAACATTTAGAGTTGGTTGTAGCTACAGATACAGTGGTAACTAATACATGTAGAGATGTGTATGAGAGGATTTCCACTATTTCTATCTAGGTGCATGAGATGTCTTCTGATCAAGTGCACAAATACATAACACACTCATGATTTGCATCTATAAGTGGTTACATTGCTCCATCATCTTAAGGTGATGACATGTTTCATGAGGATGACATCCCATCTCTAGTAGACATCTCCATGGATTCTTTAGTAGACCACTTGAAGGCTATCAATACATATTTGTCCATTGATCTACATTTAGCCTATCAATCTTTTTAGTTGTTGACCATACAACCACTTAGTTCAATGTCATCATATGTGAGTGGTATCATCAAAGGTACATCAGAGGCACAAGGTGGTCAAGGGTAGGAGGACATACATTTTGTAGTTAAAACTCCACCATAGACCACAATTGAGGAGGATGAAGGCCCCCCTACCAAGGCAGGTTCTTACTGACCATGACGTTCATTGTTCATAGATATACTCACAGATCCTATGCTAACATTAGAGATATGACCTTTATTCATACAAACTTGAGTGAGATAGGTAGGCATATATTTGTGATGATGATGGCCTATGGGGACTTGTATACACCTATGCATCCTGTACAATAGGAAACATAGGTAAAACTTTACAAACATGTCTATTTAATTGTCTATAGATTTTATATTTAAAACTTTAGTAAAGTATAACTTGTGACATATTTGTTTCTTTTATTGTATATAGACTACATCTATAGCTCATAAAGGTGGAGATGGAGAGACCCCTGTCGACCCTAGTCATCCTGAGTCATAGATAAATTTAATTGTACTTATATTATTATTTATTAAATTTATACACATGCTTATGATACATTTGTTCTTATATTGGACATAGGGTTCAAGATCTCATCTCACTTGATCACATTGTGGAGCGTGACACGATCATGTTTGATATTCATATATGTCATGTACATGAGTTTAACTTATATATTTTTGATGTTTGATATTGATTTATGATGATATCATTTAGATTTACAACTATGGGATATTTTACATTTGTAACACACATATATTTGACATATTTCGTATTAGCATGAGTTATTTGACCATTTGCATTTATAGTAGACATACATGATATTTTGAAGAGTTATGTGACCATTTACATTTATAGTTGACATATTTCATTTTTCATGAGTTATGTGACCATTTATATTTATAGTTGACTGATATGATTTTTTCATGAGTTATGTGACCATGTTAATATGTAGTTGATATATTTTGTATTTACATTTATAGAATATCTTTTACATGAAGATGGAAATATGTTTTTGAAATCTCTATACATTATTATTTAGATAATTGTTAATGTGTATAAAATTTATGTGTTCTATAAATTAATGAAAATATGTCTCACATAATTTTATAGGTGTGTTGCAAAAGGGTATAGCAAATGTAAATGTAAATAGAAATAATTACATTAAATTTTAGATAATTGTTAATGTGTAAGAAATTTACATATTCTATAAATTAATGAAAATGCATCTTACATCATTTTCCAGGTGTATTGTAAAAGTGTATAAATATTGAAAAAATACTTAAACCAATGTAAAAGAAAAGAAAAAAAAAAAAAAAAATATATATATATATATATATATATATATATATATATATATATATATATATATATATATATATATTTGAAATATTTTTATGAATCATTAAACCTATCAATCATAAAGTTTTTGATACGTATGGTCAGGATCCTCTCTATCTTTAACAATCTCCAACAACTTTTCATGCTCCTCGATATCTAACCTCCAATTTGGTTTGCTATGTCCTTTTTTTGGCATAATGTCAAACTGAATCTTTGTGGCTAAAACCAAGTGGTTGTAATGCAAATTTTTTTGGCCAAGCATGTATTCAATAAATTGAACACCATTGTGGTCAATTTTTTTTTACTCATAATAGGTGCCCACAAAATAAGTTTTGTACTTCATTGAGTATTCTTAATAATCTAGAAAAGAAATAATTATTTACAATTAATCTCTCACTCTCTAATTAGTTGTATACATCTCATAAGGGGATAATCTATAACTTCTATAACAATTGAACCGGTTAGATGTGACTGGTTATCATCATTCGTACTTGGTTTAGTGAACTTGGTTTTAACTTTTATGCATCTAAGTATATAGTAATCTACACCTTCCATATTCAGAGGATTCATATATAGAACAAAGATGTCACTTACAAATGTACAAAAATAATGGGAACTATAAATAAATAAATATGAAGACAAAAAATATATAAAAATGAAACATGTTTTTTGAAAGTCACCTGGAACAACTAAATTAGAAACACATTCATAATCGATTGAATACATAGGATTATGAATGTCTACATTGTCATCTTCTTCATAAGGGGTACTTATGATTATGTTTGTCCATGTCCATTCAGAGAGATAGCCATTCACAATATTATTACATTGATCTATTACATTTTTTTGAATGTAGACATCACAAAAACATGATTTTATTCTTACTTGAATTATTGGAGGTTTGTATTTTCTGGTAGTCATCAATTGACACAAATTTCTAATTTCAACGATGGGTTGGAAATAGAGTAAGGATTTGATTGATCAATATTTATAACACATTAAATTGGCAAGTATCTATGTCAATAATCAAAATATTAAAGTAATCGTGTCAAAGAAAAATGGAAAGATTACCTTTCACTTCCAAAAAAAGCCTTTATTATATGTTGTATCAGAAGGAGAAAACTGAACAACTTGATTTTATTTGTATCTTTGCACCTATATAGGGAAGAAAATTGTATCAATTTTAACAAAATATAAAAGAATTATCTAGCAGATGGTCATATACATCAAAATTTGATTAGTACATAGCAATATTATACCTAAAATTTTATATTGCCAAAGTGCACACTTTGCACATGCTCTTGCTCCATCATGCTCTCCTTTTTTATGACCACTTTCATAGAAGTTCCAAAGAAACTTGAAATTCCATCTCGCATGTTGTGTTGCAAGTCAATTCAACACTTTTGTACACTTAAATTTCCCTAAAAGAAAATTTGAAAAAATTAATGAGTAACAAAATCTATATATAATTAATTTTTTAGTTAATTAAATATGTGCATGAAATTTTAAAGTTTAACTTTCAAAAACACGTACTAGCACAACCATCAAACCAAATCCAATGTTCTAAGGAATTTATCCCATGATTCATGAGATCATCAAACAAAATTCAAAAGCAATGAGCTACATAGATCCTATCATGAACCCTATAATCACTAAGATAAAAATAGACCTCTTTGATGATAATGTATTCATCTAGATCCATACTTGCTACCCCATCCACCTCAAATTGCGCATGTCCATAGGAAACCTGTACAAAAATTGTAATTTGATCTAAGTGATAATATTTAGCTTGAATTTTAGATTGAGGGGAAAAAGTATAGTTCTCAAAGAAGTCTATAATTGATAGAATACATATTAGTGAAAAATAATTTTTTGATTCTTGAAACTATTTTGCTTGCCATCTTGCACCATGAAAATGCTAGATGTGTGGATAAATCATACTTCTAAATTTATCCATAAACTCATCATATGGAAAATTTCTCTCCTTCAAAGCAATTTTTTTATTCTTCTCCATTCTTTGTTCAATATTTTTCATGCTCAAATCTATTGCACACAAGTGGTGTCGAAACATCAATATTGTCCATTTTTTATGCTTTGTACATTGAATGCATCTGACTCTTTAACATTATCACATAAAAAAGATTTGACAAATTGTGTTGTGCTTCTAGGAATTATCACATCTAGCATAAGTGTTGCCATAAATTTTCTAAAAGATTGCAAATAAAGATGAAACTCAACGTGATTTCAACAACACCAAGTTTCACGTATCTTATTTATGTGTACAAAAAATGGATGCAATGTCTCAAACATTCTTTGAAAAATTTTCACATTTGCAAATTATTTTTTGAAAGCTTCAAATAATTCACTTTGTGTTGTGTCTACAAAGTGTTTTCTATGTGCTATTTTCATAATTGTCTCTTGATCTTTGATCTATGTAGTGTCTCTTCTATTAGAAGAAACACGTGATTGGATGGTCCAATATTACACAACCTATCTTTTAACATCTTCAAAAAATTTATCCTTTTGAGGAAGTCGACAAATATTAACCTAGTTCTTTTTTAATGTTCTCATCAAGAAAATTTCTCCTTTTTATCTTTGAATAGTTCTTCTAGATAGATTGAGCATTTCAAAAATTGCTCAAAATTTTTATTTTGTGCCAAGTCCTTTCTCATAATCATAGTCATCAATGCTCTTTGTGCAACACTTAAATCAACTACTCAACTTTTATTATCAATAGCATTTAATACATTTGTCAAATTATCAATCATTGTTGCCTTGACATTATCTTCTAAGCTTTTCTTATTGTTCACACCTAACAACTCTAGAACAGGACTCATTTCTCTTTTCCTAAATAATATGACAAATAATTATGTTTTAATAATCAGAGATTTATTTTCAAAAAATTCCTCCCACATTTTTTTTAGATGTAGCTTAAATTGTACTTTGAAGCATCATGTGTTTAGATGATTCAATTTCTCTAAAGAGTGAGTCTTCGTCCATCTCTGGCAAATTTTTCAACTGCAAACCATATTTTCCAAATGTCCTACTACTTTTTTCAACTTCAACTAGATCTTCTTCAACATCAATCAATGGATCTTCAATTGGTGGCTCTATATTACATTTTATCCATCCTTTCTTCTAGTCATCTCTAACTTGATGATCTCTTTTTTCTCTTTTCTCTTTATTCCCCATTGCACAAAAACTTGAATAAAGAGCTTGAAATCACCTACATACAAAAGACATCCAAATTCAATCACATAAATAATAGTAGATCATAGCAAATTTAGAAGAAAAAAAATTCAACTTTAGAAGCTTATTATATTTGACTATCTCTAAGACTACAAAATTTAAAGACAAGTAGTAGCATTAAAGCATTGCTAAATTTAGATTAAATAATTGAACTATTTAATAATTTTAATAGTTTTCATAATGTTTTAAAACACCTAAATTCACTCTAATAATTGATTTAAATCAAATTAATTGATAAATTTAAAATAAACAATAAACTAAATTAATTAATTTCAATAGAAAAAATAACTTTAGAAATATGATTTCCAATTTTTTTGCAATTAAATTTATTTATTTCAATAAAATTTCATGTAAAATCAACTTTTTTAATATTACAAAATGAAAATATGAATTAAATATAGCAATTTAAAAAATAAAACTTTACCTTTAAAATAAAAAACTTATTTTATTGAATTAAATATAACAATTAAAAAATAAAACTTTACCTTTAAAATTTTAAAAACCTATTTTATTGAAGTAAATATGAAAATTTAAAAATAAAACTTTACCTTGAAAATTAAAAAAAACTTATTTTATTAAATTAAATATAACAATTTTAAAATTAAAACTTTACCTTTAAAATAAATAACCTATTTTATTGTCTAAAGTGGATAAAAATTTTAAACTTGCACATGTGACCTTGTGTAGATGACTTTTGGATTGTACTGATCGAACCAGATCTAATCCGATCGGATTGGATCTGGCTGAAACAATCTATGTATCATCCGATGTGGCACTTTATTTCATGTTTTTTGCAATTCTAAAGAACTTAACACTTTAGAGGCCAATTTCATCATCAGAATTAGGGTTTCAAAAAAAAAAGCCACTAGATAGAACTTGTAGTCAACATTATGCAAATGTAATTTTTTTTATAAGTGATAGAATATCAATTACAATAATTGCAAAATAATGCAAGCAGGTATTTCAACATTCAAGATGATGCACATTTAGAAAAAAATTAAAATTAGTAGATGATACCAAAAAAAATTAAAATTGATGAATTATTCTAGAGGAGAGAGTCATCTACAATAATATATAACATTTGTAATGGTTAACATTGATTTACTGGGGTAAAGATGGTGGGAATGAAGAACCATTAAATTATGAAAAGTTCAACTTAAAATAGCTATAACAAACAAAATATATAATATATATGAATTTTTTTTTGATAGTTCTAGGTACATATGTCATCAACAACATACTTCAAATTTAGATGAAAAAACATTTATTTGTAGTTATTTCTATGTTGGAAACTGTAACTCCTATTTTTCTTAATTTTAACACTGTTAAAAAAGCTCATTGAAAATTATAAAAACATACTATTTTTTATTTTTATTTTTTTTCAAAAATAACATATATAAATTTTATCTTTTTATGCACACTTCATCAGTTTACACTAACTTAAAATTCAAAATAGAAATATGACTTTTACATTGTTGAAGTTTAACACTTTTTTTGATGTTAACCTTTTCCTTTGTAAAAGGGAGACACATGTTTGTACTTTACCCTTATACTTTGTTGTATGTATTTGATTATTAGTGATTTTATGAGATAATATATTATATTTATGATGTATATTCTTTGAGCTTTTCACACCTCATGACTAGTACACTAGATGATTAAGCATTCTGATCATGCCAAGTGGTATCCTATAACTATATATTATTGAATTGGAATTGTACTTGTGATTATTCTTTGATGTGGATTTGTCATGTATTGGATTTAGTATTAATTAAACTTAAATGTGATTCAACATCATCAAACCCTTAAGAGATGTAATCTGTTTTATTATGGTTGTATGTATGTGAGTTATTGCTTCTACTATATTACATGTGTTGATGTTATTAGCTTTCAAAAAAAAATGTTTGACAAACTTAGTAAAACTTTAGGTTAATTTCTTTTTGGTTCCCTAGTCAGGCATTATAGTTCTTTTAAGAGATCCCTATTAAGTCTTACATATTAATTTTTTATAGATACAACATGTATGCACATCTTTTTAAAAATATTCTTTAAAGAAATAAATCTCAAATCAACTAGAGTTCCATGAAGTAACCCTCAAGTAGGTGTAGCCCCTATCTAAGATTCTTGTGTTCTTTCTCCACAAATCAAAAATCACAACCTCATAAGCTAATAGAAAACCATCCATCTTAAACTCAAAAAGAAAATCCCTTACTTGATCCATAAATTATTAACAAGAGTAAAGCAATAAATAAAAATAAAAATGCTTCTTGTGCCAAACACCATCTCAAAGTGAGAAGGTGACTTGAGAAGATGGAATTGCTTCTAGCCTCTAGTGTCACCAACCTCTATAATTGAGGGGTTACAATACTTTTCTAGGATCACTAAGAGGGCCATAAATAATAACTTTATGATTTGATGAATTCTTATTCTAAACAAAAGTAATAGTAATGGTTAAAATGTGATCTACCATTACAAATGTGCATAGATGACCAAGACCCAAGTTCCACAAGAAAAACTTGATTGGTATAAAGGAGAAATACCAATTGTGATCTCCTTAAATGTAAGGATACTTTGGGTTTCTTTCCTTATTTCCCTATGAGAATGGATTGTAATGCTATAGTGAACGAAAATGCTGCAAAATTATGTAATTTGATTCATAGAAGAAAGAGGCATGAAATGATAAAATAAAATTGATGTTCACCAGAACATAAACATGTAAATAGACTACCACATTGTTTTAGAAAATAAAGTAGAGATAGATTCAAGCCCATAAAACTGAGATCTCCCAATTCTGAAAAATATAGGCACCTAAAGGTAAAGTTCCACTTCTAGGGTCAAGGCCAACTTGGGTTAAGGTTGAGGTTGACCTCAACCTACTCTACATGTAAATCTAAAACTAATAAAAATTTACCTCCTAAGTTGAGGTCAAACCCAACCTCAATGCCAAGGTGTTGACTCATAAGAAAAGTTCCTAGATCTAAGAAATATTGCAAGATTGGAGGAAATATGATAAGATATGTCAAAAATTTATAAAAATACATTTAAGGTATAATATTTATTATTAGAGGAATAAATGGGAAGCCAAGCATAAAAATTGATGCCAACCTAGAGTTATAGTTCCAACAACAACTTCTTTTCTACATATAGTTCCTTTTAAGCTCATTGTACCTCAACTGCAACAACTAGTTCTTTGATACAAAATATATTTGCATGTAAGTTCTCACAATATAATATCTCACTAATTGTACATTATCTACACCGGATGATTTCAACCAATGAAATCATTTTCCCTTTATACCATGTTCTAAAATAAATTATTGAGTCAACCTCAAGGCTTTCCCAATTAAAAATAACAATATAGGGCCAACTTAAGATATTACATTTACATGTTGCATTATAATATTAAATCAGTTCACAATTACAAACAAGATTTCAGCTCACACTCTTCATAACTCTTCACTTGCTTCTCATTTCTATGTGCATGATTAATCACAATATCTTCAACACATCTTCTACATTTTTTTAAGTTGGTTTTACCGTATTCTATCTTTGTTAGGAGACACAATGCAAAAAATAGTAATCAGTTTCCAAAATATATTTCTAAATACTTCCTTCACTAATTCCATTATAAATCTATCCAGTCTTTGTATTTCTGTATGAACTCTTAACTATATCATCTAGACACTCTCTAGAACATCTCCTCAATTGTGCATATGCTTGTTGTCATTCCTCGAACCTCATGAAGAAAAAATCTCTCTACTTTTGTATGAATGCAACACACACCCTCTACATCATATCTCCAACAATTCTAGGATACTCCCCAATGGGAATACCATCAATATTAATGCTTAACACTAATATATAAAACCATACTAAGGAGGGATAAGAGGTATTACAAAGTTTTTGATCTCTTTTTAAGATGACTCATTTAGCCCCTAGTTTAGAAAGAGTGTGAGGAAAGTCATACTCACAATAAAGGAATAGAGAGACCAAGAGATATATCAAGAATTAAGAGAATTGCAAAGATATAGGACATCACAAAGTATATGGACATAGACCCCAAAAATTAGGACTTTGACTCCACATCCATACACAAGGGAAAAAAAAATAAAAACACAGACACAAAGGGGTTAGTATTAAACAAAATCCAAATAAACTAGTGAAAGAGGCCACCAACAAAAGTGCACCATCCAAAACTAGTATCATGGCTTGCAAGCTATTGCAAGAGAAAAAATGAGCACATAGGAAAAATAAGATCATCACCAATGATGATACAAACTTTATGGTCTAGAGAGAGGGGGGGTGTAGGGGCCGGGGGCATAGAAAGATATAGAGATGGGTGAAAAATTAAAGAGAGAAAAAGAGAAGGAAATGTTAGCATGAGTGTTGATGATATTTTTATGGGGGAGTATCCTAGCATTACTGGAGCACTGGAGAGATTATTTTAATGATTTTGTGTTGTATTCATGAATGTGTTTGTAATTGATGTCAACATACTAATGATTCTATGAAGACTGACATAGAAGTAGAATTGAAGATAGGATTAAATATTATAGTAGGTTTTTATGCTTGGTATTCAATCCTATAAAAGACTTTGCACCTTCTAGTAGATTTATATGCATGTGTAGATGTGCTCCTCATGAATCAAGTCAGATATTCTATCTATGAAAAAAAATGTGTGCACATGCTATATATTTATGTATTTAGATCACTATAGGGCTTGTTGTGTTTGTGCTCTTTGTGGTTGGACATAGGTTTGTTATCCATAGAGACAAGTGTATGTAAATGTAAATCCTAGGTATGGACAAGGGTCACTTATTAGGGATCAATTCAACTAGATAAATTTAAATGATAATTAATCTACTCTTACTTTCTATAGTAAAAATATTTCTTGGTGTAAATCCACTTGAGCCTTTTGTTCAAATTTCCTCACTAAAAATAACATCAACAACATAATCATATAATTTTAACATAATTAACTAGAATAGAGTTACTAATGACCATTACCAAGTCATTCCAACTTTCAAGAAAGCAATATAGAACCAAAAGAGCCTTAATTTCTTCATCAAAATTAACATTTACAAAACATAATTAATTATTAAGCATATAGAAATCATTTAATAACTAGCAATACACTCACTATCTCCCATTTCATATTAAATAAAATCCTCATTAGAAATACATTATTTGAAACAAAAAGCTTTTCATACAACTTTATTAGGGTTTCCATAAAATCTTTACTTCTATTTAATTTTGTAATATTAACTACCACTGATTGCACCAGGAATAAAAACCACTGCCAAATGAATTTATATTCAAAATACTCTAGTCCTCACCTTGCATATTTGGGTCTTCTTATATTTCATTCCCAATGGATAGACCAATTTTTTTTTTTTTTATAGAGACAGTCATCCATTTCTATTTTCCATAACTGAAAATTCTACCGATTAAACTTCTCAACCTTCAAATTTCCCTTATCTTCCATTACTCACACTCAAACATATGACTACCACTCAACTTTGAGACCCTTCTATAGAGGATATCTAATAACAACCCACTCTAATACCACTTGTTAGGATTAGATAATTGAAATATAAGATATATATACATATATAATTAATACGAAAAATGAATAAAGAATCCAAAAGAAGAATAAGGCACAAATATTTAACATGGTTCATTGAATCTTCGGCTATGACCACCTAATAGAGAGTCCAAATTTATTATCCATTGAAGAAAACACTATAGTTTGATACATTTTACATCAAACCACATCTTATTTATATCCCTTTAGGTAGTTTACTAATGTCACTTAGCAAGTAAACCCTAAACAATACTTAAAAGAGTCAACTAGATAAATCCTTGATTAGTGAACTCGAAAAGACTTGATGTGTTGGCCCCAAAATGTTTACAATACTTTCCAATCATTCACCACAAGCCAATAGTAGTAACATGCCATGGGTACAAAATGTTGATGAATTCAATAATTCCTTAGTGCATGAGTTATATGAAGATGAAAATAGAGAAAAGAACTACATCATTCAATAATTTAGGGAGGGTTCACTATTATTAACATAGGTAAAATTGATTTAATAGATAGAACAAAGATGAGTTTAACGAAACCAAGGCTGAAATGTCACAACTCTAACAAATAGAAAAATAACTTTAAGATTTTTTTGGAAAAATGCACCAACTCATTACTTTTAACTAGGCCTTTTTAGAGATCCTTTCACACTCATAGAAAGTTTCATACTTGAAAGTTCTATCATTCTTTATCTAGCTATCACAACAATATTTTGAATATCAATTTTTCTTGAAATTATTAGTTTTGGAGGGTTGATTCTTCCTAAAATTAGAATTTCACATTTTTCCAAATAGTTTGCATGGTCAAATTGATGGAGGGGAAATATTTTTATGAGTTAAACTTGTGCATGTTTATTGAAAATCAGGTCTAGGGTATTCAACATTTATTGTAGTGTAGCTAAAGTTTCCCCGAAATTTTAGAGCACATTTTTGGGTCAAAATGATCCCAATTTGAGTTGTAAATGCCATAAAATCAAACTTAGCATGTAGTAGGATAGTTTATAATTAATGTTTAGTTGTTACACTTTATTTTTTTAGTTTACTATGCTAAAAACTAACCCCCAAAAAATATAGTCATTGGCTTGGAAACTTGTAATTTATAAAATGTTTAGAATTCAATTTTTGGGTATGTGTAGGATCATGGTGTGCCAAAAAGTGGTGATGTGAAAAAAATAGAGTTTAAAAATGTCTAAAAGAATTTCAAAATCCACTCTAACTTTTTTCCACCCATCCTAATGCCAAACCTAGAAAGGAGGCCACCAACCCTTATCAGGTATCCGATTTGATATCGGATACCCAATATTATCAAATATCCAATATAAAATCAGATATCTAATAATATCAGGTATTTGATATCAAATCAAATACCTGATAACTGTACTATTATTTTTAAAAAAAACACAACCTCAGGGTTGCTGTTTTGATAGTGATATAGTATTTTACAAGCTCAGATATCTGTTTTGTAATCGGATATGCAATAATAGGTATTTTTAAAAATGTTTTAAAACAATTTTAGTATAAATTTGTCAAATTTTATTATAAATTTGTTAGTTTTAGTTGAAGTTGTTAGAATTTAGGTTTTTTTAATATAAATTATGTTTTGTGAATTAAGAGGTATGGCTAACCAAAATAATGATACTGATGCAAGGAATATTGTTCGTCATAACCCCCCACCAAATGATCTAGTGGCCTCGCAAAATTGTCCATCAAATGATACTTTACCCCCTTAAAACCCTCCTCAAATAGAGGATTTGATATTTGAAAATCTCACAAAATTGAGGGCTTTGTGAACAACATATAATATTTTACCCACATTGGCTCATATGATATCCATGTTAAACACCATAGTGGATAACATTGAAACACTTACCAAGGAACAAAATGCCACTCTTCGTTTTCGTGTTGAAATGCATGAGATGTTTGATAATGAGTTGGACTATGATGAGGTTTTAATACTCAATATATGTATAGATGATTTGGTTGCCCTTTTTGCGAACCCAAAAACTAGTTTACCAATTGATCGCAAAAAGCCCAAACTATTGATTAAATGGTGCACAAATGATGCCATACATGCAAAATTTTAGGATCATTGGTGGATGGCTTTTGACATCCCTCCACATAGGAATTTAGAGGTGCCATTTTATTTCCTTAGAAAATTGTATGCAGAATTTGTGTTGAAACTCAAGGTGAACTATTGGAGCATGAAGCCCAACATGGGTGTAGGACTATGAGCTCCTCAGGATAGACCCTCTTCCTAGTGGAAGAAAGTTGGCACTTTTGTCTCCCCTATTGATTTCTCCCCCACTCATCAAGTGAAACATCCTGATATTATTGTAGAGGCTAGCTCATAGACAATTAGAACCATCCATAGACTAAGTAGTCTATTGATATCTCAGGCTAGGTTAGTCTTGCCTTCTTGTGTTGATGATGCTGGCAGGAGTTAATCATTGCCTAGCTCATCACATGTTTGTGTGCCTCATACTTGCATTACATGCAAAAATATTTTTCTGGGTCCCATAGGTGATCTTTCTAAGTATCAATTTGTATTAGATGAGGATACACTAGACGCACATGCAGAGGCTATAGACCCTAATGCAAGAGAGGAGGGGCATGCAGAGGCATGGACTCCTTCTGTGTCAATTCTTGTATATTTTCTTTTGTGATAACATATGCGATATAAAGTTAATTTTTATAATAGAGTAATTTTAATTTTTAAGCCATAATGACTTATACGGTGATCTTCATTCATGTTTAGTTGATGACTGAGGAGGAGATGAGACATGTTGATGATGCCATGCTCTCCACTGTTTCATTTGGCCTTGAGACATCTATGGTAAATTATGTTGTGTTCTCATTATTTTTTCTATTTGATATTGTAGCATATATAGTTTCTAATATTTCTTTTATCTCGTAGGTACCACCTATCCCTGGGGGACAAAGTGTGGGGGATGAGCTAGGACCCATTAACAAAGGAAAGGAAATTAGGTTCTTTCTATTTGATTAAATATTGATGCATTCTTGTAAAGTTTTTGTGGTAATAAAATTTAATTACATTCTTTATTGTATAGGGCATGGCTACTGGCAACAAACTCATGCAGATTTTGCATCATAGATGCTCAAGAATTTCCATTCGCACTGAGAGCCCCATTGTATGTATAAGTATCATTTATTTTTTATTTTCCTTATCTCCATAAATAAATTCAAAACTTATTTTTGTGATATTAAGAACTACTATTTTGCATCTTATAGGAAACTCCTAGTGCACACAAGGTTGGACAATAGAATTTTTTATCTTTGATGATGTAGGCACTATATCCTAAGGAGAAACTTACACTAATAAGTTGTAGTTTGAATTCTTGATTAAATATGTTATAAATTTAGCATGCTATGAATTATAATGTTATGGTTTAAGTTGTAGATTCATCTGACAAACATATTTGAACATACATAGGCCACAATCAGTGAGGTACAAGCATTTCTGAGGACATACGAGAGGACTCTTGACTAGCATAGGAGGTCAACAAGAGAGGTATTTATTATGAAATTTTAATAGTATAAAATATCATTAAAAAAAAGATCATTATGCATTTGAGTAATTCAATGTTAGATATAAAGAATCATATAAATTTAGTAGTCTAACATTGGGTTTTCCTTTTTTGTTTATGTAGAAGGCATCCAATCCACCTAGTGCAGTGAAGAGACTGCATTTTGATCATTCACCAATAGCATATGATAGTATAGTTGTCATAGGATGCGTCATGAGACATTTTGAGATGGCATACACCACATTTTTTATAGAAACATTGATATTATACACATTCCAATGCCATGATCAACCACATTTTGTATATGGATCTATGTATTTTGATATATATTTGTGTAATTTGTCTATATATATATAGTTTATGTACACAATGATATACATATTAATTTAGTATCCAGTATTGTTCAATTTATCATGGATCATGTGTATTGTTCATGTTTATGGAATATCATTAATTTTGATCATATTTGTTATATTTGATTCAAATGCAATAATTTATCAATAACATTTTAACAACCTTTATTATCAAATTTGGATGCAATGTTTAATTTGAAGTGTTATCATGACATAAATACACTTGTTAACCTCCTACACAAAGTTCACATAACCCCAAATCTGATTTTAAACTCCACTTTCAACCTTGAAACTAACTCTTGCCTTCACTCCTCAACCATGGATTCAATTCTCAACCACAAATTCATTCTTAGACTCATAATATTTGATAAATAGCCCTTCACTTTGTTATTATCCTCATACTACAACTTTTCAATTTCAACATAACCTCAAAATATACCAACTTAAGAGACTTGATTAGATCAAACCTTTTTAACTTGGTTCCCATATACCATATCCATATGAATAACATCTACACATTTTTCACATTGATCAGATTACCCATACTAATCCACTTAGCAAAACTAGCTTCGTTAATGCATGCTATCATTTCACACCTCATATAGGTGTTTCCAACCTTGTATGGTCATGCTCAATCCCCTAACTAACTCTTTGCACTCATTTTCACTTTGCAAGAAATTTTTTTTAAAATTTAGAGAAATTTTTTCTATAACATTAAATTCTTAATTAGATGAGTTCACCAAACTTGGTAAGGAGTTATCGATAGCCCGCATGAGCTTCAAGTTATGACCCTCAAAAGATTGACTTCAAAATGCACTTAGAGCACCTTGAAGTCTCCTTGGCATGAGGTGGCCACAGATGATGGATGGCCTCCAAGCTAGAACAAGGGTGTCACTAGGATTCACCTACCCATCCAAAGCTAATGGCATTGACGATTCAATGCCAAGATCAGTGGTTTCAAAATTATGCTATGGTGCACCTATGAATTGAGGTACAATACAAGTTTTGGCATCGAGCAAGATCATTGTGCCAAATCCAAATAGAATATGATCTCTCAAAAATGGGATAGGTTATTTTAGGCCTTAGCATCACCATCCTATACCATTCAAATTTTCATTGATAGCCCTCATGACCTCCAAGTTATGACCCTCAGAAAATTGACCTTGAAATTTACTTACAACACCTTGGAGACTCCTTAGTATGAGGTGGTTGTGGATGGTGGAGGGTCTCTATGGTCAAAAAAAGGGTTTGACTAGGGCTCACCCACCCATTTGGAGCTAATGGCGGTGACAATTTGATGCCAAGATTAGCAGTTTTAAAGTTACACTATGGTGCACCTATGAACTGAGGCACACTGTGAGTTTTGGCATCGAGCAAGATCATTGTGCCAAATCCAAACAGAATATAATCTCTCATAAATGAGATAGGTTATTTTATACCTTAAAATATTATCCTATAGCATTTGACATTTAATTGATAGCCCTCACGAGCTTCGAGTTATGACCCTTGGAAGATCGACCTCAAAATGCACTTAGGGCACCTTGGAGACTCCTTAGTATGGGGTGGCTATGGATGATGGAGGGTCTCCATGGCTAAAACAATGGTGTTACTAGGGTTCACTCACCCATCCAAAGCTAATGGCTCTAATGATTTGATGCCAAGATCAGCAATTTTAAAGTTACATTGTGGTGCACCTATGAACTGAGGCACACTTCAAGTTTTAGCATCGAGGGAGATCACTATGTCAAATCCAAATAGAATTTGATCTTTTGAAAATGAGATAGGTTATTTTATGCCTTAGCATCACCATCTTGTAGCATTTTATTTTTCATTGATAGCCCTCACGAGCTCCAAGTTACAACCATTAGAAGATCAACCTCGAAATGTACTTAGAGAACCTTAGAGATTCCTTGGGATAGGGTGGCCATGGATGATGGATGGTTTCTACAACTAGAAAAAGGGTGTCACTAGGGTTCACCTACCCATTCAGAGCTAATGGTGTTGACGATTTGATGCCAAGATCAATAGTTTCAAAATTACACTTTGGTGCACCTATGAACTAAGGCACACTACGAGTTTTGGCATCGAGTGAGATCACTATATTTAATCCAAATAGAATGTGATATCTCAAAAATGAGATAGGTTATTTTAGGCTTCAACATCACCATCTTGTAGCATTTGATGTTTCATCAATAGCTCTCATGAGCTCTGAGTTATGACCCTCGAAAGATTGACCTCAAATACACTTAGAGCACCTTGGAGACTCCTCGATTCGAGGTGGTTGTGGATGATGGATAGTTTCTAGAGCTAGAACAAGGGTGTTACTAGGGTTCACCTACTCATCTAGAGCTAATGGCACTAACACCTTGTTACCAAGATCAATGGTTTCAAAGTTACGTTGTGGTGCACCTATGAACTGAGGTACAGTATGATTTTTGGCATCGAGTGAGATCATTGTGTTGAATGCAAATGGAATGTGATCTCTCAAAAATGAGATAGGTTATTTTAGGCCTTAGCATGAACATCTTGTAAAATTTGAAATTTTATCAATAGCCCTCACGAGCTCTAAGTTACAACCCTCAAAAGATCAACCTCAAAACACACTTAGAGCACCTTGGAGACTCCTTGGTATGGGGTGGAAGTGGATGAAGGAAGGTCTCTATGGCTAGAACAAGGGTGTCATTAGGGTTAGTATTAAAAGAAAAAATATTATTTTTTACCTCTCTCAAGCTTTTGGCATTTGGAACAATGCAAGTTTGGTGTTAATATGTATTAAAATCATCATTTTTTATGTCCCACCACATAAATTGCATTAAGTAAAATCATCTTTGTTTCATACATTAAATCAACAAGTTTACATTTATAATATATCAAGTGTTTCATAATTATTACATCAATACACAAGTACCAAAAATCATTCTGTCAAAAGTAGTAGTGTCAAAAATCATAGTATCAATAAAAGTATTGTCAAAAATCGTAGTGTCAAAAATAAAATAGATTTTTCTTCATTTTGCTCCTTATTTAGCTTTTTATCTTCATGCATGGCTACTCTTTATGATTTACCTACATTCCAATATCATAAAAAATATTAGTAACTTATTGCATTAAATAAGATCATCACCAATTCACTAAATCATTATGAAGAAAATAACATAAGAAGTAAATATACCTAGCCGAGTGTTCTAGTAGGGTCATCTCTCTATTTTAGGGTCTCCAACAGGGCTTCATGATCAGAATTAGTAATAGTAAATAGTTATTTTAGTTTTGGTCTTCCTTAATGCTTCAACGACTTTAAATTTTTTGCTATAATAAGATGCAAATATATGAGAATTATTTTGTGCTTCTGATAGTCTTTGAATGCAGGAATTCCATTCCTTCTAAGCATGTGTGTCTGCAGCCCTTTTCTAGCGACAACCACTAAACTAGTAGGATATGTGAATCCATCATCATCTATGATCAGTTGTGCAAGAATCTTTTTACTTCTTACACAACATGCTAACCAATAAATATATTTCTCATCATTCTCCTATGGTGCAACCAATGGAAAGACATGTCTTGGCTGAAGAAGATTTGATAGATGGTTATACTCAAGTGAACTTTTCATGTGACCATTTCTGATAGAGGGTATGATAGACAATGGAGTAAGATAATGTGGAGTCCATGTGTCCACCCACTCACTTTACTCATAGTGATCCCAATCACAATGAAAACAACAAAGACAAAAGCAAGCTAGTTGTCATGTCCAAATGGTCCATGTACTAGAATCAGAGATCTAGAATGAATGCATTTTTGATGAGTCTCTCACTATAGCACAATATGATCTATCACCTATGGACCCTTCCTCAACCAACCAAAAGAACATGCATACCACTGAATCAAGAGTCCTCCCCTGTGATAATGCTAAACTACACTAATCAACAATGCTACGAGCATCAAGAAGCTTTGCTCCTAAAATCTTCTATAGCTCCTTAACTATAGCTATCTTCACACATGCCCCTAATCCATCATGTTCCCCTTTCCCATGGCCAAACTCAGAAAAACTCTAAATATGAAGCACCCCCCTCTCTATGTGCTTCCTACACAACCAATAAAATATGTGAGCTTTCTTGAATTGACCTATACAATTATCTAACCAAATGATATGTCTATCCATAGAAATTGCATGCTCCTATAAGAAATCAAAATAATTTTCAAAATAGTGTTGCACAAACTCATGAGAGTGAGATCTATCATCACTCATATAAAAATGATACTCTCTAATAATCTTGTAATTATGTTCCACACTATTAGGGACATGTTTATATGTTATGCAGATGAAATTAGAAATATGAATGAAGTTCTAATATTGAGATTATGTCTCATTTTGAGGTTGCAATGTGTAGTTCTGAGAAAAGTCAACATCTAATATAATAGTGCCAATGGGAAAAGTCTCTTTAAACATTCTAAATTGTTGATCCAACCATTGAGACTTGTGACTATGTCTTGCATACTTGTAGAAAAGATTTGTCTTGAAATCTGAAATAAAATTAGCCACACTAATTTCTTTTGCAACCAATCCACATCTAGAGCCCTCATCCCCACTCTTCAATGTTTATTTCACCATTTCATATACCTTTTATTTTACTATTGTCTTTCCAAGATCTTGTTCAGACCCCTCATAGAAACATGTGTCAAATTTGGATAAGCCACCACATTTTGAGAACTTCTCATTTAAGCAAGAATTTCTATAAAAGAACCAACCATTAACTCTACGACATAAAAATTGATCTAGCAAGTCTCTTGATGATTTTGGAAGCCCACTAGCATCAAAATTCTCCAACATTTCTTTACTATGCAAAGTAGAATGGATAGAGTGTAATAGTTCATGGTGCATAGAAAACTCGACATGATATTTGCAACAACATATATTTCAAATTTTAAGTGGCACACAATAAAATGGCTTCAAATATTCAAAAGCCCTTTGTGATATATGAAGACTTGGATGACTCTCTCTAAATTTTTTGAACAACATAGTTTGACTTACCTCCAAATAATGTTTAGGATGTGGCATGCAGTCTCTAATGCCAATTCTAAACTTTAACACGTCTTTAGCTTTGGGTGATACTCTTGAGCTAGAGTGCCAAAATTGTGTAATTTCTTCCTTCACATCATTAGATAGCTTCTTATTAGAACATGGAAGTCTCCCACAAAAAGTCCATGTTTCATTTTGAATAGGATCATCAATTCTCTCCCATATACTAAGTGCTCTTCTCAAAGTAGTAAAATTTCAGTTGAAGTCAATACAAGTTTTCCTCATATACCTATCCTTTCTCAAATGATGACTTACCAAAGATGTTGTAATAACCCTTTGAGCAGCTATCTTATCCTTCTCCCTGTTATCTTGTTGCTAAAAAACATCTTATATAGTCTTGAAGCCCATAATTGAATGGTTCTTTCTAATTTTTTCCCTTCCAAATTGGTAATAATTGTTTCATCAATTTCAATTATCCATTTTGGGGTTCTAGAACCTTCATGTCCATTATAATTAGGAGATATGTAAGGTTCCTATGCATTGTCATGTTTAGCATGGTCAATTATGCAATTTATATTATGACCTTGTAGCATTTCATCCTCCAAATTTTCATTCTCTAAAGTTTCAATCCCAAAATTATCATTATAAATTGCTACATTTTCATTCTCTAACTGTACAATTTATTATCTAACTCTATGATTTCACCTTTGACCAATTCATCATCAACTTGACTCATATTTAACATACCTTGTCTTTTCCTTTGGTAATTTACCTTGTCCCTTTCCCTATATGCCATAATGTTTTCATTGGATACCTTCTTTTTGCATTTAGCCTTTTGATGACTACTGCTCTCCATTCAGATAACAATATCAAACACCTAATGATATATTATCAAACCTTTTTTGATCGTTTGGGTCCCAAAAAGTGAGTTTTCTTAAAACCTATGAAAATGGCCCACAAAAAGAGATTTTTTCAAGTCTATAGTGTTGGGAATATTTTGGAAAAATCATTCTAGTTTAATCAGTATCCGATCTAAGATTAGAGACCCAATAATAAATCAGATATCCAATATCAATGACAAAATTTTGGAGGGAATTAAGGGGAAAGTATGATGAGTAATATTATTTAGGAGAATGTATTGTTGCCCCACTTTTCATCCTAAATCTATGATGCAAAGTGAAAAATGTTATGTCTTGGTTAAGTCTAACTGTGTCTGGATCTAGTTTTAATCTTTTTTAGGTGCAAAGTTTCTCCATTGAATTATCCATTCTTCCCTTCCTTCGCATCACATGGCTAGGTGGATTCCCTCTATGTCATGAGTCTATGGGTAGTCTAAGACCTAATCTAATGGAGATTCTTACAATTCACAAAGTGATCGTCGGTAATGAACTTGTTTCTGGATTATCATGTTTTTCATGAGAAAGAAGGTAGCTTGCGAAGAATGGAGTATCGCCTTCTCTTTGGTGAGTTTTCTACCCTTGAACGTGATTTTCTATAGAGACCAAAAAATGAGGTTTACAGGGTGAAGCAAGAAAGAATTAAGTTGTTCTATGGATAAGTCATATCTCCGTTATGGGCTTTCACCTTGGGAAGCATAAATCCATCATAGTACTCAGAATCACCTTTAGTGAAAAACTTCAAAGCAGCTTCTCCACGGTGGGCTTTTGAACCATGAAGCCAATTTTTTTATGAAGGGATTGGTGAAAGAGAAAAAACAAGTAAGTGGTCCCCACTTCAACTTTCATATCACTTTTGTGATTTTCCAAAACTAAGAGGCATATTGGATTAAAGGGTAAAGTGAAAATAGAAGAATGGGCAGAAAAACTGAAATTGCCTTCACCTCGGTGGGTTTCTAACCCTTGAAGGTAATTTTCTACATCTTGTAAGAACTTGATTTTTAAAGCATGTTGGGCACACAAATTGATCACAAGATACTTAAAGATGGTAATGGAAATAAGTTAATTATAGTTGGGAAGGTATTTTGAGAAAAATCTAACTTAGCATATATTTCCTTACAAAGTACTCTATTTTCAATTCTTTGAAACTAGGTAAAAGAATGGAAAGGTAAAGTTAAAATAAAAGAAAGTTACTATTAGGCCAGCAAAAATAGTGGAAAGACATGGAAATATCCATTAGGAACTCTGAAATTTACTGATATGATGGATTCATCCTTTAATTCATTCGTGTGTTGTAGGTCCTAAAAATTAATAGATGGATTAGAATACCTATATAGAGGGAAATATAATAGATTTACAAATCAAAACTTTTTTTGAACTATTATATTGCCAAAATTATGCAGCATTTTCAAATTTCTTGTGTTGCAAATTCATTTCTTTGTGCCTAATCTAGATTCAAGTTTATGAATTATCCTATATTCTAATAGAATGGCAACTAGATTCACTGGGTTTGATGGACTAGGTGGGATCAAGTCCATATTGCAAAGTTTCATAGATACTTCACTCCATTTATACAACATGCAAGACTTTGAAAGGAGGTTGAGGTCAGAGCTGATCCACCCCATATTTGAGAAACTTTGAGGGAGGGGATTAGTGGAGGCAACTAGTTTTTCAATGGATGTGTAAGCTCCAGAAATAATTTGTGAATGCATAGATCATTACAATCTAGACACTAGGAAAATTTTGTTACTTGATTATACTATGCTAATCTCTATTAATAGGAAAACTATTGCGAATTTCCTCAAAATCCTAGAATGAGAAGAATTCTGAAAATTGACAGTAGGAGGGGCAATGTAAGGTCCCTAAGACTGTTTTTGGCATTGATCTCAAGCCCAAGATCATAGACATTGTTCTCTTATATAGATTGAAAGGTGAGGTACAAAAACTTAATTTTGTTGAACAATATTTCTTTCTAGTGTAAATTATTTGTTTAGATATACATTACATTTATTGGGCTTATGAGGTAAGTAAAAATCTGTCTAGAACTCTCAGTGTTGCGAAGTTCTACAATACATTTTACATGTCTTCATTTCTGATTTACATATTAGCATCTCTTCAATTGTGGCTAAGCTTGTCGAGATAAGAAAACTTTCCTGATGATGTAAAATGCTATGAGTTCTACCCATCTTTACAATTATAGAATAGTTATATAAAATATGTCAGAGTTAATGATGCATTTACAATGAGAATTTGAAGGGAACTCCAAGGATGCCCAGAAAGGAGATTCAACCTAGGAGTGAGAGCAGCCATTAGTCAATTTGGGAATTATTTTATCTAGTTCTCAACCTTTTCCTATTTGCATCTTGTAGCTTTTGATCGATTCCCTTTGAAGCTACCTAGATACCCGAGCAACATGATTGTGTTGATAAATATTGTGAGGTAGATAGACCAAGTGAACATGCTAAGAGGGAGCATAAAGAAGAAAGGGTATGAATTCTGTATGAAGGTTGGGGCTTATAGTTGAGAGTCTTGATGTGATGCAAAGAAAATGGTCAAGGGCTTTGAGATGAAATAAAAATTGGAAGCATATGAGGTCCTAAGACCTATGTTCAATCCTAATGGATACACAAGGGATGTGTTACAGATTGGGAGTGTGATCAAACATGTTACCACTATAGAATATTATTGGGTAGATTGCAAGGATGAGTTGGAGAGCCAAGATAGTGCTTTCACCAAGCTCATGCTGAAACAAGTAAAACCATATGGTATTGATCTTAGTGTTGAAGGATTGGAGGATGATGGGAAAAATATGTATAGTAACACATATTTAACTAAGATAACAAACACTCCTATTAGTTCAAAGCCTTACATGGATGTAGAAGAAGACTTTAAAGTCATGATGGCTGGAATCATTAAGAGAACTAGGAAATGGTTTGAATGGGTAGTTAAAAAGAGTTAGAGTTAGAGCACAACCACTCAAGCTTCTTCAATAGTTGCTACTCCCACTTCTTATCAAAGTTCCACACCTAGTGTGATAATAACAACCACTTAAGGACCAACTCAACCTATAGGAGGAGGTGATCAACCTCTAGAGAAGAATGTTTCAATAACTCAGACTTGACAAGATGTTTCTTCAGTAGTTATTGGAACCCAGACTAGTGCTGAAGAAAAGAAGATGGAGGAGCCAAAGGACAATGCTTCCACTACAATCCCATCCCCTCATGCCACTCCAATCCATCTCCTCATAAAACTCAAGTTATATCTCCTCATCATAGCTCTGTTCCATCAGTAAGTGCTTCACTTCTGAGGCCACGTGGTTCCCCTCTACAAATAGTAGATTTGGGGGATGGAAAGAGTAGTAGTAGTGAGTCTACTAAATTTGATGAAGCAATAGAGAAAACCCAGGAGGTGGAGAAAAGCCAGATCTCTTCTAGCCTCATTTATCAAGATTCAAAGAATCCTTTCTCCTCAACTATAATGGTGGTGACCCCAACTAAAAAGAAGATGTTTAGCATAGAATAACTTGGGACAGCCTCCAAGTTAATAGGTACTAATTCTTGACAGTTTGGAAAGCAAGAGAAAAAGGAAAGATGAAGGTGCCCCTACCAAGGATACCATTTCTCTTGCAGTTTGTTTTGGATCTATGCTGAACAAAGTTAAGAAGAAGAAGAATTTGTCCATACTTGGGAAAGATCTAGAAATAGGAATCTTGACAATGGAAATAACCAAGCTAAACAAAGAAGGAACAATTGAGGACATGATGGCTAATGATTTTACCTTGCACTTGATTGATCTTGGAGAGGCCAGACATGATACAAAGGTTTACTTGTGGAGGTCAAGTAATGAAGTAATAGAAGGATTGTTAGAAAGCCTAAAGCTATCAAAGATTAGGATGAAGGCTGAGATAGAAGAGTTGAACAATTTCATCGTGTAATTGGTCACCCCATTGGCAACTATTTCTGGTATATCAATGACCAAGAATCCTACTATAGCTGAAGTGCTAGACCTCATTTCCCAGCTTTAGGAAGATAGACACTTTGGTCATATTGAAAGAGAATGGATTGAAAATCTCAAATTAGAAGGATTTTGTATCATAGAACAAATTGGTAATGTTATCCTTAGATTAGAAATAGAAAAGGATAACCTCATATCAAATAGCAATACTTTGGCTGGAGAAAGGGAAAAGTGTGATGATTGCATCTCCCTTCTAATGATGATCGTCTAGATGAAAGAAAAGGAAGTAGTTGAAGCAAAGATCTTGAAGAAGGGAAATGAACCTCTATTTGAGTGGCTTTAGAGCATGCAGTTCAAGCTTGATATGATCCAGCTAGCTAAAAAGGGACTCAAACAAATAGAGGATAAAGCAAAGAAGACTCAAGATAGAGGATTCAAACTCATGAAATGGTTACACACTGATTTAGAAACTAGTGGCCAAGGAAAGGCTCTCATTGGAATAGATCTAATAAAAGGTAACTTTTGTACATTTTTGGATAATCTATTTGGAGTGACTTCTAGTAGTCAAAACAAAATTGTAGAACTCCAGACACTCAGTGGATGTATACACATAGCCATGGAGGAGTTGCCAAATCAGTTAAATGATGTGAAAGAGCTAGCTAGGGAACATTCAAAATGGCTCTTGAGATTCACCAACATACACGTGCCCAACCATTAAGAACTAATTCCAATTATAGTTGATGCTGAGAAAAAATAAAAAAAGGGAAGAAGTCTAAATGATTCACATTATGCCCTCTTTTTGTTTTCTTTTGTAATTTTTGTAATACAAAAAATTGGCATCTTGTCATTCGTCATTTTTAGAAGATAAATTGATTAAGCTTCTATTGTAATGGGCATCTCAAAACTCTATTTGTATGAAATTTAAAGATTAATGAAAGGTCAGAAAATTTTTGGTGTGACATACTTCATGTTGTAGAGACAATTAATGGTATTTTGTGTCAATTATTTCCTATTCCACTTTCTATCATTTCTAGTTTGTGTTTTCTCTTTTGTCTGAATTGAAGCAAGGAAAGTACATAGTTTCACTCCGCTATTTTGAGACAGCAAATGAATTTGATAAGAATTTTTATTATTTTTTCAAAGAGAATTTTTTTTTAAGTGTTTTTCCCCTTAACTAATGGTAGTTTAAATTTGAATTAACTTAGTTGGATGTTGGCTGGAGTGTTATTATGCCTCATGGATGCATAATATGTGTGGGCTCATGAACTTAATTGAATCTTCAAAAATCTTCATTTTTCCCAAGTTAGATTCTATTTAGGTTTGACTTGGTTTTACCTCTTCTATTCCTGGGTTAAGAACATACCCCTAATTAGCTTTATGAACAAAACATAATTCATTGAAGATATATCATAGGGAGCTGTATTGATCAATTTAGAGAAAATCTTGTTTATCTGTAAGTGGCTTTTCAGCTATTTGTAACCAGATATTGTTCCAAATTTGGGTATTGAAGGGTCATAATCAAAAGAACAAATCTTTTTACAAATAGATTTTTTTGCCACTCTACTAGGGAAACAAATGATCACTTGACTAAAAAGCCTATATCATGAGGGAAAATGGTGCTACCTCTTGAAAACATCATTCCAGTGCTCCAACCTAATCTTGGTTTTCAAGATGACCAGGAAGACATAATTTCATCCCTCAACACATTCATTTGGAGACATAGGAGGAACATTGAACATTACAGGAATGCTAGCCAAGTATTGGAGGAAGAAGAATGAAGAGTTAAAGCCTTAGAAAGAGCAGTTCAAAGGGGAAACATTTGAAGAGTAGAAGGACAATTGAGACAAGAAGCTCAGAGATAAACCTAAACCAACACCTTGGAAAAAATTAGGTTCCTCAAAAGTACCAAGGAATAGGGTGGGAAAGACCCTATCTTTGAGAAGCTTACAGAGCTTAGTTTTCCCATCTTAGACATTCCAAAGAGGAAAGGTGAGAATAAAAGCTAAAGTAGGTTGCCTTCCCTTGTTAGGAATCAAAACACTAGTGCTTCACATTCTACTTGTCAAGTATTGGCCCTACACAGAATTAATGCTCCCCCAATTATTAATTTCCCACCATATATTGCAAGGACAATCATGGCTACTCCATGGGCTATAGCCACAGGGCCATTAGTGCTAAACACTTATCATCCACTCCTAGCTAGTTCAAGGAAGATTTTCCCTAAATTTTTAGGTGATGGGAAAGTTACTATAGATGAACACATTAAAGTTTTCTTTGCATCCACTCACATCTTAGGGGTTGGACATGAAGATGTTGCTATAAGGTTGTTCATAGAAACCCTCATAGATAGTGCAATAGACTAGTTCTATCACCTAGATGATGGTTCAATAATAGATTGGGATACATTGAGAATGGCCTTTGAGACAAGGTCCAAAATTGTGGAAGATGAACATGCCCTATTAACATAGTTGACTTCAATTAAAAAGAAACCCACTATGAGTATGAGAGATTTTGTTGCCAAGTTCAATAAGATTATTAGTACAATCCAAACTGTTGATAGACCTACAACTGGTAATTTGAAGACTTTCTTCATTAGTGCAATGCCTCCAAATGTCAATTATGATTTGAGAAGAGTACATCCCATGGATTTAGCAAATGCACAAAAGAAGGCAATTGAACTTGAAGATGATTTGATTTCTATGGGAAAATGGAAGTGGGAACCTCAAACTAAAGGAAGTTCTAGTAATACAACATCATTTGATGAGATGATTCAAAAATTATCAAATGAATTAATAGTAGTAAAAAGGCAATTATCTGGGTTTAGTAATTCTTATCTTTGGAATTATCAAAATTTTCCTAGAAAAACAATGATGTAAATAGTCATAGCTTGTAGATTCGTAGCCTAGATTGCAAATTGAAGTAGCACCAAAGAAAGGAAACATGTGCATCTTTCAGTTGACCACAGATCATGATAGCGAGAGTTGTCTGGAGATTGCTCATATGATGTAATTATTATCTAACAATGAATTGAATACTGCAACTCCTTGTTTAGAGACTGATTCATATTCAAATAGTGACTCTAGAAATTTATTTTTAGAATACGAATCAAATTTTGAACCAAATGGTGAATGTTATGCAACCATTGATGGGACTTCATATACAGTGCTTACTTGGGGCCAAAGGCTGAAGAACCAAACCTCTAGTCATGCTCAAAAGAATAATTCCAATCCTTTAGCAAGTAATGTGTATACAAATCAAGGAACAAACAATTCACAAATAGCTAAGGACAAAATACCTTTTGATTTCATTCAATTTTGTGAAGAATCAAAGATTTAAATTTCCTCTATAGATTATTTGAAGTCTCAACATTTTGAGTTAAAGAGAATGCTAGACCAGTGTAAAATGAATACATCAGACTTGAATCATAGTGTGAACATTGAAAAAGAGGATGAAACCTTGACATTTGGTCTTTTTAATCAAGAAGATTCTACTATTTTAGAAACATCTCCTTGGCAAAAACCTAACCCATTTTATATTTCATTGTATATCAATGGGTGTAAACTAAGTAACTACATAATAGATATAGGAGCATCAGATAATGTTATGCCCTACTCTATGGCCAAGGCTCTGGGTGTGAACCTCACTAAAGTACATGGGAGATGTTATTCTATGGATGTTAAACAAGTCCCCTTGCTTGGGAAGATTAAAGACTCTCAAGTAGCCTTAACTTCACATCTAGAAAAAAAAAGCTCTTATTGACCATTCTAGTAGTTGACATTCTAGTGAGCTATGGACTAATTTTAAGTGGAAGTTTTTGTCAAGACTTAGGAGGAGAAATAAAGCTAGATTGGTCTTAGGTAGTGATACCTATAGGGAATAAGAAAGTCAATTTAGAACTTGAAGAAAAGGCAAAGTTTACAGTCTTAAAATTAGATGATCCTAAAGCTCAGATTCTATATCAAGAGTTGGAATTTGACAACTACATGTTATTTACTGAAGAATCTCTAGATGAATAGAGAGGTGAAAATCAAAGTAGGAAAATTCCTAGTGAAGATAAAGATACAATAGGTATATGGACCCTTGAATTTGATGGGAGCTATGATAGGTGTAGTGTTAATATCCCCAAAAGGAGAACTTAAATCCATGGCCTTCAAATTAGAATTTAGGAATACAAATAACACTGTAGAGTATGAGGCCTTATTACTGGGGATAATAATAGCAAAAGAAAGAGGGATAAATGTTCTAAAAGCTCAAGATGATGTAGGGCTCATTGTGAGACAAATAAAAGGACAATATCTTGTGAAAAATTACAAGTTGAAGAATTATAGGAATAGAGTTTGGGATGAGATAGAAGGCCTAGATGCTTTCTCTATTGAAGCAGTACCAAGGGAAATGAACACTAAAGCTGATTCCCTTGTAGTCTTTGAATCTCTATTATTTTGACATCCAAACTTCTATTGGAAATGATTGAAAAGATCATGAATGAAGAATAATGGAACTAGTAAAGAATGTTTTCAATCATTGTTTTGTCATTGATATCAAACTTGCTACCTGTAGGAATGATAATTGCTTAAGTGATCCAAATACTATCAATTGGTTGATTGACAAGGAGGTGGAAAATAATAAGATGTAACTAGAGTACCTAGAGAAAGGTTGAAGTTATGATGTTGTGATGAAGTGTAAGGATCAACTAAGCCATTGATGAAATAGTGTATTGATGACATACTCTAAGAGGATGGACACACTAAGACACAACAAACATGTAAGGTTTAACTAAGTCATTTGTAAAGCCTAACTAAGTTCATTGCAGAGAGCTGAGCAAGCTAGTTAGAGCTGAGAAAATTCTTAGTTGAAGCCAAGAAAGTTCAACTTTAGTGTGTGCCGAGCAATCCTTCAAGTGTTGAGTGAAGATCAAGTGCCGAGTGATCTTTAGGTGCCGAGTAGCCTTCAGGTGCCAAGTGAAGATCAAGTTCTGAGTGAGTTCAGGTGTCGAGAAGCCTTTAGGAATCGAGTGATATTTAAGTGTTGAAACTTCAAGTGTCGAGAAAAGGAAAAAATGTTATAGGTGTCAAGCACCAGTAAAATAACAATAGAAGTTGAGTAACACAGAAGGAGCTGAGCATCAGTAAACCAATGATGCCGAGTTGTTGTATTATTTGTTAAGTCAAAGATTCGCCAGATCAGCAATGATAAGTTTGTTATATAAAATTTTGTGAATTATTTGGATGATGAGTAGATGTCATACAATTTTATGTAAACCATGCAAACCAATTCAAGGGGAATGCTAATGGATTTATCATGAAGTTTCTAGAAGAAGCAATTTGGAGGGAAAACAATGCCATTTTCTCAAGATCAAATCAAAATTTGAGTGGGAAATGAAGAACAAGACTTCTATATAAGGAGTCATAGGTTAGAGATCAAGTGTGCATGTATGAGAGGGACTTGGTCATAAGTGTGGTCAAGCGAAGAAGACAAGACGAGTAAGAATGGAGAATCAAGGCTCTGAGTTGATCAAGTGACCATAGATTGTATTGGCATAACGAGTGGAAGAACTCAAGGAGACAGATCTTGAAGGGTGAACAAGCTGTTAGCACTACAAGGGAGGAAAGCCAAACAAAGAAAAGAATTGAAGAGTGATCTAAAATTGGCAAGGTTGAAGTTGCAATCTATATCAAGTCAAAACCCTTCTAGTACATTCTTACCATTGTATTAGATATTGAAATCCTACATTGCTAGGTTATCTTAACAGCTAGGTGGATAAGCCTCAAGAAAAGGATAGAAGATCCCTAGGAGAAGGATAAAGAGATCCTTAGGAGAAGGATAAGAGATCCTTAGGAGGAGGATAGGAGATCATTAGAGAGGGATGAAAGATTCTTCTGAGAAGGTGATTGTAAATCTCATGGACTTAGGTGAGCCTAATAGCTCTATGTAAATCCTTTAATAGGGTGACATTCCAAGTTGAATTTTCTTAAGTCCTCTAATAGGGCACACTTCTAACAAGGTGTAGAAATCCTTTAACAGGGTCACATTTAACAATGTGTTGTAGCTTTTAACAGGGTAGGCCTTTAACAGGGAAAACCATCAGAAGTGGTTCAAATCAATTGTGTAGTTATTCTATGGGTATCATCCCCACCCTAGTTTTACCTTCTTATTCCTGGAGGGTTTATGGGTCATCAAAATCCTTAGTGTTATGGTGTGATGCATTTTTTCTTTTAAGGTTGTTTAATGTTTAATTGTATGCATGATAATTTCAGTTATGTGCCATAAAGGATTAGTAGAAAAAGTTGTATTGGACATTATTGGACCTTGAATAACTGATTCACCCTCCCTCTCAGTTATTCTAAAGAATTCTAATAATTGGTATCAGAGCACACTACTCATTTGTTTTAAGGTACTAGCAGTAGGAAGATCAAGATGTCCAAGAGAGAAGTTCCCAAGCTGAACAAAGACAACTTTGTTGCATGGCAAAGTTTGATGAAGCTACACCTTGGATCAGTAGGTGACTATGCATAGACCTCAATCATAGTTGATGATGTAGACCCTGTAGGACCTCTCACTATAGATGACATGAGAAAGAAGAAGGAGGACAATCAAAGGATGTTAGATATTGCTTCAGCACTAAGTTATGCCAAGTACGATGATGTCAAAGGATGTGATACTGCACATCAGACATGGGAAACATTATCAAGAATCTATGGAGGAGATGATTATGTCAAAAGAGCCAAAAGAGAGAGCCTAAGAGGAAAATTTGATGATATGAAAATGGAAGAAGGAGAGAATGCTTCTCAATATGGTGCAAGGATGAAAGAAGTAGTAAGTTCCATAAGATGCCTAGGAGGACAGTTAGTAGAAGAAGCAATATGTAGAAAATACTTGAGAACTTTGCTTCCTATCTATGTTATAAGAGTATCAGCCATCCAAGAGCTAAGGTGTGTACTAGGAAATGCATTGTCATTTGAAGGAATAATTGGAAGACTCATTGCCTTTGAGCTATCCAACTTTGCCAATTACAAGCCAAAAAACTTTGAACCTGCATTCAAAGCCAAGATGAAAATAAAAGACAATGATGAGGTGCAAATAAAGAAAAAGAGTGGAAAAGGAAAGTATGTATCTAGTGATAGAAACACTAATGAAGATGATGTGGACCAATTGGAGGCATTACTAGCAATAAAATTTCATAGAGGAAGAGGAAAATTCAAAGGTAAGCTGCCAATCATTTGTTTCAATTGTAATGAAGTAGGTCACATTGCAGCCAGATGCACACAAAAGAAAAATTACACGGATGGAGGCAACCTCAAGAAGAAGAAAGAGGAAAACAAGGACTACAGAGGTAAAAGAAAAAGATGCTACATTGTTGAAGAAGACTCTGATGAGAATGATGATGAAGTAGTCTATGTGGCTATGAAAGATGAATCTGATGAAGATGAAGCAGCTGCCCTGGTAACCTGCATGAACAAGAAGGATAAATGGATCATAGATAGTGGATTCTCTCATCACATGACTGAAGACAAAAGTAAGTTCATTTCCTTTACACAATATGAAGGAAATAGTGTTAGATTTGGTAACAATGCACCATGTCAGATCGAAGGGAAAGGTAGTATCAAGCTTACTGAAAAGATATCATGTGATAATGCATACTATGTTGAAGGCTTGAATTATAACTTGTTAAGTGTCTCACAGTTAGGCAACATAGGATGTAAGGTTCAATTTGAAAAAGTAGTTGCTAAGATTTATGATTCTCAAGGAAGTCTAATAGGTAAACGTGATCAAACTAGGAGTAATTTGTTTTACCTAGACATGGAAGATGCTTCTTGCCTCATTGTTCAAATTGATGATGTCTGGTTATGGCACAAGAGGCTATATCATGTAAATTTTGACAATCTGATAAGCATCATCAAAATGAAGAAAGTTAGAGGTCTACCATAGTTGAAGAAACCTGATAACACCATGTGCAAACAATGCCAACTAGGGAAGATGACCAAGTCAACTTTCAAAAGCAAAGCCTATACTTCTAATGAAGTATTAGAGTTAGTTCATACTAAGTTGTGTGGTCCTATTGAAGTGCAAATCTACGAAGGTGACAGATAGATAATGCTATTTGTAGATGACTATTGAAGGATGATGATAGTCATGTTCTTGAAACTAAAATCAAATGCATTTCAAATTTTCAAATGGCACTTGGCTAGAGCAGAGAAAGAAACTAGAAAAAGCCTAAAATGTCTCAGATCTGATAGAGGAGGTGAATTCACATCAAGAGAATTTGAAGAGTTTTGCAATGAAAAAGGAATCAAAAGGAAAACATCAGGACCTAGGACTCCACCACGGAATGGTATAGAAAAGAGAAGGAATAAATTAGTTATTGACTATTCCAAGACCTTAATGATGGAGAAAAATGTTGCACTCAAGTATTGGAGAGAATATGTAAGTACTATAGTCTACACACTCAATAGAGTTCAAGTCTAGAAAGGTACAAATACAACACCTTTTTAATTATGGTATGGACATTCTCCTAATGTAAAACATTTCAAAATATTTGGATGCAGATGCTATATATATATATATATATATAAAGAGTCTAGAAATGGAAAGTTTGATGCAAAGAGTAAGGAAGGCACATTTCTTGGTTATTCTACTAGAAGCAAAGCTTATAAGTGCTTGAATGTTAACACTAACAAAGTAGTAGAAAGAACAAATGTGAAATTTGATGAGCTTGAAGAAGTTCAAAGTATTGAGGACACCAAGAAAGTAGAAGAATACAAGACCTTTGTATACTTTTATGAAGATATGCCTAATAATGGTGAAGTTGCAACTCAGAATGACAATAAGAAACAAAATCTAGTATCTGTCGAGTCATAGACAATGAATGTTGAACAAAAAAAACATTCAAAAGCCAAGCTACAAAATACTGAGAATGTTCATTCAGATTCTGAGAATTATCAACATGAAGGAAATGAAGAAATATCTGATGAAAATATGCATGAAGGATCAGATTCTAAAAGAGACAACATGCAAACAAGGAAAGAACCAGTATTGGAAAAGTATGTGAAAAGACATTACCCTATAGATCAAATTATTGGAAATAAGGAGGCAAGACCAATGACAAGGAATAGACTCAGAAGTGAGACATGTCTTCTCAGCAAAATGGAACCAAGAACAGTAATTGAAGCTATAAAAGATGATGACTAGTACAATGCTATGAAAGAATAAATAGAACAAATAGAGAAGAACAAGACATGGACCTTAGTCTCAAGACTAGCTGATAAGGATGTGATTGGAACCAAGTGGGTGTTTAGAAACAAGTTAGATGAGAATGGTGAAATCACAAGGAATAAGGCAACACTAGTCTATAAAGGGTATGCACAAGAAGAAGGACTAGATTATGGAGAAACTTTTGCTCCAGTTGCCAAAATGGAAGGAGTAAGGACCTTACTAGCATATGTAGCCTTCAAAGGATGTAAAGTCTATCAAATGGATGTAAAGTCTGCATTTCTAAATGGTATACTTGAAGAAGAAGTATACATAGAGCAACCAAAAGGTATTTTTGATGAAAAGAACAAAAATAAGGTATGAAAATTACACAAGGCTCTATATGGATTAAAGCAAGCCCCTAGAGCTTGGCATGAGAAACTTCACAAGTATCTAGTGCAAATAGGATTTGAAAGAACAGATTATAATAACAACATGTACATCAAATCAAAAGAAGGTAAGGATATCATTGTATCTAAAATCTTTGTGGATGACAAAGTTTTTGGGGGAAAGGAAGTACTTTGCAAAAGTTTTGCTGACAAAATGAAACATGAGTTTGAGATGTCTATGTTTGGAGAAATCAAGTTCTTTGTTGGATTGCAAGTACATCAACTAAAACATGGTATATTTGTGACACAATCAAGGTACATCAAATAGATACTTAAAATGTTTGGATTAGAAGACTCCAAACTAGTCAATACACCAATGGCAATAGGAGATAAGCTATCTAAAAATGATGAATTAGCTGAAGTCAATCAAACAATGTATAGATCCATGATTGGAAAACTACAATATGTTGTACATAGCAGACTAGACATAGCATTAGTAGTTGGAATAGTGGCTAGATTCTCTGCTAATCCTAGAGAAAATCATCTCCTGGTAGTAAAAAGGATAATGAGGTATCTCAAAGGAATTGATGATTTTGGTCTATATTACAAAAAAAATGAGAAGTTTGAGCTAAATGCATACACATACGCAAATTGGGGAGGCAACATTGATGATAGGAAAAACACAAGTGGAGGAGCATTATTCTTATGTAAAAGGCTATTTACTTGGACTAGCAAGAAACAAATATGCACACCTCAGTCCACTATAGAAACATAATATGTGGTAGCAGTAGTCAATTGCACAAACATTGTGTGGCTCAAACATCTATTGAAAGGAATGAAAGAAGAAGTAACCAAACCTATGATACTGTATTGTGATAATACAAGTGCTATAAACATATCCAAGAATTCAGTAATGCATGCAAAAACCAAGAATATTGCAATCATGTATCACTACATTAGAGAATTGGTAGAAGAAAAACAAGTGAAGATGGAGTACATTCACACAAAGGAACAAATTGTAGATATCTTCAACAAAGCATTGCCCAAGGATCCTTATGAATATCTTAGAGGCAAGTTGGGGGTAATGCCCCTAACTCAAGTAGTCTAAAGCAAAAAAGAAGCTGCTCTACATCAATAGAAACAAAACATTAAAATATCAAAAGAATGATGCAGAGGATGACAACAGGAACATCAATTCTAGATCAGTCACAAGCATGGTGACAGAGGGAGAAAACATGAAGATGCAAAGCTTATATTTAGCATGTTGAAGATGCTATATCTTTGGCATTTATGTCAAAGAGGGAGATATGAGAAACTAATCAAAGAAAGGTAAGAGGGAGATGTATATGTATGAAAGGAGAGATGACAAAAGGAGATTCAGAAGAGATAAGAATCAGCAAGCAGCTATGAAGGATTAGGAATACAAACTAAGGATTCAAGGATCGAGAATACAAACTAAGGATGCAGTAGTCTAGAGGAAGAAGAAAGTATGAAGGATTCAGTTTGTATTAGCAAAAGAAGGAGTTACATACCAAGTAGAAAACGTATGTAATTTTGGTGGTAACTAAGTTGATCAATTGATCAGTTTGGTTTGCCATCAATGCCAAAGAGGTAGATTGTTGGAAATGATTGAAAAGATCATGAATGAAGAATAATGGAACTGGTAAAGAATGTTTTCAATCATTGTTTTGCCATTGATGTCAAACTTGCTACCTATAGGAATGAAAATTTCTTAAGTGATCCAAATACTATCAATTTGTTGATTGACAAGGAGGTGGCAATCAATAAGATGTAACTAGAGTACTTAGAGAAAGGTTGAAGTTATGATGTTGTAATGAAGTGTAAGGATAAGCTAAGCCATTGATGAAATAGTGTATTGATGACATACTTTAAGAGGATGGACACACTAAGATGCAACAAAGATGTAAGGTTTAACTAAGTCATTTGTAAAGCCTAACTAAGTTCATTGGAGAGAGCTGAGCAAGCTAGTTAGAGCCAAGCAGATTCTCAGTTGAAGCTGAGCAAGTTCAACTTTAGTGTGTGTCGAGGAATCCTTCAAGTGCCAAGTGAAGATCAAGTGCCAAGTGATCTTTAGGTGCCAAGCACCATTCAGGTGCCGAGTGAAGATCAAGTGCCGAGTGACTTCAGGTGTTGAGCAGCCTTCAAGAATCAAATGATATTTAATTGTTGAGTCTTCAAGTGCTAAGCAAAGAAAAAAAATTATTGGTGCCAAGTGCTAGTAAAATAATAATAGAAGCTAAGTAACACAAGGAGTCGAGCATCAATAAACCAATGATGCTGAGTTGCTGCATTATTTCTTAAGTCAAAGACTCACTAGATCAGCAACGATAAGTTTGTTACATCAAATTTTGTGAATTAGTTGGATGAGAAGGATGATGAGTAGATGTCACAGAATTTTATGTAAACCATACAAACCAATTCAAGGTGAATGCTAATGGATTTATCATGAAGTTTCTAGAAGAAGCAATTTGGAGGGAAAACAATGCCATTTTCTTAAGATCAAATCAAGATTTGAGCAAGAAATGAATAACAAGACTTCTATATAAGGAGTCATAGGTCAAAGATCAAGTGTGCATGTATGAGAGGGAGTTGGTCATATGTGTGGTCGAGCAAAGAAGCCAAGAGGAGTAAGAATAGAGCATCAAGGCTCTGAGTTGATCAAGTGACCGTAGAGTGCATTGGCATAACGAGTGGAAGAACTCAAGGAGACAGATCTTGAAGGGTGAACAAGCTATCAGCACTGCAAGGGAGGAAAGCCAAACAAAGAAAAGAACTAAAGATTGATCTAAAATTTTCAAGGTTGAAGTTATAATCTGTATCAGATCAAAACCTTTCTAATACTTTCTTACCATTGTATTATATATTGAAATCCTACATTGCTAGGTTAGCTTAACAGCTAGGTGGATAAGCTTTTGGAAAAGGATAGAAGATCCCCAAGAGAAGGATAAGGAGATCATTAGGAGAAGGATAAGAGATCATTAGGAGGAGGATAAGAGATCCGTAGAGAGGGATGAAAGATTCTTTTGAGAAGGTGACTGTAAATCCCATGGACTTGGGTAAGCCTAACAACTCTATGTAAATCCTTTAACATGGTGACATTCAAAGTTGAATGTTCTTAAGTCCTCTAATAGGGAACACTCCTAATAGCATGTAGAAATCCTTTAATAGGGTCACATTTAACAATGTCTTATAGCCTTTAATAGGGTAGACCATCAAAAGTGGTTGAAATCAATTGCGTAGTTATTCTATGGGTATCATCCCCACCCTAGTTTTACCTTCTTATTCCTAGAGGGTTTCTAGGTCATCAAAATACTTAGTGTTATGGTGTGATGCATGTTTTCTTTTATGGTTGTTTAACTTTTAATTGCATGCATGATAATTTCAGTTATGTGCCATAAAGGATTAGTAGAAAAAGTTGTATTGGACATTATTGGACCTTGAATAACTGATTCACCCCCCCCTCTTAGTTATTCTAAAGAATTCTAACATCTTAAAAGACAAAAGGTATCTGATTGAAATTGTATATCGATCCTCCGTTCTAGACAATGTAGAATCCTAGCAAATATTCAATGATGATAGGAGTTTGTAGCTATTTCTAGAAAATGATAAGTCTAGTTTTGAACATGAATCTAGTGAAAGTATTCATGAAAGCTTTGATGTCAGTAAGAAACATAATGAAAATGGAGAAGTTCAATTGAAAGGTAATATTATTTCCCCCATATTTTGTGGCTTTAGAAACACTATTTAATAGACATGATGCTTACATAAAATAAAAGATAGCAAAAAAGGGGCCTACCATGGGTGAATATGAGGGAGTAAACATTGGAGATACTCATGACCATAAAATGATTAATATTGGGAAATGTTGTTCACCTAAAGAGAAAGAAGCTACAAGAAAATTATTCATAGAATATAGAGATGTTTTTTCCTAGAGTTATTAAGATTTGAAAAGCTATAGAGGTAGGAAGGTAAAACATCAAATTCCACTTAAGTCCAATGCAGTTCCTTTCTAGAAAAAACAAAGGAATTATAATCCTAAGGTCACGGATGCCATTTTTCAGGAGGTAGATAAAATGTTAAAGGCGAAGATCATTTATCCCATTCATCATTCCACCTGGATAGCTAACATAGTACCCATTAGAAAGAAGAATGGAGAGATAAGGATCTGTATTGATTTCCAAAATTTGAACCAAGCATCTCTAAAGGATAACTTCACTCTTCCCAATATGAATTACTCACTACAAATAGTAGTCAGATCTAAAATGATTTCCATGCTTGATGGATTCTCAAGATACAATTAGGTTGAAGTAGAAGAGAAGGATCAACATAAGACAGCATTCACCACTCCTTGGAGTACATTTTCATATCATAGGATGCCCTTTGGACTTATCAATGTTGATGCTACATTCCAAAGATGTATGAGCAATATGTTGGCTGATTTGAAGGACCAAATCATAGTTATATACCTAGATGACCTCACCGTATTCTTGAAAAAGAGAAAAGATTATATGGAAGACTTGAGGAAAGTTTTTCAAAGATGACAAGAGCATGGAATCTCTCTCAATTCAAAGAAATCAATTTTCTATGTGATAGAGGGAAAACTCTTGGGTCATATAGTCTCCCAGGAAGGCATTAGAATTGATCCTGAATGAGTGGAAGCCATTCAAAGATTAAGCTTTGCTTCAAATAAAATGGGAGTTAAATCATTCTTCGGGCAAGTGAATTTCTTCATAAGGTTTGTGCTAGATTTTGTAGAAACCACTACGAATATAGTGGATATGATGAAAGGGAATTCAAATTTTAGATGGAATGAGGCGGGAAAGTGGGCCTTTTAAGATATAAAAACTACTATTGCTAATGCCTCGGTATTATGTCATCCAAATTATAAATGAGATTTCATCATTTATTGCTACACTTCTAAACATAATCTATCTACAACACTTATTTAAAATAATGATGAAGGAGTACAAGCTCGAATAGCTTTTATGAGCATATCTTTGAAAAATCATGAACTGAAATATTTGCAGATTGAAAAAAATTCTTATGTAGTGGTAAGGGCGCTCAAATTTTTTTGATTGTATATCCTGCATTCAAATTTTGTAGTTTTCATCCTAGATGTAGTAGTAAAAGGTGTGTTAACATAGTAGGATGTAGGTTGTAAGGTCAGAGGAATTTGGGTAGCAAAAACATAGGAGTATGACATAGAAATCAATGGCTACCAAGCTAATAAGGGGAAATTCTCTATGCAAGGCAATTGCAAAAAACAAGATCATTAAAGAATTCAGAGAATTAGGGGAGAAGTAGTTGGTTTTAGCTATAATTCTCCATGATTCATGGTTTGAGAATATTTCTTATCTGCTAACATATGGTGAATGTCGAGAAGGCCTAACTACAAGACAAAGAAGATATCTTAAATTGAAAGCAACTAAGCATGTGATCTGGGATGGAAAATTATTCAAAAAATCCATTAATGACACTTTTCTCAAGTGCATGGTCAAGCAACAACAAGAAAACCCATTGAGAACATTTCATGATGAAGCTTGCAGAGGACACTTCTCATCTTTAGTTAGGGATTTTAAATTATTGAGGCAATCCTATTACTGGCCGGGAATGTTGCCTATGCCTAGGTAGTGATATCTAAGAAATGCAAGATGTTTTCTAGACACCCTCAACTAGCATCTCTACCATTAAGACCTATCATCATCGAAGGACCTTTTCAACAATGGGGTCTCAACTTTATTGGTCCAATTAATCTAGAATCTAGTGCAAGTCACCAGTACATAATAACTACAACTGACTATTTCACTAAGTGGGTGGAAGCTAAAGCCACTATGAAAACTACTTTTGAGGTGGTATGCGAATTCATAAAAGAGAACATATTGGTCAAGTTCAACATTCCCATTAAATTAGTAATGGACAATGTTGCTTATTTCTCTTCAATTGAAATTACCAATTTATGCTTTGAGTATGGGATCACTATTAGTCATTCATCTAATTATTTCCCTCAAGGAAATGGTCAAGCTGAGTCTAGTAATAAGAATTTGATGAATATTGTTAAAAAATTAGTTTTAGACAATCAAAAGACTTGGCACAAAAAAATTCATGAGGCACTTTGGGCAAATAGAGTAACACTTAAAAGGGTAATTGGGATATCTTCTTTTGAGTTAGTCTATGGGGCTAAGGATAATCTCCCCTTACCTCTAGAATTAGCCACAAATAAACTCAGAATAGTGATTGAAGATGATATTTATAAAGATGGTCTAGAGAAGAGGATTTTGTACCTAAGAAAACCTTAAGAGGAAAGAGAGAAAATTTTAGATCACATCACGCATCATTAGATGTGAGTGAAGGATCTGTTTGATAAGAAAGCAATACCATGAAAATTCATGGTAGGACATAGTGTGTTACTCTGGGATAAGTGAAATGCTCCCAAGGGTATGCATAAAAAAATTGATACTTTATGGAAGGGTCCATTCAAAATTCATCAGGCATTTGAAAATAATTCTTTCAAGATGGTTTATCAAGATACAAAAATGCTGCCCCTAACCTACAATGGTTAGGATGTGAAACTTTACTAGATTGCAGACTAAGAATAGGTAACCCATGTATTGTGTTTCATTTAGTTTTAGTTTCTTCATGTGTGTCCTTAGGTAGTTTTCCTTTTGTTACCTTTGTTTCCTATTTTTCCTTGTTCTTGTTTTGTTGTGTTGCCACCTTTTATTCTTTTGTGAAGATAGAGATTTTGAGTTCCTCGCATGGGTATGCTCTACCCAATTCCCTAGCCAGAGCCAGCTATTGCACCACTTTTCATCTTGAATCCATGATGAAAAGTGAAATATGTTATGTCTTGGTTAAGTCTAAGTGTGTCTGGGTCTAGTTTTAATCTTTCTTAGGTACAAAGTTTCTCTATTGGATTATCCATTCTTCCCTTCCTTTGCATCACATGGTTGGGTAGGTTCCCTCTATGTTGTGAGTCTGTGCATAGTCTAGGACCTAATCTAATGGAGATTCTTATAATTAACAAAGTCATCTTCGGTAATGAACTTGTTTTTGGCTTATCATGTTGTTCATGAGAAAGAAGGGAGCTTGCAAAGAATGAAGTATTACCTTCTCTTCCATGGGTTTTCTACCCTTGAAGCTGATTTCCCATAGAGACCAAAAACTGAGGCTTATAGGCTAAAGCAAGAAGGTATTAAGTTGTTCTATGGATAAGTCATATCTCCATTATAGGCTTCCACCTTGGGAAGCATTCAAAATCCATCATAGTACTAAGAATCACCTCTAGCAAAAAACTCCAAAGCGGCTTCTCCATAGTAAGCTTTTGACCCATGAAGTTAATTATCTGATAAAGGCATTGGTGAAAGAGAAAAAACAAGTAAGTGGGCTCCACTTCAACTTTTACAGCCCTTTTGTGATTTTCCAAAACTAAGAGGTATATTAGATTAAAGTGTAAAATGAAAATAAAAGCATGGGTCGAAAAAAATAAATCACCTTCACCTCGGTGGGTTTCTAACCCTTGAAGGTAATTTTTTGCATCTAGTAAGAAATCAACTTCAAAAGCATGTTGGTGCACAAATTGATCACAAGATACTTAAAGATGGTAGTAGAAATAAGTTAATTATAGTTGCGAAGTTATTTTGAGAAAAATATAACTTGGTGGATATTTCCTTATAGAGAACTCTATTTTAAATTCTTTGAAACTAGGTAAAAGAATAGAAAGGTAAAGTTGACATAAAAGAAAGTTATTTTTAGGCCAACAAAAATAGTGAAAAGACATGGAAATATCTGTTAGGAACTCCTACATTTACTAATCTAAAAAATTCATCCTTTAATTCATTCATGTGGTGCAAATACTAAAAATTAACAGATGGATTAGGATGCCTATATAGAGGGAAATATAATAGTTTTACAAATCACTTCTTTTCTTGAACTATTATATTGCCAAAATTGTGTAGCATTTTCAAATTTCCTATGTTGAAATTCATTTCTCTGTGCCTAATCTAGATTCAAAATTTCAAATTATCCTATATTCTAATAGAATGGCAACAAGATTTGCTAGGTTTGATGGACTAGGTGAGATCAAGTCCACATTGCAAAGTTTCACAGATACTTCACTCTGTTTCTACGAAATGCAAGACTTTCAAAGGAGGTTAAGGTAAGAGTTGATCCACCCCATAACTATGAAACTTTGAGGGAGCAGATTAATGGATGTAGTTGGTTTCCCAGTGGTCCTACAAGCTCCTGAATTGATTTTTGAATGCATAAATCATTACAATATAGACACTAGGAAAATTTTGTTACTTGATCATACTGTGCTAATCTCAATTGATAGGCAAAGTATTGTGAATTGCCTCAAAATCCTAGAACAAGAAGAATTCTCATAATTGATAGTAGGAGGGGTAATGTCTAAGTTCTCCTTGAAGAAAATGGTGTGGAGAAAAAAAATTATGAGGTCCTTGTTCCAAAAGCCATGGGGCACTAAGAGTAAGGTTCCTATGACTCTTTATGGCATTGATCTCAAGCCTGAGATCATAGACATTTTGGTTCTCTTACATAAATTGAAAGGTGAGGTAGAAGCACTTAATTTTGTTGAATAGTATTTCTTTCTAGTGCAAATTATTTGTTTAGATACACATTACGTTGACTGGGCTTATGAGGTAAGTGAAAATCTGTCTAGAGCTCTCAATGCTATGAAGTTCTACAATACCTTTTACATGTTCTCATTTTTTATTTACATATTAGTGTCTCTTCAATTGTGGCTAGGTTTGCTAAGATTAGGAAACTTTCTCAATGATGTAAAATGCTATGAGTTGTACCCATGCTTAAAATTATAGAATAGTTATGTAGAATATGTTAGAGTTAATGATGCATTTATAATGAGAATTTACAAGGAACTCCAAGGATGCCCAGAAAGGAGATTCAACCCAGAAGTAATGGTGGCCATTAGTCAATTTGGAAATTATTTTATCTAGTTCTCAACTTTTTTTATATTTGCATCTTGTAGCTTTTCATGGATTCCCTTTGAAGCTACCTAGATACTTTACCAACATGATCATGTTGATAAAGATTGTGAGATAGGTGATCCAAGTGAATGAGCTAAGTGGTAGCCTGAAGAAAAAAGGGTATGAATTCCCTATGAAGGTTGGGGCTTATAGTTGCAAGTCTCAATCTGAGCAAAGAACATGCTCAAGGCCTTTGAGACAAAATACAAATTGGAAGCATATGAGGTCATAAGACCTATGTTCTATCGTAATGGATACACAAGGGATTTGTTACAAATTTCGAGTGTGATCAAACATGTTACCACTATAGAAGATTATTGGGTAGATTGCAAGGATGAGTATGAGAGATGAGATCATGCTTTCACTAGGCTCATGGTGGAAGAGGTAAAGACATATGGTATTGATCTCAATGTTGAAGGATTGGAGGATAATGGGAAAAATATGTACAATAACACATATTTAACTAAGATAAGGAACACTCCTATCAGTTAAGAGCCTTATGTGGATGTAGAAGAAGAATTTAATGTCATGTTGGCCTAAATCATTAAGAGAATTGGGAAATGGGTTAAATGGATGGTTAAAAAGAGTCAAAGTAAGAGCATGACCACTCAAGCTTCTTCGACAGATGCTACTCCCACTTCTTGTTAGAGTGCCACACCTAGTGTGATAACAACAACCTCTCAAGGACTAGCTCAACTTGTAGGAGGAGGTGATCAACCTCTAGAGAAGAATGTTTCAATAACTCAGACTTGTCAGGATGGTTCTCTACCAATTATTGGAACCCAGACTGGTGCTTAAAAAAGAAGATAGAGGAGCCAAAGGACAATACTTCCACTCTAGTCTGATCAACCCAAGCCACTCCAATTCCATATCCTCATAGCAGTCCAATTCCATTTGCTCATACCACTCTAGTTCCATCTCATAATCATAGCCCTATTCCATCAGTAAGTGCTTCACTTCTGAGGCCAAGTGGTTCTCATATACAAATAGTAGATTTGGGGGATGGAAAGAGTAGTAGTAGTGAGTCTACTAAATCTGATGGAGCAATAGAGAAAACCCAAGAGGTGGAGAAAATTCAGAGCTCTTCAAGGCTCATTCCTTAGGATCCAAAGAATCCTTTCTCCTCAACTGCAATGGTGGTGACCCCAACTGAAAATAATATTTTTAGCATAGAATCACTTGGGACGACCTTCAATGTAATAGGTACTGATTCTTGGTTGGAGGACACTTTTTAAAGAAAGAGAAAAAGGAAAGATAAAGGCGCCCCTTCCAAGGATACCATTTATGTTGCAGTTCATTCTAGATCTTTGCTAACCAAAGTTAAGAAGTAGAGGACTTTGTCCATACTTGGGCAAGATCCAGAAATAGGGTACTTGACAATGGAAATAGCCAAGCCAAACAAAGGAGGAAGAATCGAGGACATGACAGCTGATGATTTCACTTTGCACTCGATTGATCTTGGAGAGGCTAGACATGATACAAAGTTTGGCTTGTGAAGGTCAAGTAATGAAGTAATAGAAGGATAGTTAGAAAGTCTGAAGCTATCAAAGATTAGGGTGAAGGCTGAGATAGAAGAGTTGAACAAGTTCATTAGGCAGCCGGTCACCCCATTGGAAACTATTTTTGGTATATCAGTGACCAAGAATCCTATTGCAGCTAAAGTGCAAGCCCTCATTTCCTAACTTCAGGAAGATAGACACTTTAGTTAGATCAAAAGAGAATGGATTGACAAGCTCAAATTAGAAGGATTTTCTATCATAGAACAAATTGGTAATGTTATCCTTAGATTTGAAATAGAGAAGGATAACCTCACACCGATAGCAATAGTCTGGCTGGAGAAAAGGAAAAGTGTGATGATTGCATCTTCCTTCTAAAGATGATCATCCAAATGAAAGCAAAGGAAGTAGTTGAAGCAAAGATCTTTAAGAAGGGAAATGAACCTTAGTTCGAGTGGCTTTAGAGCATGCCGTTGAACCTAGAAATGATCTAGCTAGCTAAAAAGAGACTCAAAGAAATAGAGGATAAAGAAAAGTAGACTCAAGATAGAGCATTCAAACTCACAAAAGGGTTACACACTGATTCAGAAAGTAGTGGCCAGGGAAAGGCTGTCATTGGAATAGATGTAATGAAAGGTAACTTTTCTAAGTTTTTAGATAATCTGTCTAGAGTGACTTCTAGTAGTTGAAACAAAGTTGCAGAACTCTAGACACTCAGCAGGTGTATACACATGGCCACAAAGGAGTTGGCAAATCAATTGAATGCTATGAAAGAGATAGCTAGGGAACATTCAAAATGGCTCTTGAGATCCACCAACATACATGTGCCCAACCATGAAGAACTAATTCCAATTATAGTTGCTACTAAGGCATATAGAGTGAAAATAGAAAAGGGGAAGAAGTCTAAATGATTTACATTATACCCTCTTTTCATTTTCTTTTTTAATTTTTGTAATATGACAAATTGGCATCTTGCCATTTGTCATTTTGAAAAGATGAACCGATTAAGCTTCTATTGTAACGGTCATCTCGAAACTCTATATGTATGAAATTTAAAGCTTAATGAAAGGTCAGCAAATTTTATGTGTGAGATACTTGATGTTGCAGAGACAATTAATGGTATTTTGTGTCAATTATTTCTTTCCACTTTCTATCATTTCTAGTTTGTGTTTTCTCTTTTGTCTGAATTGAAGCAAGGTAAGAACATAGTTTCACTCCCTTGTTTTGAGACACTGAATGAATCTGATAAGAATTGCTATTGTTTGTTCAGAGAGAAATCTTTTTAATTGTTTTTCTGCTTAACTAATGGTAGTTTAAATTCGAATTAGCTTAGTTGGATGTTGGCTGGAGTGCTATTAAGCCTCATGGATGTATAATATCTGTGGGTTCATGAACTTAATCAAATCTTCATAAATCTTCATTCTGCCTAAGTTAGATTCTATTTAGGTCTGACTTGGTTTTACCTCTTCTATTCTTGGGTCAAGAACATACCCCTAATTAGCTTTAGGTACAAAACATAATTCATTGAAGATTTATCATAGGAAGCTGAACCTATCAATTCAGAGAAAAGCCTATTTATGCATAAGTGGCTTTTTAGATGTTTGTAACCAGATATTGATCCAAATTTGGGTATTGAAGGGTCATAATTAAAAGAACAAATATGTTTACTAACATGTATGATAAGTAATATTATTTAGGATTACTATTATGTATTATATATTATTATTACCTATTATTATTATTATTAATATATGTGATTATTATTTTATATATATTATTAATATACATTATTATTATTATTAAATATAACAACATATATTATTATCATTATTATTATTATTATGAGCTTTGATCCATTTAGTTGGTCCTAAAATGCATCGAGAGGGGTCATAGGTTAACCTATCACCCCTATTGATGCATTTCATGATAGTGTATGTCCCTAAGGGCCCTAGCACCCCTAGGGACACATGTGGTAGGTTCTAATGCATTGAGAGGGGTCATAGGTTAACCTATGACCCATCTTGATGCATTTCATGACAATGCATGTCCTTAGGGGCCCTAGGACCCCTAGGGATGCATTTGGTTGGTTCCAATGTGTCGATAGGCATCATTGGTTAACTTATGACCCCTCTTGATACATTTCATGAAAAAGTATGTCCTTAGCGGCCCTAGGACCCCTAGGGAAATATTTGGTTCGTTCTAATGTGTCGAGAGTGGTCATAGGTTAACCTATGACCACTCTCAAAGCATTTCATGATAATGTATGCGCCTAGAGCCCCTATGACCCCTAGGGATGAATGTAGTTGGTTGTAATGTGTCGAGAGGGGTCATAGGTTAATGTATGACCCCTCTCGATGCATTGGATCCCTAGGGATGCATATAGTTGGTTCTAATGCATCTAGAGGAGTCATAAGTTAACCTATGACCCCTCTTGATGCATTTCAGAACAATGTATGTCCCTAGGGGCCCTAGGGATGCATTTGGTTGGATCCAATGCATTAAGAGGGGTCATAGATTAACCTATGACCCCTCTCGACACATTTCATGACAACATATGAGCCTAAGGGCCATAGGATCCCTTGGGATACATGTGGTTGGTTCTAATGCATCAAAATGGGTCATAGGCCTCTCGATGCATTTCACAATAATGTATGTCCCTAGGGGCCCTAAGATCCCTAGGGACACATGTAGTTGGTTCTAATGTGTCAAGAGGGGTCATAAGTTAATCTATGACCCCTATCAATGCATTTGATGACAACATATGTCCTTAGGGGCTCTAGGACCCCTAAGGAAACATATGGTTGGTTCTAATGCATTAAGAGGGGTCATAGGTTAACCTATCACCACTCTTGAGGAATTTCACAACAACATATGTCCCTAGGGACACATTTGGTTGGTTCCAATTCATTGAGATGGGTCATAGGTTAACCTATGATCCCTATTGATGCATTTCATGACAACGTATACCCCTAGGGGTCCTAGGACCCCTAGAGATGCATGTGGTTGGTTCTAATGAGTTGAGAGGGGTCATAGGTTAACCTATGACACCTCTTGACACATTTCATGACAACATATATCCTTAGGGGCCCTAGGACCCATAGGGACGCGTGTGGTTGGTTATAATGTGATGAGAGGGGCCATAGGCTAACCTATGACCCCACTCGATGCATTTTACGACAATGTATGTCCCTAGTGGCCCTAAGACCTGTAGGGATACATTTTTTTGGTTCCAATGCATCAAGAGGGGTCATAGATTAACCTATGACACCTCTCGATGCATGTCATGACAATGTATGTCCCTAGGGTCCCTAGGACCCTTAGGGATGCATGTGGTTGGTTCTAATATGTTGATAGGGGTCATAGGTTAACCTATGACTCACCTAGAATCATTTCATGACAACATATGTCCTAAGGGGCCCTAGGATACCTAGGGATGAATGTAGTTATTTTTAATGTGTCAAGAGGGGTCATAGGTTAACCTATGACCCCTCTCGACACATTTCATGACAACGTATGTCCCTAGGGGCCCTATGACCCCTAGGGATGCATGTGTTTGGTTCTAATGCATCAAGAGGGGTCAAAGGTTAACCTATGACCCCTCTCCATGCATTTCATGACAACCTATGTCCCTAGGGGCATTAGGGCACATAGGGACTCATTTGGTTGGTTCCAATGCATCGAGAGGGGTGAGAGGTTAATGTGTGACCCTCTCGACGTATTTGATTACAATGTATGTTGCTAGGGGCCCTAGGACCCCTAGGGATACATTTGGTTGGTTTCAATGTGATGAGAGGGGTCATAGGTTAACCTATTACCCCTCTCGATGCATTTCATGACAATGTATGTCCCCAGGTGCCCTATGACACCAAGCGATGAATGTGGTTGGTTCTAATGCATCGAGAGGGGTCATAGGTTAACCTATAGCTCCTCTCAACACATTACATGACAATGTATGTCACTAGGGGCCATAGAACCCCTAGGGACACATGTGGTTGGTTCTAATATGTTGAGAGGTGTCATAGGTTAACCTATGACCCCTCTTGACACATTTCATGACAACATATGTCCCTGAGGCCATAGGACCCATAGGGACACATTTGGCTGTTCTGATGCATCAAAAAGGGTCATAGGTTAACCTATAACCCCTCTCGATGCAATTCATGACAACGCATGTCCCTAGGGGGCCTAAGACCCCTAGGAATGTATGTGGTTGTTTCTAACATGTTGAGAGGGGTCATAGGTTAACCTATGACCCCTCTTGATGCATTTCACGACAACGTATGTCCCTAGGGGCCCTAAGAACCCTAGGGATGCATATGTTTGGATCTAATGAGTCAAGAGGGATCATAGGTTAACCTATGACCCCTCTCAATGCATTTCATGACAACTTATGTCCCTAGGGGTCTTAGGGCCCCTAAGCACTCATTTGGGTGGTTCCAATTCGTGAAGAGGGGTAATAGGTTAACTTGTGACCCCTCTTAATTCATTTCATGAAAATTTATGTCCCTAGCAGCCCTAGAAGCCCTAGGGATGTATTTGGTTGGTTCCAATGCAATGAGAGGGCTCATAGATTAACCTATGACCACTCTTGATGCATTCAACGACAATGTATGTCCCTAGTAGCTTTAGGACCCATAGGGATGCATTTTGTCAGTTCGAGTGCATCGAGAGGGGGATAAGTTAACCTATGATCCTTCTCGATATATTTCATGACAACGTATGTCCCTAGGAGGCCTAAGACCCCTAGGGATACATTAGGTTGGTTCCAATGCATTGGGAGGTGTCATAGGTTAACCTATGACCCCTCTTGATACATTTCATGACAATGTATGTCCCTAATGGCCCTAGGACCCCTAGGGATGTATTTGGTTGGTTCTAATGCATCAACATAGGTCATAAGTTAACCTATGATCCCTCTCGATGCATTTTAGGATAACGTATGTCCCTAAGGGCCCTAGGGCCCCTTAGGACACATGTGATTTGTTCCAATGCATTGAGTGAGGTTATAGGTTAACCTATCATCCCTCTTGATGCATTTCATGACAACATATGTCCCTAGGGGACCAAGGACCCCTAGAGATGCATTTTGTTTGTTCTAATGCATCGAGAGGGATCATAGGTTAACCTATGACCCTTCTCGACACATTTCATGAGAATTTATGTCCATATGGGTCCTAGGGTCCCTAGGGATGCATTTGGTTGATTCCAATGCATGGATAGGAGTCATAGGTTAACCTATGACCCATCTCAATGCATTTTATAAAAAATTTATGTCCCTAGGGGCCCTATAACCCATATGGATGGATTTCGTTGGTTATAATGTGTTGAGAATCTATGTCCCCTCTTGATGCATTTCATGACAATGTATATGCTTAGGGGCCCTTAGACCCCTAAGGATGTGTGTGGTTGGTTCTAATGTGTCAAGAGGGGTGATAGGTTAACCTATGACCCATCTCGATGCATTTCATGGCAATGTATATCCATAGGGGCCCTAGGACCCCTAGGGATGCATTTGGTTGGTGCCAATGCATTAAGAGCCTATGACCCCTCTCAAGTATTTTATGACAATGTATGTCCCTAAGGATTCTAGGACCCATAGGGATGCATGTGGTTGGTTCTAATGCATCAAGAGGGTTCATAGGATAGTCTATGACCCCTCTTAATGCATTTCATAACAACGTATGTCCCTAGGGGCCCTAGGACCCTTAGGGACACATTTTGTTGGTTCCAATGCATAGAGAGGGATAATAGGTTAACTTATGACCCCTCTTGACACATTTCATGACAACCTATGTCCCTAGGGCCCATAGAATCCTTAGGGATGCATCTGGTTGGTATCAGTGCATTGAGAGCAATCATAGGTTAACCTATGACCCCTCTCGATGCATTTCATGACAACCTATGTGCCCATGGGTCTTAGGGCCCCTAGGGTCACATCTGGTTGGTTCCAATGTGTTGAGAGGTCTCATAGGTTAACCTATAAACCCCCTTAATACATTTTCATGGCAACATATGTCCCTAGGGGCTACAGGACCCCTAGGGACACATCCGGTTGGTTCTAATGTGTCGAGAGGGGTCATAGGTTAACCTATGACCCCTCTCAATGAATTTCACAATAACCTATGTCCCTAGGGGTGCTAGAGCCCCTAAAGATTCATTTGGTCGGTTATAATGTGTTGAGAGTGGTCATAACTTAACCTATGAATTCTTTCAATGCATTTCATGACAACGTATTTCTTTAGGGGCTCTAGGAAACCTAGGGATACATTTGGTTGGTTCTAATGCATTGAGAGGTGTCATAGGTTAACCTATGACCCCTCTTGATGCATTTCATGACAATGTATGTCCCTAGGTGCCCTAGGAATCCTACAAACATATGTGGTTGGTTCTAATGCATCGAGAGGGGTCATAGGTTAACCTATAACCCCACTCAACATATTTCATGACAACATATATCCCTAGGGGCCCTAGGACCCCTAGGGATGCATTTGGTTGGTTCAATTCATTGAGATGGTTCATAGGTTAATCTATCACCCTTCTCGATGCATTTCATGACTAGCTATGTCCCTAGGGGACCTAGGGCCCCTAGGGATGCATTTGGTTGGTTCCAATGCAACGAGAGGGCTTATAAGTTAACCTATGACTCCTCTTGGTGTATTTCATGAAAACATATGTCCCTAGGTTCCCTACAACTCCAATGGATGCATGTGGTTGTTTCTAATTCATGGAGAGGGGTCATAGGTTAACCTATAGCTCCTCTAAATGCATTACATGACAATGTATGTTATTAGGGGCCCTAGGACCCCTAAGGACACATGTGGTTGGTTCTAATGCATTGAGAGATGGCATAGCTTAACCTATCACCCCTCTCGATACATTTCATGACAACATATTTCCCTAGCGGCCCTAGGACCCCTAGGGATGCATTTGGTTATTCCAATGTGTCAAAAGGGAACCTAGGTTAACCTACCACCCCTCTCGACACATTCTATGACAATGTATGTCCCTAGGGGCCCTAAGCCCCTAGGGATGCATGTGGTTAGTTCTAATATGTTAAGAGGATTCATAGGTTAACCTATCACCCCTCTCAATGCATTTCATGACAATGTATGTCCCTAGGGGCCCTACGACCCCTAGGGATGCATATGTTTGGTTATAATGAGTTGAGAGGGATTATAGGTTAACCTATGACCCCTCTCAATTCATTTCATGACAACCTATGTCCCTAGGGGCTTTAGGGCTCCTAGGGACTCATTTGGTTGGTTCTAATGCGTCGAGATGGGTCATAGGTTAACCTGTGACCCCTCTCGATGAATTTCATAACAACATATATCCCTAGTGGCCCTACGACCCCTAGGGAAACATTTGGTTTGTTCTAATGCAATGAGAGGGCTCATAGATTAACCTATGACCACTCTCGATGCATTTCACGACAAAGTATTTCCCTAGAAGCTCTAGGACCCCTAGGGATGCATTTGGTTGGTTCTAAATGCATTTCATGATAATATATGTCCCTAGGGGACCCCTAGAGATACATTTCGTTGGTTCTAATGCATTAAGAGGTGTCATAGGTTAACCTATGACCACTTTTGATACATTTCACGACAATGTATGTCCCTACGGGCCCTAGGACCACTAGGGATGCATTTGGTTCATTCTAATGCATCAAGATGAGTCATAAGTTAACCTATGACCCCTCCCAAAGCATTTCATGATAACATATGTCCCTAAGGGCCCTAGGGCCCCTTGGGAGACATGTGGTTTGTTCCAATGTGTTGAGAGAGGTCATAGGTTAACCTATCATCCCTCTTGATGTGTTTCATAAAAACAAATGTCCATAGGGGCCCTAGGACACCTTGGGACACATTTGGTTTGTTCTAATGCATTGAGAGGGGTCATTGGTTAACCTATGACCCCTCTCAATATATTTCATGACAACCTATGTCAATAGGGGTCCTAGGGCCCCTATGGATGCATTTTGTTGGTTCCAATGCATGGAGAGGGGTCATAGGTTAGCCTATGACCTGTCTCGATGCATTTCATGACAACGTATGTTCCTAGGAGCCTTACGACCCCTAGGGATGCATTTGGTTGGTTCTAATGTGTCAAGAGGGGTCATAGGTTAACCTATGATCTCTCTCAATGCATTTCATGAGAATGTATATCCCTAGGGGCCCTACGACCCCTAAGGACACATGTGGTTGGTTCTAATGTGTCAAGAGGGGTGATAGGTTAACCTATGACCCCTCTAGATGGATTTCATGGCAACATATATCCATAGGGGCCCTAGGACCCATAGTGATACATTTGGTTGTTTCCAATCCATTCAGAGGGGTCATAGTTTAACCTATAACCCCTCTCAAGTATTTTATGACAATGTATATCCCTAGGGATCCTAGGACCTCTAGGGACACATGTGGTTCATTCTAATGCATTGAGAGGGGTCATAGGTTAACCTGTGAACCCTCTCAATGTATTTCATGACAACATATGTCTCTAGGAGCCCTAGGATCTCTATGGATGCATTTGGTTAGTTCCAATGAATCGAGAGGGGTCATAGGTTAACTTTTCACACTTGTTGATGCATTTCATGACAACCTATGTCCCTAGGGTGCCTAGGGCCCTTAGGGACACATCTCGTTGGTTCTAGTGAATTGAGAGGGGTCATAGGTTAACCTATGACCCTTCTCAACATGTTTCATGAAAACTTATGTGCCTAGGGGTCCTAGGGCCCCTAGGGTCACATCTGATTGGTTTCAATGTGTCAAGAGTTGTCATAGGTTAACCTATAAATCCCCTCGATGCATTTTCATGACAATGTATGTCCCTAGGGGCCCTAAGACCCCTAAGGACTCATTCGATTGGTTCTAAACATAGGTTAACCTATGACCCCTCAAGATACATTTCACAAAAACCTATGTCCTTAGGGGTCCTAGGGCCCCTAAGGACACGTTTGGTTCATTCCAATGCATTAAGACTGGTCATATCTTAACCTATAACCCCTCTTAACACATTTTATGATAACGTATGTCCCTAGGGGCTCTAAGATGCCTAGGGATGCATTTGGTTGGTTCTAATACATTGAGAGGGGTCATAGGTTAACATATGACCCCTCACAATGTATTTCATGACAATGTGTGTCCCTAGGTGCCCTAAGAATCCTAGGGATGCATGTGGTTGGTTCTAATACATCAAGAAGGGTCATAGGTTAACCTATAAACCCTCTCGACACATTCCATGATAATGTATGTCCCTATGGGTCTTAGGACCCCTAGGGATAGATTTAGTTGGTTCCAATGCATCGAGAAGGGTCAACCTATGACCCCTCTCGATGCATTTCATGAAAAGCTATGTTCCTAGGGGTCCTAGGGATGCATTTTGTTGGTTCCAATGCATCAATAGGGGTCATAGGTTAACCTGTGACCCCTCTTGACACATTTCATGACAATGTATGTCCCTAGGGGCCCTAGGACACCTAGGGACCCATTGGAAATGCATCCCCTTTTGATGCATTTCATGACAATATTATATTTAATAATAATATAATACTATATATTTTAATATAATAATAATATATTATTAGATTATATAATAGTAATAATCATATATGTTACTAGATTATAGATTTAATAATAATTATGCATGTTACTATATATAATAATAATTAATAATCATATATAATGATAACTACTAATAATAATAATCATAGTCATATGTAATAATAATATTAACATCCACAGTTCCCTCAAATAAATTTCCCTCTAAAACCCTCTCAAATTTCTCTCAAAAATTGCTATTGGAAAATTTATTTTCTCTCAAATTTCCCTCCCTCCAAAATTAAAATTGGAAAATCTTTCCTCTCAAATTTCCCTCCAAAATTGCAATTGGAAAACTCATAGTGATCAGATGCCCTATATGAAATCAAGTATTCGATTATAGATCGGATATGCAATTTTATGTCAGGTATCTAATTAGGTTTCGTATTTACCAAGCTTATTTAGTTAACCCAAAAAATGTGTTTGAGAAGGGTTTCACTAACACTCAAACTTTGGGTAGCCATTTAACAATGTTATTTTTATCAAAATTGAGTAAAATGAAAAGGGTTTTTTTTATAACACTCAAGATTCCATCAATATAATTACTATCAGATTCTAAGTTTGACAAGTATTTACTAGTTAATTTTCAATGGAGATGATTATAAAGTGTTGATTGACATACTAATTGAAAAATAGCTATAACTTTCAAATGGTATAACATTTTTGAAATCCAAAAGTTGCATCACATTCTATGCTTCACATAGTATAAAGGGAAAAAAAGAATTAATTTGGTAAAGTTTTCAATTAGTTAAGGTGGTCAGAGACAAGATTTTTTTTCAAAAATATTTTAGTATAAATTTCATACTTAATTATTTATTTGGAATAAAAATACCCAAAAGTATACATCACATCCAGGCATGAGTCTATTTTTTATATCTATAATTATATTTAAAAATATTATCATTTGATTTTGATTAAGGTGTTTAGACAAACACTTACTTTTTATGTTTGCCCTAAAATTTTTGTAGTACTGCATTAAAATCCAAACTTTTGACTAGTTAAATATTTTTTTCTCTAGATAAGGCCTAGTCATTTAGAAACTACATTCAATTTTCTATAGATTATTTTCTTACAACTTTTTTATATAAAGTCCATAACCACTTTAAAATTATGTGTCAAGTTGACATAACCCTAATTTGCTAGTTTTTCTTTGCCACTTAAGGCCATAGTTTGGTTGACCATGATCATGCACATACCCTTTTACTCTAATAAGGGTCAAGATTTTTGGAATAAAAATATAATTATATTTGGTGTTGCAATCATGATGTGAATTATCTTCCATTTTTGGGAATTTTTGACATTTGATTTAAATTCAAGAGCCAAGTGTATGTTTATTAAGAAAAATATTTCACTCAAGTTGGTTGGTATTAGCTAAAAATTGTTAGTAGACCTTGATTCTATGATTACCTTTCATACCTTCCCTAGTATCTTGCAAGTAGTTCTAAATATTGTCATTCTCTGCTTGGGTTTCTCCTTTCCTCATTCCTTAACCAAGACTCTCCTTAACATGAGATTTTCTCCCTTTTCTATGCACTAGTACATTTGCACCTATTTTTCTACCAAAATCTTCGACCAAAACAATAAATCCTTAATTTTTTTATTTCATTCCCGTATTGGTCACAAAATTTTTTTATTTTCCCAGTTTGGTTGAAATTTTGACCAACATCAATTTGCCCAATAGAATTTTGACCAAAAAATTTTATAAAGAAAGTTGAGCCGACTCGTTTGAGTTTAATAAATTTTTCATTACCCATGATTTTGCGGGTTGAACTTTCATGGGATTTTGGCTGAACTTTGGATAAAGAATTTGAGTTTAATAAAAATTTCACTTTGTAGGCTAAACTTTGGTGGGAATTTAGGCTGAACTTTCAATGGTAGTAGCAGACGATAACATGCAGATGATTACTAGTTGAGAAGATAGTACCTAGTAAAAGATTACTTTGGAGGTAGGGTACATTACTATTGTCACTTAGGTTTGCACCCTTGTCCAAGGTCTATGTGCGAGGACAACCTAGTGAAACATGGAAACAACCTCCAAGCTGTGGGACTTGAACTGTGAGGTTGAGTCTCCGGAGAAGGCCGGCTTCCTCTTACCATCAGGGCACACCTAACTACTCTCGAAAGGAAAAGGGGAAGAACGAGATGCATAAAACAACTCTACCTTACCTAAACTACGGAGGTGATGCACCAAAATAGAGTGTTCAGACCCATTTCTGCCCATATATGCACTACAAAACTAAGATAACATTCAAAGACATACACACTCAGACTTATGTCAATCAGTAACTGCGTACAGATCAGAGAACTAGTTGAATAACACAAGGAAAGGGGTTTCACTTATACATTATCCAGTAGGCCAAGAATAGATACAATATGTCAGTCACAGATCTCAATAGTACACCAATGAGAGGCAAGATGAATGCACATGCACATCGATGTCTGAAGGAGATGATACAGAATGTTATACAGTTTAGAGATACATGGAATTTTACATTGCAAACCTGCGAGCAGTAGTAGAGAATAACAGAGAAGGGTCAACCTTAAGAAAAGATCACAAAATTGCCTTTATAGTTTAGGCATAACTGAGGAAACTAGCTCTGCATTAACTGCTCAACTACTGCCATCAAACCCCAAAAATATTCGATCAAAGATCACACTCGAGCATGATTCTGAAGTGCAAAATTAGATATTCAACTGAAGGAATGCCTTGAGTAGACAGAAGCGGCACCAATGAATGATCCTGACATAGTAGATGGATCGACTGAGATGGTGGAGTGTTTCCCTATGCCTTGCATTCATTTCTGGTAGGTCAAAATTGATCACGAAGATCAGATCATAAGATAACATTGATCATCTTTGCTTCCTGGTTCACGAATCCGTCGAAGTAAAAAAGTCAACCTGGCTATATAAACTAGCTGGGCCAATCATCTCTCTTTATTCTGCCACCTGGGGAGCCCTTTTGTGGTTGACCACCTTTATCAAACTATTATTATTCACTGTAACTGCCAGTTGCTAACCATCAACCCTGGTCCGCTAGTGAGACACACATCATCAGGGTGCTATGTCGCTAATGTAAAGGCTGTGCAACTCTTCCATAGCGCGATGGCGCCCATCGTCGATCTCTACAGATTTGATGATCACGAAGACTCATCATGTGTCATACTTGCTTCACCTCGGGCCCGCTGTATCTAGCACCACATCAACAGAATGCACTACACTTGAATGACACCTGGCGACATCTGTCTGACGTACCCTATTGCAACCAGGCCCCGTCGACATGTGGCAATAGGACACAATGTCGCTATGGTAAAGATTGTGTAATTTCACCATGGCAACATGGCACCATCCATTGATTTTCCTTAAATCTGATGGCAAGCAAAGTGGATACTTCCCCTCAATGCATCAACGAATAGAAACTGGCCACGTATTGACTGTCTGTATTTCCTGCGCTGACATCTGAGATTCACTAGACACGTGGCCGAAGGGCATTATGTCGCCATCATATTCTTCGTGCAACTTTAGATAAGCAACATAGCATTGACCATCAATCTCTGCAGATCTGACGGTAGAGAAGTTAACCTTTCCTTGTACTGGCAATGGTGAAGATCCAGTCCCATGCACTGACTGTATCCTGACCTAGCATATGTGGTAGTTCCTCATTGGTCCAAAAAAGCACAACTTTGGTCTAAAAAAGCACCAACCCGAGGGGCCCGTATTTCCTTGACCCTACTGAGGGAGATGTGGCTTCATCTGATTCGCCGTTGCAGCACTGGGCTTTTCAACTGGGTAGACGAGGTACCTAATGTGACCCAACCGCTTGCCTAAAGCTTTCGTCGTTGATGGACTTTCCATTTGGGCGCTATGTCGCCAACAGAAAACTTGTGAGTTTTCCGTTGGTGCCATGGCACCTTGCCACTTTTTCCCACTTTTCGGCCTGTGAACTGGCCGCTCGCCATCGAACATTTCTATCGCCACGAACTTGCCTACCGAACTTTGGAAATCGCCGTCGAACACCCTCTGGCCAATCGGGCACTATGTCGCTATGGATATTTTTTGGCCAATGCGCGATAGCGACATAGCGCCTACGACACTGCAGAAACTTTTTCAACCCGCCAAAACATGTTGCCCATCGTGAGACTTTCTGACCTGCCGCTGGACCCACCAGACACACATCAAGAGGGTGCGATGCCACTAATGTAAACTTCGCACATCTTCATCATAGCACGATGGCGCCAACTGTCGATCGGCCTTGATCTAACGACGGAGAATTTGCGAGGCGCAAAAATATCATAAGGTTCAAAACTTAGGTAATTTTAATATCTTCGTGGGTATTAAAATATTAGTAATCGGGGAGGTGACCGTTGGGCGGGGTAACATTCAAATTTATAAATTTGGCGGGGCAAACAAAATGTGGTAACAATTACCTAGTGGTGGTGGTGGTCTTGGAAACAAATCTCATTACACGCCTATTTCCCCTCAACGTGATAGTTACTATCCTCCACCAGACCTCCCACCTGCAGATACTCGTTCACGACATGGCTTTAATATGTATGGCAGAGATCCAACAGTTAGCAGTCATTCAGCTACAAATCCTCAACCAGCACCTGTTATCACATAGGTATTATTGTATGCTATACTTTTGAAAATCTTATATCACGTGGTCTCCACATATAGATTTTTCTCAGAATCATATCAATTTTTCATGCTTTCTTTTATAGTTTACATGGCAAGTGCAAAATCCCTATCCTATATAGAATAACTTTTGTTAAAATTATTTAATCTTTTCTTGCTCCTTTTGTATGTTACCTAGAAAATGCAAATACCCCTATCCTATGTAGATGTTGTGATTCAAATAGCTAGGTCAAACATCATCTACTATTGTAGAGCCAGTGGAGCAATAATAACTATACAAGAAATGATTTTGTCCTAGAACCTTCTCTACAGTCTGGTTACCATGGGTATGCCTTTCTTCTTATTTGATTGTAGTTTATGGTTATGGCTGAGTCTCACATTTATCTCGGGCTTCATTTATGCTTATGGTTTTCTCAAATTTATCTACTCTAAATTTGCTTAATTTTTGAAATCATAAAATATTGAGTAAAGCTTTAAATGAAATTTGAGAAGCCAAATGTTTAATCATAAGGTTTAATATCTCTAAGATCCATATGTGATAACAATAAATATGATGAAACACATCCATTAAACTTAAATGCTTTGTAGAACCTATGCATTCCACCACCTAGACCACAATTTTAACATGCATTTGACTTAGCTTTATATTTGAGTTACACATATTATTTGTGCTTGTCAATTATGTAACACAACTATTCATTTGTGGAAGTGTTATTGATGTGGTTAGTCTCATTATGGTAATCCTTATATATCTTTGTAACTCATCAATCTAGGGTTTGTTTCGTATATGATAGGTTTTAACATTTTTCCCTAGTTTGGTAAGCTGTGCACAATTGTGCTTACATACCCATACACTCACATATATAATTCCTATTAAGTTATTAAAACTTAGTCTATTACATTGTTAGAAAAATCAATATTTAATTAACACAATTATTAAATCTTGCAAAGTAAATATTTGAAGGAAGAGTGATACCTAGTGGGGATCACCATAACAACATTCTTGTAAAAGAGATATTTTGATGGCCTTCTCCATGGGTAAATATTTTATTCTCAGGGTACTTGCCCCTTCCCTTGGTAGCGTTGTCCCTGTCTTTCAAATATTTTGGGGCCTTGGGAACTTTGGGTTGCATTTGTTAAAGATAAGGATCTCTGAAAGATAAACTATTACAATTAAAATATATGCAGAAAGTACCTTACTTGAATGATTTAGAATATCTTTGAATTATTTTTGGTAGCAACCTCTGTGATATCTAAATGTATATCTTCTTCAACAGCAACAATAATATCAAATTTTTATGTAACAACAATTGCCAACATGTAGATGATAATATGAAGCAATGTATTTGATAGACATAGATTGCAGGTACTCAGATGTATGTATGTGATGTTTTCCCTACAACAGTGACTCCCTTTGTATAGGGTGAGAAAGGGACATGACTCTAAAGAGTCATGTCTCTATGTGGCCAAAGGCCATGTAGAGACATGCCTCTTTGGAGGCATGTTTTTTTAATAAAAACAAATGCAAATGTATAACCAAGGCATGATAATTACTACCGCTGTCGATAACATAATCAAGGCACAATAGTAACTATTGGTGCTGATAATATAATCAAGGCACGATAACAATTATCAGTGTTGATAGTATAATCAAGGTACTAACATCAGTATCAAATCATATTAAATCTGAGATGCCAACAATATAGTTGGTGATGTCGATAAAAGATATGATCTGAGATAACATTAATAACATATTCACTATTGATATAGTGAACAAGTATAACACAATGATTTCTGAGATATCTATAGCAAATATATAGATACAAGGATGTAGGAACACATATGTGTGTATGTGGATTGAGAATATATACACATATATGTGTGCATAGACCTCTGTATTGTATACACATATAACAGTGCTATGATAGTGCTATCAGTATATTATATTTGATTTATTTCGACTCTAAAAACATTAACACCATTGCTTAAGATTAGTAGTGGCTCAAACTTGAACTCCGATTTTGATATAAACCTACCAATTGCATCTCTACTGATTATGGGCAGCCATATAGTCTCTATGTTTGTTAGTCAGTTTATTGTTGAAACTTGGAGCCTTTGGGCATTTTTTTGTAATTCTTGTATAATATGTATATGCATGGCCAATGAAAACATTTAAGTTTTGTTAATTTGTTTGTTGATGCTCCTGTATTATCTTAATTGAAGTTCAATGTAATTTATCAAGCTTCTACAATATTTATGATGAGTGCTTTAACAATTTCTATATATTTAAAAATATCCCTTTCTTTTTAACAACTGCCTCCTATTGTCCCCTAAAAAAATGCCCAAAAGTACTGTATAACTGAAAAATATGTCCTGCTGCCCCATATTGTCCCTATCATGCAAACTTGGTGGAGCATAGACACAAGATGATCAAGGTTTTCTGTCAGGAGATTCCTCAATGTGTCTCAGTCTCACTTAACTTTGGTCAAGGCAATATTTCACACTCTATTTTGGTAATGTCGTGTGTATAGAACACTCACTAGGACATCAATTGAGAATGTGTATAGTAGTTTGTACTACTTCTTCCCAGTAACAGTATGCTACATTTTGAATATGCATTATTAACTTATTAATTTCAAAAAAATTCCTATTGATGTGTTTAATCAATCCATTCTATTGTTGATGCAGTGAAAGAGTGGAAGCTATTCAAAACACCAATAAGAGTTTACAAGTTTCAAAGGTTTAGGCACATGGCCTATCCAAAATCCTCTTATGCTTCAGAAACTTGAATCGCTAAAGCCTTCTACAATACTCCTAATTGATGATTGTGATCTTAAAAACTCCCAATTACTTGGACTAAAGGGATTCTAGGGCTTTGACTTCAATTTCCACTTCCCAGTTCAAGAAATTCTCACAAATTGACCCAAAAGACCTAAAAGGCTATCTAAAAGCCCTGCATCAGACTTGGAGTGAAAATAACCTTGGCTTTTCTCAAAACACTTGATTATACATTTTCATTTACAAACACCCTTTATAGAGTTCCATAACATATCAAAAACTTTTATGTGACTACTTTGGACAAACACTGCTAAACCTGACAAGTACCCTATTTTAATGCACAAAATTGCTCAAATTAACAAAGGAAGTACCCCCCGGTGACCTCTAGGCTCTTATCAAACCCAAATTTTTGACAGTGACTAGTGATGCCTTAAAATGGCTATATGCAAAAGGAATTAACTCCAAAGGGGCTACAACATCAAAACCCCCAATTTGTGCCTTAAAACCCTTGTTATCTAGGGCTTCCACAATCTCCTGGTTCTAGACCCTCCTGCAACAAATTGAAGATGGATTCACCATCTAACGAACATCACATAATGTTCCCAAACATGAAAGACCTCCTTGCTTGGCTAGATTAGCCACTCTTTTATTCGGGTATCCAATTTTAGTGTATTCCCTCACTGTTCTTCACTGTGATCACTTAGATCCACATTGTTCTGCATATGCATTGTTAGCTTTATATATTAAAAGTCAACAATTGTCACTCCATGAATTAGGACTAAATATTCATGGAATGACTCTAATCATTCCTAAACCTTTACTGCAACAACAAATGTAAACACAAAATGACTGGTTACAGTGACTGGCTCAACAACAACTTCAAATTAATATAAAGTTCATCAAATAGTTATGTTGAATAAAAAACTTTGCCAATTAATTTCCATTCAATATTAAAAAAATTGAGACCTTTAATTAAATATATGTGTGGTAGAAAAGTTGTGCATTAGGCCCCCATTTTTGACCAAAGGCCTATTTTCATTTTTTTTCTGAAAAATGGGCCCGATATGGTCAAAATTTCAACCATGGTTAAATTGGTTAAATTTTGACCTTCAGAACATAAGATGTGATAATGAAAAAGGTCATGATAGTGTTAAATTTTTTTTTGGCATGCGCAATGATTGCAGTGGGTGGGAGTTTGGTGCAGGGTCAATAGGAGAGGAGAAAGGAGGTAAGAATCAACCACCCTATAGTTTATGGCCACCAAGATCATCTATTTGGAATGTATTTGTTTCACATTTGGGGCTTTAAAATCACCATCTATGTATGGTGCCCATCGATAAAATCTTTTAGTATCTTATACTATCTATGTCTGGTGCCTGAACCTTATACGCTTCAAGCAGCTTAGATCTATCGATAAAATCTTTTAGAATACAAAATGTGTGCCTATGATTCAACATCAAAGTGATTCAGTGGTTGGATTACTTGTTGTAGCAGACCAAGGATATTTTAATCCCCACCTAGGAAACAATCTTTTGAAGCTTTTAAGGAACTTTATGATTCGAGTGGCCATAGGTTGATTTAGTATTTATAAACACAATTGTGTATTTTCCTAGCCTATTAGGCATTGGGCATTCCCAACAAGGAATAGGGAGAATAGTTCACCTGACATTACATTGTATATTGTTCAAAATCTATATAGCTGGGGCTTGAACCTCATCACAAAATTGGAGTGAAAAGAGCCTTCCAAATGCCGCTTGTCAAAGAACTTATTATCTATAAAATAACATTGTGATTGCAAATCTTTGAGTTGTTGTGCATAGTTTCATTTGATTTGATTCAATTCCATCTTCTAAATGGTATTAGAAATATCAAACTAGTTGCATCTAGTATTATCCTATTGTTAGTGATTGAAAAAAAAGCGTGTGCCATGACTGCTTAATCTAATGCAAACTTTACACTCACTGGGCTCAAGAGTTTTAATGTTTTCTGTGGGGGGTAATTTTTTGTTTGTTGCAGTTGCCTCACTATCCATTAGTTTTGACTTCAAAGAATTGGTACAGCAAGTGGGTGGAACATCAACTACACTATACTTTTCACTAGCTAAGATTGCTCTATCCCAATCTTGGCCTATCTGAAGATAATTGTATAGGGTTCCATGGGCACTTCCTTGAATGGTCATGCTATCCTTATACCCCACTTTGGAATAATTTCAATGCAAAATAGGCCAAAACTATATTACCAATTATGCCTCTTCAAGCAAGAGCCTCCATTGTCCAATTTAGCAGCAGAATGAGGATTGTATTCACATATTTAAATCTGGTCATTAGATATCATTCCAAGTTTTTTATCTATTAGAAAGTTGCAGAGGCAGATTCCAAAGCTATTCAATGCCTTTACATTTTATGTTTCTCTTCTACTCATTGCAATTTAAAAAATAGAGCCACTGTTGATTCTTTCAGGTAACAAAGTTATTTTATAGATTATGTTTAGGTTTAGGGTTAGCATATATTTAAGTGCAAGGATAAAGCTGTGGAAAATTTATATTTCTGATATCACTAGTTATATCTTAAAGTTTAGCTCATTGGACACCTGTATTCTCTCTATAAGGCCCTGTCCCTTTTGCAACTTAGATTTTCTCTCACCAATTTGGATCTATGTCCAAATATTGAATCCATACTAATGGATGATAATAGACTTTTTTTTAGCAAGCTTCACAAATCTAGAAGTTAACAAGCACATACTTTACTTGGTAAAGGTCTTGAAATACTAAAATAGTTTTCTATTCCAGTGAAGCCTCGAAAGTTTTTGGTTTGCTTCTCCTTTATTAATTCTTTAGCTATAATGAAAATTTGAAGTAGAGATGGTAATCCCATCCTTTGCTTGGTAAGAAAAGACTTGAAAGACAAAATTGGTTTTTGTAAGAGTGAAGTGTCAAAAAGTTTTTGGCTAGCTTCTCCATTGTTAATGTTTTGGCCATAGATGAATGCCTTGAGATCTTGATGTTTGATAAAACTTGGATTATTGTGTGCTCAAAATCAATTTTTTTGGAAATGCATTATCATCTTTACAGTTACTGTTCTTGTTTTTTAAATTTCATTTGCACTTTTCTTGGAGACATATGCCCACTGCGAGCTATTTCTTAAAAGACTAAGAATTGTAGACTAGATGAATAAGATTTAATACTAAATATTTTCTTCAAATCTTGTGTTCTGGTACTGACAGTGATGTGTGGAGATTAGTTGTATAGAATGTTGTTCTGATTTTCTGATTTATGATCAGTGACAATTTTTGGAAGTCCCTCTCTTTCGCATATATAAACTACTTCCTAATAGTTGTAGAAGTACAATCCTCGAATCTTGTATTGATTTATTTTTTAGTTTCTATGAAGTCGTGTGCTCCATTACTCATGGATAATGTGAATGTGATCAAAATTTTTCAGATGGTTTCTAAGTTTCATGGGCTTTGAGGTTATTGAGATCTTCATATTTATCCTAAGAGAGTTCTTGAAGGAGGCATGAACCATTGGAATAAGAGTGAGTGATAGAATGATAACATTGTAGGACAATTATATTCAACTATTATGCTCTATTTTTTGTTTAAGTTCTTTGGCAGCCTCCAACAAAATGAATTGTTCAGTTGCACCGATTAGGTAATCTAACTTACAAAAATATTACTTTATCATCGAGACAAAGATACATTGAGGATTGTGTCCTTCTCACTATTATAAATTGCATTTTACTCAGCTCTGCAAGTACAGAATTGTTCTAAATGATGTTTTAGATGATATATGACTATTCCAGCTTCATTTTTGGTTGCATAAAAATTGATTTGCAACAATTAATGAAAATTTTCACCAACGGTAGAGGTGTATGATCTATTGGAGCTCAAGATAGTTATTGTAATGCTAAAATGGTGGTTTTATATAGTTTGTGTTTTTTAATGTCATTAGAAGACATTTATTATTTGAGTTTTCTAATAATTGAATGGTCATAAATTAAGGGAGGATTGTGTGTCACTGTGTAGTAACTTAGTTTTGGAAGATCCCCTTTTTGAATTGTATCGGAAAGTGTATAGAAAATTCTCAAGCAATCCAGGAAAAAAAATCAGCTTTAAAGGAAGATTACAAATAGGAAAAATTTGCAATTGAAGAAAGAGAATACATAATATCAAACCATAAGAAAGTAGGTTTGTATGCATGTAGTGTTATTTAGTAGATGTAGTTTACCAGATATTCTTAGATGAGACTTACATTTGGGATGTTCTATTGTGAGAAGAAACACTCTAACTCAGCAGGCTTGCACACCTCTCTCTGATTTTCAGAGATCTATTAAAGACATTGAAGGGTTATTTGCTAAAATAGGTATGTTGACCCAGGCCTTTTCAAAGATTCAAAATATTTTATGACATTGCAATGCATAGATTGTTAGTTGGACATTTTTGTTCTGATTGTGTCAATTTATAGAAAAGGAAATCAATATAGGGAATGGATTTGGAATTTTTTACCCTATAAAGTAGTAGTTTAGTGCATAAGTAATAGTTAATAGAACAATTTTGTAAAAGATAAATAAAATTTGTTGTGTGTGCTTGATATTATCGCATGTCTATAACTCAAATTGTTGTCAATATAAGAGGGAGAATACCTTTTAGAATTTGTAAGAGTTCAAAATGCAGCCAACTTAGTATTAGTAACAATCTTGAATTATGTCCTATCACATACATTTCTACTACTCAGTCCCTTGTTCCAACCCTAAAAGTTTAGATGTATAGTTGTACTGATGATGAACATTTATTGGCCCTAATTTTATTTTATAAGAAAAATTGGGTAGCAAATGGTAGTTAAGTTAGTCACGAGGATCACAATGCATGAATATGGAGTTGATTATTTAAGTCACATGGGTGTGAGTTCTTAGTGTCTTCATGGGAACTCAACTCACTAGTTGTGAGGCTAAACTATTATCTTTATTGTGTAATCATCACAACACCTTTTGACAGAGACACTAAATGCATCTTCAATTCACTTTTATAACTCTTTTTGATAACCTTAGAAATGGAGCAATTTACTCACCTATAACTAGTTTGGAACAAAGAGTAACTTAGAATGAATACAAAAACAAGGACATTGATCAAAGATGCCTTGATTGGTAGTTGAATTGTGCATATGTAACTTATTTGTTATGGTATCTTTCTGCCCATTATATTATGTAGGTGTAGACGGAGCCTTGGAAGATTCTCTATTTAGTATTTCCCCATTTCGCCTAGGTAGTATTACTTGATCTTTCATCAACATTATCTTTCTTTCCTCCATCTATATCATATTGAATTTTCCCTCATCTGGTAGATAGAGATTAGAGAGAAAATAAGACCTAAATATGTTTCTCTCTTGCATAAGTTACCAAACATTAATGGTCTTAATCAAAGAACAATAAAAGCAAAAAAACTCTTCATCAGTATATATCTTACTTCCAAATACTTCCAAATGGTTAAGGAGGTAAGGAAGATGAGTTTTACTCCATGAAACCCACATTTGCAATGAGAATTATTGTAGGCTAAACATAAATAATTAATCTCAGGTTTTTCCAGCACTTGACATTCCATATTTAGGAAATGCTTAATTTTAAGCCAAATTATCGATAGCCAAAGGATTTAATATGATCTGAGATATATTGCATTGTAATTGTCACATGGATTTCAAATGAGACACAATGTTTTTTTGAGGCTTGATCTTGGGCCGTATAAGAGGCCAATGATGTAGCTCTGGAGATTGTTTTTTCATGCAACAAGAGACGAGGATAGTGAAACACAACTTGTAGAGATCCAAAACTTCCCAATATCTCTTGGAAAAACTCTTATTTGTCATGGAATATTCATGGTTTAGACTCTCACTACCTTAGTTTATGTTGGTCAAAACTAAAGAGAGGCTATCAAAGTCAATAATGTAACACCTTTCAATAAGCATGCTTGAATTGGGTAATAAAAAATTTAACATCTTGAGAATGAATTCTTATGTTGCAGACTCCTAAATATTTTTGCAGACTTGGCAATTTGAGAGCCATGTGTCGATAATATAACACCTTTCAATAAGTGTGCTTGAATTGGGCAACCCAAAATTTAATAACCCAAAATTTAATGGTAGATATTGGGTATTTTATGGTGAGCCGAATCGATTCTTGAAGTTTTAGAAATGGGTCCTCTCCAAATTTGCCACTTTTCATACAGATCAGTTTCTGTAACAATGCTTATATTGGGAAAATGAAGACATTACTTGTCCATCCAGTCTTTCTCAATGCCCCCCACTTCTTAACAATATCTTTATCTTTTTACACACATGAACATCTCCATGCAGAAGAATTTAGAAGGAATACTTCAGAAGGAACTGAACTTATGATACAACTTTGACAAACTTTGATTTTGTACTTGAAGGTGAATGCATTAAAATCTTAGAAACAATTGAGTTTTAGCAATGAAAAGATAACAAAATCCATGAATGGTGAAGCTTGGGAATCTTATACAAGTAGAAAACTCCACAAATACCCTACATCACTCTAAGAGTGCAACATATTTTTGGATGGGTGTTGTATCTCAGTCTAATAAAAGGTCCTACAATCTCCACAATTGAAATCTGCCTATTCATGCTCTATGAGACAATTTAAGCACCCTTACTTTCATACCCCACCGCTTCTTCCAAAAGCCCAAAAGCAACAATATTTTTTTGTTATTTTTGACTTGGCACTGTAGTAAAAGTTACCCAACCATAGCCTATAGTTCTAATATTCATTTAGTGTTTTGAAGATGTGTTTTGGAGTTGTAAGCCTATAGTTCCAATTTAAGCCAAGTGGATTTGCATATTTTATTTTTAGTTTTATATTTGACAACACTATCTCTATTCTATAATGTGCACACCAGGTGCAATCATTCATTTCATCCTTGATCAAATATCTCCTTGAAGCAATCTAATCAGACATGGTGATGCATGTTATATTTCATAATTGAATTGTGATGGAAGTATGTTATTTGGGACTTTGTTAAATGAATCAGTATCCTTTCTTTGCCTTTCATAGAGACCCTGATGGGGACACGACCCAAACATATAATGGACACAACAAGAAAGGGAAAATTTTATTAACTAAGTAAATATGCTAATACATTCAGTACAGAGAAAATAGACTTCAAAACATGCCCTAAGGGTTTACAATAGCATAAATCTAGGGATAAATTCTTCTCCCAGTACCTTCTCTCAAACTCCACTCCGAACTGCCTTTTACAATACTATAAATGTTCTTAAATAGACCTCAAAGGGTTAAGGATTAGGAATACATTCTAGAAAGTGCTAGTTGGCATCCACCAACCAAGTAGAAGGCTCCAGAAGCTGCATTAGAAGTCGAAACAAATCTAGAAGAATCCAAAAATGGTAACCAAACTTTTGAGAGGCATAACTTTTGAATCGTAGCTCTGATTGATGAACCATTTACATTTCCAGAAAGCTCTTGAAGTGATCTATAGCCCTATGGACAAGCTTCGCTCATCCCCCATTTTTGACCCTATTTGAGGTTATTTAATGCCCCTAACCTAACTTTGAAGCATTCTTAGGATGTCTCCAAAAACTTAAAAAACTACTATAACTTTCAAACCATGGTGCCTTTTGACCTAATTCTTTTTCTGGAATGCTCTAAATTACAATGACAATCTTTTGACCAATTTACACCTTCTAATTCACCAAAATGATGGCTCAATTACATACTCTTATTTTTTTGGCATTTACATGTATCCCAAGGTGATTAAAAACTCTATCTTAGAACACTGATAGTGGAACTATGAGAGTTGGAACCTTTATTTGACCCAAATGGGTATCCAAAAATGAAAACACCTAAAATAGAAACTAAGTCTAAGTACATATTTTTGGGTGACACAGGATTGCCCTTATACCTTTGGATGCTCCTACATCAAACACATAGGGTAGATTGAAAAGTAACCTTGTCACTTTATGAATGGTAGAGGAAACCCCAAATGGAAAATCTTAGCTGCTGAAATCCAAGTTGAGTCCTCTATTAGTCATCCTTTCCACTTGACAAAATACTCTTCATACTGCCTATTTCTAGTACTCCTGTCCACACGATGATCTATAATGTCTTCTATCTCCTCCTTCTTAGAAGCAGGAATTAGACATGGCTCTAACATCGGCTCCTCATCTGCACCATCATCATGATACTTTTTATGTTTGCAATGTTGAAAATAGGAGAAATGTGAATACCATCTGGAAACTCCACCTCATATGCATTTCCTGAGTCATGTTTCTTCAAAATTTTGTAGGGGCCAAATTTATTCATTTTCAGCTTGTTGTAAGTACCGGTTGGAAATCTTTCTTTTCTTAAGTGCCATGACTAGATCCCCTACTTGGAATTCATTATGTCTTCTCCTTTCATCAGCCCTAGCTTTATACTCTTGATTCATCTTGGTAATGTGTGCCTGAACCTCCTCATGTAGATGCTTGACATGTGCAGCAAATTCTTCAACTTTAGCACTTGTCCTCTCCCCTTGCTCTATCTTCCTCAACTCTGGTGTTGTCCTTGGGCTACTTCCATATACAATTTGGAATGGTGATCTACCAGTACTCCTATTTATAGAGTTATTGTAAGAAAACTCTTCTTGTGGTAGAATCAAATCCCACCCCTTGAGTTTATCCCCAACTAAACATCTCAGCAAATTGCCCAGACTTCTGTTTACCACTTTTGTTTGGCCATTAGTCTACGGGTGATGTGTGGAACTAAATTTCAAGTCTGTTCTCAACTTCTTCCACAATGTTCTCCAGAAATGCCCTACAAATTTAGTATCTCTGTCATAAACTATACTCCTTGGGAGACCATGTAGTCTTACCACCTCTCTTAAAAACAAGTCTGCAATATGGATAGCATCATGAGTTTTGTGGCATGGAATGAAATGTGCCATTTTGGAGAACCGATCAACCACCACAAATACTGAGTCATTGCCCCTTTGTGTCCTCGGCAATCCAAGAACAAAATCCATACTTATGTCCTCCCATGGATTTGATGGAACAGGTAGTGGCTGATATAGTCTAGTATTGTGACTAAATCCCTTGGTGAGTTGACAAATCTGACAACTCTGTACAAACTTCTTCACATCCTATGAAATCTGAGGCCAAAAATAATGTTCTCTAAGAATGGAAATGGTCTTATCTTGACCAAAATGTCCTATCATCCCTCCACTATGTTTCTCCTTAATCAGATTTTCCCTCATGGAACTCCTTGGAATGCATAATTGACTGCACTTGAACAACATACCATCCTGAATCAGATAGTCTAACCACTTAGTTCTGTCTATAGAAATAGGCTCTTTACAAGCTTTCCATGCTTCAACAAAATTAGGATCCTTAGGGTATAGATTCTTGAGTTCATCAAACCCAGCTACTTCAACCTGCATTATTGTAAGCAACAATTATATCCTACTTAATGCATCTGCAACCCTATTAGATTTTCCACTTCTATGCTTCAACACAAATGTATAGCCCTACAAGAACTCTACCCACTTCATATGCCTCTGATTCAATTTACCTTGGCTATTTAGGTATTGTAATGCCTGATGATCAGTATATAAAAAAAATTTCTTTGGCAACAAATAATGCCTCCATTTCTTTAAGGGCTAAACTATTGCATAGAACTCTTGATCATAAACAGAATACTTCCTTTTCGCATCATTCAATTTTTCACTAAAATATGCAATAGGCTTACCTTCTTGGCTTAATACACCCCTAATAGCACTGACACTAGCATCACAATCCACCTGGAACACCTTTCTAAAATTTGGAAGTGCCAACACAAGTTGTTCTATCACCTTCTTCTTCAGCAATTCAAAACTTCTCGCAGCTGTCGTAGTCCATTTGAACTTGTTTCTATCCCCTCTTATTGTGTCAGTCAGGGGTGGACATATACCACTAAAATTCTTAATGAGCTTCCTATAAAAACTAACCAGACCATGAAATGATCTTACCTTAGTAGCAGAGCTTGGAGTAGGCCATTCCAAGATGGCTTTTACCTTCTCTAGATCCATTTTGAGACCTTCAGGTGATATAACAAACACCAAGTAGACTAATTCTTTTTTAGCAAAGGTACACTTCTTCAGATTAATTAACAGTTTCTCTTCCCTTAACCATTCAAGGAAACTATGAAGGCTATTTTCCACTCATCTCCTACTTGTATCCATATTTGATGATAGCCACTCTTGAGATCTATCTTTGTGAAGTATTGAGCTCCACTCAAGCAGTCCATAAGATCATCCATTCTTGGCAAAGGAAACTGATACTTGATGGTTATCCTATTTATAGCTCGAGAGTCTGTACACATCCTCCACTCTCCATCCTTCTTTGGTGCTAGTACTATAGGTACTACACATGGACTCAGGCTCTCCCGAATCAAGCCCTTTCTCAATAGCTCTTGCACCTGTCTATTTAGCTCCTCAGTTTTAGTAGGAGTCATCCTATGAGTAGCCTTATTAGGAAAATTAGCTCCTGGAATTAAATCTATCTGATGACTAATTTGCCTTACAAGTGGCAATCATTTTGGAACATTATCAGAGATGATATCTCCAAACTCACCTAGTAAATTTGAAACTTCAAGTGGTATTTCACTACTACCTTCTTTATCTTTCTTAGGAATCAAAGCATAGCACATACGCTGATGTTTCATGCCATCTAAAAACTTTCTTCCATCAACAAGAAAAATCCTAGCACTGCTACATACCTTTTCACCTTCCTTTTTCATGGGCTTCAATTTTTGGCGAACTCCATCCTTTGTTAGAGAGTATGTGTTTGCATGACCATCATGTATTGCATGCTTATCAAACTACCACGGTCTTCCCAACAATATATGAAAAACATCCATTGGAATAACATCATAGAGAACTTCATCATGGTAACTCCCAATTTTGAATTTCACCAAACATTGTTCACTTACTAGGACCTTATGTTTATCTTTCACTGAAGTGTTTCAATAGGGCTGGGGGTGTTTCTCCCTCTTGAGCTTCAGCTTAGAGACTATCTCTTCTAACACCAAGTTGTTAGTGTTACCACCATCAATGATCACATCACAACATTTATCTTCACATTTGCACCTGGTATGGAATAAACTCCTCCTTTGTCTTGGTACAATCTCACCACTTAGTAGGACCCTTTCATTTACTAAAGTCTCTCCTCTTTTTGCATCCTCTAAATGTGATGATTGTGCATCCTCATCCACATGAGCAACCCTAGCTTGACCCTCAGCTCTCCTATCTGTCCTTCCTTATCCTTGAGGGCATTCAAAGGCATGATGACCTTCTTCATTGCAATGGAAATAGGTACCATGAAAGCCTCCTCTTCCTTGTCCATGTCCTCTACCTCTTCCTCTCTGATTTCCAAAGTCTTAATCATAGGAGTGATTGAAACCCTCATTCCTTTGGTTCCTTCTAGTACCCACATCTTCATTTTTCGTTTGGGTTTCATTTTGGCCTCCAGATGACCTACCACTACCCCTTCCTCCTTGACCATGCCCTCTTTGTCTCCCTTTAAAATTATTTTTTAGCTTCTCTTCAACTTGTAGGGCAAACTGGTATGCCTCTTCAACATTGGTCATTCTTACCAGACTTAACTCCTCATGGATGCTAGGTCACAACCCTCTGATATAATGAGAAACCTTCTCCTTATTTGCTTCTACATGCTCTGCTCTAATTAGAAGTTGATAAAACTCCTCTATATATTCTTGGAATAATTTTCTTGATTGCTTTAACATATCATGCATCTTCTTAAACAAATCAATCTCATAATCAATAGGAATGAACTGCTTCTTCAATTTGTCCACCATACGATCCCACCTTGTGATTTTCTCCTTTCCTCTTCTATTTCTTTCCAATTGAACCTCTTGCCACTAGATTTTGGTATGGCCTTTTATTTTATCCTTTGCAAACTTAACCCTATCTAGATCTCTGATATCTTCATACTCAAAGCACTCTTCTAGTTCATTGATCCAGTTGATCAACTCATCTAGCTTCAGATTTCCTAAAAATACACCCACATCAATTGTAGGTCTTTTCCCAAACTTAGTAATGGCCCTAAAAAACTTTTCCTCTGCCTGATTCAAAACTTTTCCATCAAATTTCCCTTCTGGTCCAATTTCTTCTTCTTCATTGTCTTCCTCACTTTCATCACCTGTGGCAACATTTGTTCCTCTACGAAGCTCCTCCTGCAATGCTTGTACCTACCTTTGGAGGGCTCTAACCTCCTGAAGATTAATAGCTCCAGCCCTTCCACCATGCTCTCTTCATGGAGGCATCTTCTTAACTCAAACCCTCAACCACACCATCTTGGTGCAAACTTCCTCACAGTTAGTGCTTTGTCTACACACTCAGGAAAACTTGCTCTAATACCACTTGATGGGGACATGACCCAAACACAGAATGGACACAACAAGAAAGGGAAAATTTTATTAATTGTGTAAATATGCTAATACATTTAGTACAAATAAAATAGACTTCAAACCATGCCCTTAAGGCTTACAATAGCATAAATCTAGGGATAAATTCTTCTCCAAGTACCTTCTCTCAAACTCCACTCCGAACTGCCTTTTACAATGCCAAAAATGTTCTTGAATAGACCCTGAAGGGTTAAGGATTAGGAATACATTCTAGAAAGTTCTAGTTGGCATCCACCGACCAAGTAGAAGGCTCCAAAAGCTGCATTAGAAGTTGGCACAAATCTAGAAGAATCCAGAAATAGTAATCAAACTTTTGGGAGGCATAACTTTTGAATCGTAGCTCCAATTAACTAACCATTTACATTTTCAAAAAGCTCTCAAAGTGCTCTATAGCCTTATGGAAAAGCTTCACTCATCACCCTTTTTTCAGCCCTATTTGAGGTCATTTAATACCCCTAACCTAACTTTGAAGCATTCTTAGGATGTCTCCAAAAATTGAAAAATTGCGATAACTTTCAAACCGTGGGGCCTTTTGACCTAATTCTTTTTTTGGAATGCTCTAAATTACAATGACAATCTTCTAACCAATTTACACCTTCTAGTTCACCAAAATTATGGCTCAATTACATACTCTTATTTTTTTGGCATTTACATGTATCCCAAGGTGATTAAAAACTCTATCTTAGAACACTAATAGTGGAACTGTGAGAGTTGGAACCTTTATTTGACCCAAATGGGTATCCAAAAATGAAAACACCTAAAATTGAAACTAAGTCTAAGTACATTTTTTTGGGTGACACAGGATTGCCCTTATACCTCTAGATGCTCCTGCATCAGACCCATTGACACCAATGTCATGAATGCCTTTAGTCAAACAATTCATGTTCTTTGTACATGTTTTGACTATCTCGATTAAAACATTTCATAGCAAGCTGATTTTATAGAGAAGTTGTAGGTGCATCTCATGCATTGAGCCAATAGAGTCAAAGCCATTTTTGACATAAAACATTACATATCATGCTTTCCCATATGCATGTCCATCAATTAGCATTCTAAGCTCTGTTTTGGGCATTCTATCAAAAAATTTGATATCTTACTAATCCCATTGCACTATGCATTTCAAGTGCCAAGCTTTGGCTTTACTAAGGCCATTGAATGGTTAACAATCTCTTTGATGTTTCTTGCATTTTCTTTGTACATCCATGCACTATCTCCACAATTCCATGTTTGGTCCTTAGCCTCTTTGCAATAACCACATGATTGATGATTGCCAAATAGTGCCAACATACTATGAGGAAAGGCCCTTTCTAGATCATATTTCAATGCAACAATTTATCAAACAGTGGCACTTTGAGGGGACAATGATCATCTTCAACCGTGTGACTTTGGCTCATTGCTTCAAATTTCTTAGAGGATATAGAAACTTACTGGCTGTAAATAGCAGGTATGTTCTTAAAAAAAAAAACCATACTGTAAATAGTAGGTATGGACTTAATGCATATTTCATGAGTTGTGGTTCATAAAAACCCATACTCATAAGCTTGAATTGTTTGTTTAATACCCAATGCATTGAGGTGACACTCACAATTGGAATTCATAACAACCATTTCTCATCAACTTAAATTGTTTTTTTAGTACCCATTGCATTGAGGTAACACTTACAAGGTTGAAGTATTGCAACTTCCTAGAAGGTTTGCCTACTCAATTCAATGATGATCCAACTTTCCTTGATCCTTGGGAGAATGATGCAGTAGCATCAAGGTCAAGGTTGAAGGCACGAGAAGAAATTAAGGTCTCAAGATAACCAACATGACCATGTTAGAACAGTTGATGTAATAAGACCCTGTGAAGGTCTCTTTTGATATGTTTGTAATTATTAAAGTTCAAGTTGTAAGGCATTCTTGGCATCAAGATGAAAGGACAGGGGTCATTTATGTAATATAGTAAAATTTCATGGGCAAAGGGAGTCCTAGAATGTACTAGGTTGATAAATGGGGTCAAAGTGTCATAAAATGCATATCAAATGCAAATAAATGCAATGTAATTGGAAAATATGTCAAAATGTTGGCAAACAAGCCACATATGGCACTATGGTAGAGTCATGGGATTAAGTGAAGGTTTACGAGTCTTTTAAGAATTATAAAGGTCAATTAGTCTCAAAAATATCGCAAGAATTGAGTCCTAAAGCCCGAGGTTATCATAAAGGACTGTTATTAAAGATATTAAAAAAATTTCTAAACTATCCCAAGATAGTTAAAGGGAGTTTGGTCAGTTTTAGGGAGTTAGGAAATTTGAAAAAGGAAAAAAAGAATCTTATATGAACATGATAGATGAATGTGTAAAGGTATTGAGGAGATTTCAATGTGATAGCCCTAGAAAATCAATAAAAAAACTCTATATTTCACTGTTAAAACTGTCACAGAACAACGACTTTGCAATTTGGTTGTTTTTAATTGGTGCAAGTTTTATTTCACTTCAAAGCTTTTCTTTGAATATGAAAATGATTGAGAAGGTTATTTTTTAAGTTGATTTTATTTTTGAATAGTAATTTGTAAAGGATTTTGCATGGGTACTAAGAGATTGTCACTGTCACGTGACCGAACTTGATTGTCTGAGGCAAACTCAATGAATTTGACCCCTCCCACTGCTGTATTGTATATGTAACTCATGGAAGAGGGGTTTCTAATCTATTATGCACCTATTTGATATGATTTTGTGTAGAGATATGCAAGGAGATTAGAGAAAAAGATCTTTGAATGTGATAAGGTGTTGTTTGAGGGTCACTAGGTGAATGGGACAGTTATGAGTTGGGAGATTCCATCCACATGAGGGGTATATTTTCTTGCATAGAAGGTCAATATTGGACCAAGAGAAGGTGTTGGATCCATTGTAAGGATCAAGAAGTGCTTGGAAGGGTTAATGTTCCAAAGAATTGCAACATCCAACCTTTATAGATGTTTCAATCCTAAATTCATGTCCTTTGATGTTAGGCCCAAATGGTCTATGGGTTAAGTTTTTTAAAATTGTACAACCACCATGAAGAAAAACTTGGATAAGCTAATTGATTTGTAATTAAGTGAAATCTGAATTCTTGTTTTGACCCTTAGGCCAACCCACTTAGGCCTATTTTTCAACAAATTTCAATTGCAATTATTTCATGACTGAAATTGTAATGATCTTAAGCTCATGAGTTTTTGAGATTTACCCATCTTTTGAGCTCACATGTTCTTGATTGAAGATTTCATTAATATGTTTCAATCTTTTAGTCATCTTCATTAGTTGATGCATTAATCAGATTAGTCATTACTATCAGGATTAGTCATGGCATGCTACTGTTAGCACCTAGGTAACTTCTAGCTTGTGACATCTCTTTGAGGAATTTTGCAAATAACTAAGATAATTATCTATAAATCCACATTTTGCAAATATCTAGGCCTTCTAGAAATTATAGGATCATTTTAGTTACATTTGAAAACATTAATCAACAATTCCATATGTGTAGATATAAACATTAACTACAGCATGTCCAAATTATTTGTAGGTATACCACACCTGACAATATGAACCCAAAACAAAATAATGAGACAATGGCTACATTGTGGGCTCAGTTCCAAAGAAAACCTGATAAATGTTAATGTCCTTGAAAAAAGTGTAAGGGCTTAAAGAATCAAAGAATTCTAATCACAACAGCCCAGAGTCATTCTAGGCAATATGGTCATGTTGAAGGGGGCCACAATTTTTCATCCATTTCTAAATGTGGATTTCCTACTAGAGGAACATGGAGGTGTGAATATCCAAGCTGAGGATAACAATCCCATGGAAGAAGATGATAATGTGCTAGAGGACATGATTGAAGAAGATGGTATTGGGGCAGGTGATGAAGAGGCTCACAATGATGGTACTAACAAATATGATAATAATGATGAAGATGGTCTTGATATACCTTTACTTGAGAAGGCACATGAGCCCTTATACAAACGCTCCCAAACAACTCTACTCTCGACTATAGTGTTGTTGGTGAACTTAAAGGTTATGAATAGTATATCCAATGTAGCAATGTCATGTATGCTAAGGTATGTCATTTTTGTCATCTTCAATGTTAGCATACAATTACTATTCATTATATTAACAATGCATATTTGTTGTTCTAGGTTGATTAGTGACTTTTTGTTACCACTATCAAACATTTTGCCTTGTTCATACCAAGAATTATCTAACATTATGGATCATATTAGAATAAAGTATTAGACAATACATGCATGTCTCAATGATCACATTCTATATCATACACAACATGAATTTGCAACAGAATGCCCTAATTGTCGTGTTAGTAGATATCAGTCAAATCAAATAATAAAAAAAGTGCCTCACAAGGTTCTTTGGTACATTCCTATTATGTCACCTCTTGAATAGTTATTCAGGTGTGCTATCTTGGCATAATTTATGGATTACCATGCATGCAATAGAAGCCAGGATGACATTATGAGAATGACTGCTGATGGTTCTGCATTTAAAGAGATAAAAGAAACATGGTCACACTTTAAAGAAAAACCTTGTAATCTAAAACTTTCATTGGTGGTGGACGGTGTCAATCCATATGAAGATATGAGATCTATTTATTTAGTATGACCTATTTTTGTTATTAACAATAACATTCCTCCTTGGATGTCCATAAAGAGGGAGCACATAATGTTGTCAATGATTGTGCCAAGTATTTTTTATTTTATAGTTATCTAAATTAATTTATAAATAGTGCATGAAAATGGTTACAATAATTATGTAATGTTTATGTTCATTCAATTGCTAGGTAAATATAAGTTAAAGATATGAACGTGTATATTGAGCCCCTAATTGACGAGTTGTTGAAGTTATGGAATGACATCACTATGTATGACATCTCTAGACCAATAGGACATCGACAATTTTAATTCCATGCAATGCTTGTATAGACAGTACATGGTACCCCTGGGCTATCTCATTTTTGTGGTATGTTATATTGTTAAGATCACATATTTTTGATATGTTATAGTGCTTGCACATTACTATCGAATTCTTAAGTTGTGCATGATAATTGTACATGAGCCAATTATACATGATGTTTTAGGTCTTCAGACAAAGGGAAAATTTGCATGTCTAGTTTGTGGTCTGAAGATGAAATGTCATCATTCAAAAATTTTAATAAAGCAGGTGTTTGATGAGTTTACACACTTTCTCCACAATAATCATAGGTATCAAATTGTCGAAAAATATATTTTCAATGGGAAAGAAGAGACATCATCAAGGCCATGAAGAATGACACCTCATTTATGGAAGTTGGAATACGAGCGACTAAATCATCGAGGTAATGTCCAATTTGTCATCTAAAGTTTACAATTTATATTTTGATATTGTCTTATATTTACTAATGTTGTAATTGATGCTCGTCAAGATCATCAATGACCAACTTCCTAGAGGAATGAAAGGTTATCCTACTCAATTTAGTAGGTTACCATACTACAAGGATCTCCCAATCACGCATTTGTTTGGTGCTATGCATATTGGAAAGAATGTAGCAAAGACACTATGGAAAATGTTGGATGGAAGGCATGATAGAGAAAAAATTGTTAAAATTTGTATTGACATTCATGAATCCAATCATGCACTAAAAGTTTTCATTGAATCAAATAGAAATGGAGATTGCATAAATACAAGTGCCCTTCCTTAGTTATTAATGGAGCAACAAACTGATGCATTAAAAGAAGTCATAAAAAAAACAAAATTTCCAATAGGATTTGTTGCAAATATAAGCACTTTTCTATCAAAGAAAGGTGATTTTGGGCTAGGGTTGAAAACACATGATTGGAATACCTTTCTCAAGGTAAGTCATGTTTTTTTATTTATAGTATATTTGTAAGATTGAATGTAGTAACAATTGCATTATTTAATAATATATTGAAATGATCATTTTTTAATGATTGCAGTTCGTCCTACCTCTATCCCTTCCACAATAATTTGAAAATAGTATTAAACAAGTTATATATGATCTTGGAAAATACATGAGGTTAGAAGTGTTTTTTCTTAGATTTGTAGCTTTTATCTGAAATCTATTGTATAATTTTATTTGAAATCTCCTTTATGTGTTTTTGCGTGTTGAATCTCTTTTAAGTGATTATCATCTAAAGAAATTAATAAAAAAGATATAAAATATTGGAAGAGAAAAATTTCACAACTTATTTGTGAAATGCAAAAGTGTTTACCTTCAACGTTTTTCAATGCTCAAGAACACTACCTCATACATCAAGTTGAGGAGATTGAATTGTGTGAACCTGTACAAGCTAGATCAATGTGGATGGTTGAGAGGAACTTGAAATTTATGAAAGGCTTGGTTTGACAAAGAGCATGTCTTGAGGGTTCTATGATAGATGGATATATGATATACCAGACCATGGTGTATATTAGTGAATATCTTCCAAATTTTGTAGCAGGTATCCATGTAGATCGCATTTGGGATACCAACTTTAATGAAAAATTCAAAGGGGAGTACCTAATGGGTAAAGGTAGATTGAGGAGGGTGAGAGGTAATTATAAGTTTTTTTTTGTACAAGTGTTTTGTTGGGACCATATGCTTGAGTGCTTTTCCTCTAATAGTGTTTCAAGCTTGGAAACAAGGTTTGTAGGGTGCTATTCTTTGGTTGTTTAGCTTTGTAGCCTAAAAGATTCATTTCCATTGCTTCTATTTCTTTTGCCAAATTGGGGGTGACTGTAGTTACAAAGTACATATTCTTTTCTCTCCTAAACATACAGTAGCTAGATAGATGTTTCCTAGGGTGCATTTAGATAGTCATCATTAGCTAAGAAGCAAGAGACTCATCTTGGATAGTTGATTCCATCATGTGGGATTTGCAATCATATTGTTGAAAAAAATTGATCTAGCACTGATGTTCTTAGAGAGCATAATGTAAAACATAATATTAGAACTTTAGTTTGGGTGTTTGTTGGATGAGGAGTTCTATGGATTTTAATTTTCTAAGCTAAACTACATGTTGATCTTTATTACTATTAGAGTTATTTCTTTATCTAGGGGCAAAGATAAAATGATTGTTTTTTATTTCAAGTTTCAAAATTATTTTTATCAATCGTTTGTTTCCTAGCTAGATTTTTCTTTGTTGGTTCTTGGTCATTGCTATCTCAGAACCATTCCATTAATTCCCAAAATACATCTAATCAAATGGCTAATGTAGATAGTGAACGAAGAGGAAGGTCTCTATATTGCTGCAAATATTATGAATTTGAGGTATACTTTGATTTTTATTCAGGCATTTGATGCTAAAGTTGGCTCATTCATAATATTTCTCCATCAGAACTATTCCACTTTTTGCTATGTCATATTTTAGATTCATAAAGATGGATATAGTTTCTAGCTCAAGTGATTTATCTTTAATACACATGCTATTCTTATTCATTACTGGTAGAGTGACATGGATCAAGCATCTAATAGGATGGGGCTAGGCCAAGTTAAAAATATTGGTATTGTTGAAAATAAAAGATAGAGTCAAAATAAGCTTGCTAGAGATCAAGTCCACCTACAGCAAGGGATACAAATGACCTGGAGAGTTGACCTAGGGGGCAGAATTGGTGAGTAAACTTAAAGAGTCAACTTGGTAAGTGTACTTGAATTGTCAGCTTGGCGAGTTCACTTGGGGAGCTGGCCTGGAGATCTGACATGGTGAGTGGGCTTAAAGTAGTGACTTGGTGGGGCAAGTTAGTGAGCTGACTTAGCAAGGCCACTTGGAGAGGTGACTTGGCAAGCTGACTTGGTGAGAAAACTCAGAGACTAACCTTGATGAAGCACTTTGGTGGGGTGACTTGATGAGAAAACTCAAAGTCAACTTGGCAAGCATACTTGAATAGTCGACTTGGTGACATGACTTGGTGGGGTGACTTAGTGAGCCCACCTAGCAAGTGTACTTGAATAGTTGACTTGGTGAGCTAACCAAGTGAGCTGACATGGTGAGTGGGCTTAGAGAAGCAACTCAGTGGAGCAACTTGGCAAGCACACATAACAAGCCAACTTACTGAGGCAAGGTGGTAAAACCACTGGGTGAGCCAACTTGGTGACCTGACTTAAAGAGTCAACTCATTGAGGTGACTAGGTGGGGTTGACTTGGTGAGTTCACCTAGGGGGTGGACTTGGTGAGCAAACATAAAGAGTCAACTTGGTACATGTACTTGAACTGTTAGCTTGGTGAGCTGATTATGGGAGTTAGCCTAGCGAGCTAACATGGCGAGTCAACTTAAAGTGGCGAGTTGGTGGGGCAAGTGGGGGTGACTTGGTGAGTTGTCCTAAAGAGTTGACGTAGGGGGCAGACTTGGTCAGAAAACTTAGAGAGTCGACTTGGTGAGCGTACTTCAATTGTCAGCTTGGCGAGCTAACTAAGGGAGCTAGCTTGATGATCTAACATGATGAGTGGGCTTAAAGTGGCAACTTGGTAGGGCAAGTTGGCAAACTAACTTAGTGAGGCCACTTAGAGACATGACATGGTGAGTTGACTTGGTGAGAAAGCTTGATGAGTAGACCTAAAGACTGACTTTGATAGGCACTTTGGTAGGGTGACTTGATGATCAAACTCAAAGAGTCAACTTGGAGAGCATACTTGAACAATCGACTTGGTGGAGCAAGTTGGTGAGCTGACTTAGCGAGTCTACTTGGCAAGTCAAGATGGTGAGTCGACTTGGTGTAGCAACTTGGTGAGCTAACTTGGTGAGTAGACTTAAAGACTGACCTTGATGAGGCACTTTGGTGTGGTGACTTGATGAGCGAACTTAAAGAGTCAACTTTGTGAGTGTATTCGAATAGTCAACTTGGTGACATGACTTAGTGGGCTAGCTTAGAAATCTGACCTGGCATGCATACTTGAATAGTAGGCTTGGTGAGCTGACTGAAAGAGTCAACTCATTGAGGTGACTGGGTGGGAGTGACTTGGCGAGCTGACCTAGGGGATGGGCTTGGTGAGAAAACTTAAAGAGTCAACTTGGTGAGTGCACTTGAATTGTTGGCTTGGTGAGCAGACTTGGGGACTTGGTGGGACATGTGGGTGAGGTGACTTGGTGAGGTGACTTGGTGAGTGGACTTAAGGACTAACCTTGATGAGGTGCTTTGTTGGGGCAACTTGATGAATGAACTCTAAGTTAATTTGGTGAGTGCACTTGAACAATTGACTTGGCAAGCGTACTTCAATTGTCAGCTTGGCAAGCTGACTTGGGGAGTTAGCTTGGTGATCTAACATGGTGAATGGGCTTAAAGTGGCAAATTGGTGGGGCAAGTTGGTGAGCTGACTTAGCGAGGCCACTTAGAGACATGACATGGCGAGCTAACTTGGTGAGCAAGCTCGATGAGTGGACCTAAAGATTGACCTTGATGAGGTACTTTGGTGGGGTGACTTGATGACCAAACTCAAAGAGTCAACTTGGCAAGCATACTTGCACTAGTACATTTGGGTTCATTTTTCAACCTTTATTGGTCAAATTTTTGAACCAAATTTTGACCAAATTTTGACCAAATTCGACCAACCCATTGGTCTAAATTTTTTTGCTCAAAATTTCAACCAACTCACTAGTACATGATTTTTCTCAATCATATAACTAATTATATATTCTTCATATTAGTTACTGTTAGTTTTTTTTAGGCCTTCTATAAAACAGTTCACATGCCTTTCATATGATATGACATTTTGCATGCATCCTGCAGTCTCTCTCATTGGGCTAATGATGGATTATGCAGAGTGATCTGAAACCATGATGTTAAAAAAAACACAATCAAATCCAAAATGAACTTGCACTACAAATGGATTGTGGAAATATGATACTGGTAAAATTACATGCATGTCTACCAGGACAATCACAACTTAAACATATATTTGTCTTGGTAGAAATGCATGCAAAATTAACAATATCAAATTTCCACAATCCATTTGTAGTGCAAGTTCATTTTGGATTTGATTGTGTGTGTTTTTTAGAATCGTGGTTTCAAATCACTCTACATAATCCATCATCAATCGGATGAGAGAGTGTAGGATGCATGTAAAATGTCAT